>JAHXMU010000031.1:1202211-1329149 GCA_019455685.1 Philornis downsi | reverse complement strand
TTTAAAAATTACTCTAAATTAAGATAGAATAAAACAAGCAAAATTCTAACTCACTGAAATTTTTCTTTTAGAAATTCTAGTGAAACCATTAACCTTTACAAAATCGACTAATCTGTGTTTGTAGAAAGCTGGTCCATTTTCATTTGCAGAACCAAGCTAACTAACTGAACAACTAATGATTAGAAAATTTTATTGCATTTGGAGCTTTGAAATAAAACCTTTGAATATAGGAGGAGAATATGGGTTAAATTAAGAAATTTGAATGGGATGTACAAGAAAGAGCGCGGCTGTTTAGTGTATTTTTCTATACTCAGACTCTACTTGTGCAAAAGCTTGAAGTGCAGTAAATTTGAATCTTGAAGAAATCTACGTAAGTTTAATGTTTGTTTTAAGCATCAGAAGGGGCGTATTTAGTCGGTAAATTTCTTGAAATTTTGCCAAATAATTTAGAAATGTTGTTGAAAGCGTCAATTTCGCATAATCGGCCAATTTATATGAGACCAGACGAGGATGGTCAGAAAATGTCTTCTGGCTGGAAACACGGACACCGCTCAGTCGAACTACATTTGGTCAAAAGACACTTGACAATACTTCCTTTGGAGTATCACATTTTAGCCGTATCAAATGCCGTTTATTTGGGTTCGTAAGGAATACCGACTTAACTCGGAATTTATTATTTTGAGACGTTACGTGTCCATTTAAATGATCGTTATTATGGGAGTTTATTGTTATAATTTTAAAATATACTGAATTTGGAAATAAATCTCTGTTGACGTCATGTGTCTTAAGGACATGAATAATGATGATAAAAAGCATGTTCATTAATTTAATATTTAGAGACATTATGAATGATTTATAATTTTTATAAATCGCTATTTGTATAAATTGCTGTAATTTATGAATTTGGATAAATTTTTGGATCGAGGATAAAATATGGTTCAAAATACATGTGCGCCAGAAATTATGATATTAGCCCAAGTTGAAAATCCAAAAAAAAAAAAAATTCATATCGCATTTAGGTTTCAGCTGAATGTCAATTATTCTTATTTTGAAAGTGGTCTAAGTAAAATGGATTGGGATAAAAGTGGAGGAAGAAAACAAAAAATGGGAAAATATAATAAGCAGAAGGAAAGAAAATATGGACGCGTTTCTTAAAATAACATGTATAAAACATATTTTATAAAACCTGCCTGTATTAAAACGGCAAATTTAAAAAATGGATACTTCGCCAAAAAGGGGAATACCACAATTTTTTAGTTTATACAGGTGAAAAAATTTAAAGACATCCCCGCTCTTGCTGTATGTAACCCCAAATTGTCATTCAATCATAATAATATGAGTTCAGAAACTGGAAACTAATTTTAAATTTAAGAAATAATACATTGGCCAAACCAAATTTTGTATTTTCTATGAAATTTTTTATAAAAAGTCGCTAATGAAAGATTTGTTTTGGTAATCTTTAACACAGTGATTACATCATTATAACATTTTTAAATGTGGTCTATTTTATATCATATTTCATTAATTTTGTGGTCTGTATGAAACCGTACCATTAAATTTGACCTTCCACGCAACTACATACGCGAAGATTTTTTCGAAAAAGATCGATTTCGTGATAAACAAATTTTTATAAAAAAAATCAATTTCTTGTTATGTGAAATTCATTAGATCACTATCATAATTACAGGCACGTAAAATTATTATGAGGAATAAACTTCACTTGTCCTAACTTCATTTAAGTCATTGTTCGTTGCGGCCACAGATCTATGTACAATTTCCAAATGCTAACTTTTGTAATATACGAGTATTTGCCATATTTAGCTCAATTTGATATTTATTTGTAATCCAAACAACACTATAAATAATTAGCTAAAATCCGAAAGAATCCCATGAGTTTAAAAGTGCATCTCAATTTGGTATCCCTGTCCCAATCCAACACGTTTCATAACTGTATTTTGCATATGTACATACATATATACGAGTATATATGTACATATATATACATATGTATGTATATAGGTATACTGGCACCGAATTCATGTAATATCCCTTTAAAATTCACTTGTTGCTGTTTCGCAGCGACTAATCCAACAACAAATTGTTAACATCAAATGATGTTCGTTAACAAGAGAGTCTTCGATCAAATCTATGTTTCGTTAATTTGTCTGCATAAACCATTTCGTCTACTGTCGGCACCCTCAGTTATGTTCTAACCGTCCGTCTGTTTGCTCGAGTCGTCCGCGTAGTTTTCACGTTAATTAGGGCAGTGTCAGAAATATTTCAATCGATTTGCGTTTGGAAAGTACTACTCTATCGTAATTGTAATTATATAAGTTCCGAGTCAGCATTAGTTATTTTTTCCCGTTTTTCTCATACATAGTCTTCTACACATTCGTTTATTTTTTGTTAGCCATTCGTGTGTGAAAAAGTACATTTGGACATTTGTGAATGCAAAAATTACAATTGACTTACATATGTACCTCTAGGAGTTAGATCATTTGTTCATGTTATTCGTAATAGTGGTACATATGTATGTAGGTCGGTATATGCGTCTCCTTTCTATTACCTTATATACAATGTCGGTCCATCGCGAAGAATAAATATAAATATTAAAATATACATATATGAACATCTGCGAGAATCATCAACGGAGTGACTTCAAGTTCGAGGTAAGTCTCTTTATTGAAATTTTGATACATCTCTGCTTTGTATTAAACTCTTTTTATTAAAAAAAAAAAAACTTTTTACCCTACGAAGCCTACATATTTTTGCTCATTACGGCAGTGGTAATATATTTTCTCTCTATGATATTTCTCTTAGTGAGTGTGCTGTTTTCGCCAATTCTCGCTCTTTGACTCTCTATTCTGCAGAGATTTTTACTCATGGACTTTAAAGAGTGATGTTATCATATCAAAATAAAAAAGTTAAGATGAATAATCGCTCTTTGACTCTCTACTCTGCAGAGATTTTTCTCATGCAATTTAAAGAGAGTGATGTTATCATAGCAAAACAAAAAAGTTGAGATGAAAGTCGTACAAAAAATGATGTAAAGAACTGTCTCTCAGCCTCTTATATTCCTACAGTTTCTCTTCGTGTGAATGTTTAGCACCAAATCAATCGTTCTGTCACTATCCTCTTTGAAGAGTGTTATTCTCTTGTTGATCTGAAGGGGGGGCGATATGGATTTAGCGACAGTTTTGCTTGACTTATATTCTGACCGAAAAAAATATACAAAGTGCAAAAAATTTTTACAAAACGCAAAAAGCAAATTCTAAACAGAAATTGCTGGCGAAATATAAAAATGCAATGTTAAGTGCAAGATATTTTTGGAAAAAATTTAATGCTGAAAATGACTTAAATGGTAAACTAGTATGTACCTTTATATCTCAGGTACTATTTTGGAAGTTATAATGTTGACAAAAAATGTTTCAAGGTTAAATAGGCCATAAATAATAACTGTAAAAATTAATCTTAATTACATTAGCAAAAAATTAATATTGTTTTTGTTTTTATTCTAAAAACGATTGCAACATGTTTTTAATTATAACTATTAGGTGCGCAATTAGGTCCCCGCTGTTTGTTTTGTTTAATATGAACAGATGAACTATGGCGTATATAAATGCTTCAAATTAATATTTGCACCTAAGTTCAATAACGCAAATGAGGGTTCATTATTATTTTTAACAATGAATAGATTAATTTTAATTTTCTAGATCATGAAAAAAATCAAAAGATTTCAAAATGCCAAGGCTTATTCAAACTTGAATTCTTACAAATTAAGAACCCAACCCTCTTGGAAAAAATATTTTCAGGAGACAAAATTCCTATAAAAAATTCTAAATGTGGTAATAGTAAGAAATCCACCTAAAAAAAATTATAATTCAGTAAATGAAAGTCGACAATTGATGTTTTTTTGTAATAATCAGAAACAAAAATGAATAACAACTTTTTGTAGTTATTTAGATTGATTGATTTTTGATTTCTAAAAATTGTTATTAGTTTTTGTTTCTGATTAATACATTTACTGAATTATATATTTTTTTAAGTGAATTTCTTATTAACTATTATCACATTTAGAATTTTTTATAGGAATCTTGTCTGCTGAAAATAATTTTTCCAAGTTGGGTTCGTTATTTTCATGAATTCAAGTTTGCGATTACAAAATATCTTTATAAAGTGCTTTGTACCAGTTTTGAGCCACTTAATTAACCCTTAGTGAACTCTTCTTTAGCGATTCATTTCATTATATATGTGTTGTATTACATATACACACATGTATGTGTATATTTAAACAAATTATAATAGTTTGTGTTAACTAATTTCGAATTTCGGTGTAGGTGAAATGATTTAATAATACTTTAGAAAAGGTAACAATATCAAATACTTGAAGTATCCATATTTTGTATCCGCAGTACCCACTCGACCGAAGGAAGAATCTTAAAAAAACGGCTTTGTAATTTTCTTTACCGCACTTGCTACTCTGAGCATTTTTCTGCCATTTGAGGTGTATACTTAGAGTATACTTGGCAGATAATTCGGGACATATTTATATTTACCAATACGAGAGTAAACTGAAAAGTTTCCTGAATGTCCTTATTACGAGGTCACAATAGCTGTGATTAAGAGCTATCAACGATTTAATTTTTTCTTAAATTTTCGTAAACTGCAAAAATGTTTACAAAATATAGCAGTTAATGGATTGTTAACTATATAAGTGAAAATCTGAACTGTTTCAATTTCGTTTACATTGAATAAGAAAACACATTCTACAGTTATTCCGTTTACAGCACTGTCACTTTCAAAATAATTTTTAATTCGACGTAAAAAAATTAAGAATATTTATTAAAAAATTACCAATTTAGTTTATGTTTCAAATGAGGTAAGGAAATTGTAGATCAGATCATTGTAAAATAAATTCAGTTCATTCATTTCAATAACAAATATTCGCCACGCAAGTAGCAATTGCGTAGAGGATAATTATAACTAACACTAAAGTTGCATGATTCTTATTTATAAATGCCTTAAAAAACTCTGTGTGTGGTCGTGTAGCAAAAAAAAAGTTCCCGCAATGTTTGGCAAACCGGTATTTAAGAAGCTTTGAACAAGAAGCCGTGATAGTTGAAGTTACCAAAGTGACACGTTCTAAAGGCAGTGTTGCCAACTTAGCTCTTTCTCTCTAAATTTAATATTTTCAAACAGGTTAGCGGACTATTGGATTCAGCATTACATTTTTTCCGACTTTTTCATAAACTTTTGATAATATTTAATTTAATTTATTTATTCAGGGTTATAATTTCAAGCCTTAAGGCCGATTAAATTACAATATTACAACATATCTTCTCCACAATTCAATAACTAATACATTATGCAACTTTACAATACTAATGTTATAAAAATGTTGTGAATCTTAATAGTGGAAAAATATGATTTACAATATGACAGTCTACTTCACTTATTAGAATTATTCACTTTGTATGTTTTTCGTCCTAAAATACGGATGTATAACTTTAATTGGAATTCACAGCTACCCCATAATATAACCAAAAATTTAATAACAGAATAAATGGAAAACATTAATAACCACCAGTATTAACTATAGTATATAGGTATTGTAGGTTTTTTTGCTAAGTAAATTATAGCAACTTATATTAGCCTAAAATGACTCGTATATCCTGCAAGAAATGGCTGTTGGTCATGTAAATTTTTATTTTTACAAGACACTGAAGGCTTTATTTAGCATAGTTAGAAGTATCCGATTTAGGTCAAACATGTTTAGTCCTTATGGAACACAATTCCGCTCCTGTTGGTCTAAGTTGGTCGCTCCTGGACTACAGCTCCCTTCTGGCGGTTGTACAGCTTGGCCGTAGGGGGCATCTAATAGTAGGCTACCGATCCCACCAAACACTGTAAAACCTTCGTGAACCTCAATCCTGGCTTCGTCGCAGTTTGCGCAAGCACGTCGCGATTCGAAAACGATAGTTAAAATTGTTATAATAAGAAATACGTTTTGCAGATTCACTATTGTGTTTATTAATTTAAAGAAAAATATATTTTATAAAATATAAAAATGTATAATTTTTATGTTTATGAGAAATTATTTTACGTTCTTTACATTAAGGGTGATTTAATGGTGTTAAACTTGGGTCTTCCCCCTCATGTAAAATAAGTGAAAAACTGATACATATTTTCTATGAAATATATTTTGGCAATTTGGTCAATATTTTGAAGTTAAATCAGAGTTTATATTCAGACTACGTTAGTATTTTAGCAGATTTTACCCTTGAAAAAACTTAAATGCATTATCAATGCAATCAAGTTTGGCATAAGTTGTTCAGAAAAAAACACATTTTCTATTTCTTTTGTTAGCTGTTTGACAGGTTTTATGTGCATCGAGGAAAGGTTTAAGTTTATCGTAGCTTCGTATAATTTTTGACAAATTTTACCATTACCTTTATTGCCGTGCTGTAACAACTTAAAGTTCATACTTATGTATAAAAAACACCCCAAAAATTTCAATTAATTGGATCAAATGACGACTAGAATAGATATTTTTATCGCATGTAGAAAATTACTGTAAGCATAGCTACCAACTCTGAAAGCTTAAAAATCATCAACATTTTGTTTAAAAGTCGTCAATAATTTTCATTTTAAAATAATAAATTGGCAAAAATCGTCTGTTGATTAAATCAAATGACGACTGGAATATATATTCTTATCGCATGTAGAAGATTACTGTAAGCATAGCTACCAACTCCCAAAGCTTAAAAATCATCAACATTTTGCTTAAAAGACGTCAAAAATTTTCATTTTAAAATCGTCTGTTATTAATTACGAATTTTCACGTAATTAATTCGGAAAAAAATAATATAAAATATAGTAATCTATATATATAAAAATGAATCGTGGTTTGTTCCTATGCTTAAAACTCCATAACGGCTGGACCGCTTTGCATAAATTTTTGTATATGCGTCTGAGTGGTGCCCAGGATGGTTTAGATTTACAATTCGGTCCAATTGGACAAAGGGGCGTGGTACCTCCCATATAAACCATAAATGAAAAATCAATTATTTCTGCTCCTGCTTACGGTATTTGAACAAAATTTGGTGCGTAGGTTTGGTGTACATATCTTAAGTGTTGTTGCAAATATGGGCGGGATTGGACAATGGGGCGTGGTACCTCCCATACAAACCATATATTAAATATCCAATATTTCTGCTCCTGTTTACGGTATTTGAACAAAATTTGGTACATCGGTTTGGTGTATATCTTAAGTGTTGCTGCAAATATGGGCGGGATTGGACAATGGGGCGTTGTACCTCCCATATCTATCTATATATCTATATATATATAAATGAATCGTGGTTTGTTCCTATGCTTAAAACTCCATAACGGCTGGACCGCTTTGCATAAATTTTTGTATATGCGTCTGGGTGGTGCCCGGGATGGTTTAGATTTACAATTCGGTCCAATTGGACAAAGGGGCGTGGTACCTCCCATACAAACAAAAAATTAAAAATCAATTATTTCTGCTCCTGCTTACGGTATTTGAACAAAATTTGGTGCGTAGGTTTGGTGTACATATCTTAAGTGCTGCTGCAAATATGGGCGGAATTGGACAATGGGGAGTGGTACCTCCCATATAAACCATATATTAAATATCCAATATTTCTGCTCCTGTTTACGGTATTTGAACCAAATTTGGTACATCGGTTTGGTGTACATATCTTAAGTGCTGCTGCAAATATAGGCGGGATTGGATAATGGGGCGTGGTACCTCCCATATCTTCTATATATATAAAAATGAATCGTGGTTTGTTCCGATGCTTAAAACTCCAGAACGGCTGGACCGCTTTGCATAAATTTTTGTATATGCGTCTGAGTGGTGCCCAGGATGGTTTAGATTTACAATTCGGTCCAATTGGACAAAGGGGCGTGGTACCTCCCATATAAACCATAAATGAAAAATCAATTATTTCTGCTCCTGCTTACGGTATTTGAACAAAATTTGGTGCGTAGGTTTGGTGTACATATCTTAAGTGCTGCTGCAAATATGGGCGGGATTGGACAATGGGGAGTGGTACCTCCCATACAAACCACAAATTAAAAAGCAATTATTTCTGCTCCTGCTAACGGTATTTAAACAGAATTTTGTTTAACATTGAAACATTTCCAGTAAAAATAAAATTTGAAGGCAAAGCAACGTTTGCCGGGTCGGCTAGTACTTATTAAATTTTCGGTTCTAAAGCATAATGTCATTCATCATTCAATTTGAAAAATGCGAAAAATTTTAATTTACTAACTAGAATAATAGAAATTAAAATCAAATCCGATACGATGATTTGTGCTTCATGTCCTTTCAATTTCAGTGAGCACATTTTGAGGTTGTATTTAATTTAGCAGCAAATATTTTAAATTTGACATACAAATAAAATAAATATAAACATAAATATAAATATAAATATAAATATAAATACAAATATAAATATAAATATAAATATAAATACAAATACAAATACAAATTGAAATTGAAATTGAAATTGAAATTGAAATTGAAATTGAAATTGGAATCGAAATTGAAATTGGAATTGAAATTGAAATTGAAATTGAAATTGGAATTGGAATTGAAATTGAAATTGAAATTAAAATTGAAATAAAAATAGAAACAGAAACAGAAATATAAATAGAAATAGAAATACAAATAGAAATAGAGATATAAATAGAAATACAAATAGAAATGCAAATAGAAATATAAATGGTAATAAAAATATAAATATAGGAAAATATAATACATAAGACAAAACGATGTTATTTATTTGTATATTAAAAAACTCGTATGGAATTTCCTTGTCATAGTAGGAGTAAACTATTATCTTATAACCAATACATGTATATTATGCTACAATATATTATTTAAATGAAATTTAATACCTATATAATAGTTCGAAGAACATCTTGGAATTAAATCGAACCTTAATATGAAAGGAGATGATATAATTGTAACTATTTGTGACATTGAGGTCATAATTTTTCGAATGCTTTTACAATTTTGTAGTCAGTACATTGCTTTTATGCAACAAAATGCCTTATATATAATATAGTGGGCTTAAAGACTCAAAGTAAGGAAGCGTTCACCAATTTTCTCGGGGTATGTCTGCGAGGTCGGTCTGTCAATGTGTTACCTCCTTTAGTCTGAATTTGTACTGCTTGAATTGGGAAACTGGTCTTCACAAAACTATAGTTTTTCCTGCCAAATCAAAGATGATTTGATGAAATCCTACACAGCAAATAAATGGCAAAGTTTTGCAAACGTTCCAGTTTTAGAGTTTCGGTAATACTGCAAAAACCTCAAATTTTTAACAAAATGTCCTTGTTTTGTAGCAAAAGGAAAATAGTAAATTTAAAAACTAGGAAGAATATCAGTATTTTGATGGAGTTGCCAACATTGGCGAAAAATCGTTTCCTGCAATTTTGACAGTATTTTTTGGAAGTCCTGGTTCTTTTATTGGAGTTTTGCTTGGGTTCTTTTACGCCGCCCTCGAGATAGTTGTCGAAAAATTTTTGTGCTGGAGCATAGGGGTATATCATGGTTCATGATATGCCGATATTCTCCGTTAGCGATGGTTGGTACATATATTTTCAGTGGTATTTTTCTCTGGAAGACTTCTAGCATCAATTGTGTCGTAGTTAAGGATACTGCGTCATATAACAAGACAAGTAAAAGTGACGTCTGGTACAGTTGGTCTTGTCGAAAGAGGGCTCTATCATTACAAACAACATTCTTCTCTTAATTTTCTTGTTGGCAATGAATGATGCCAACATTGCGGAAGCCGAAGTGGTTAATTTCATCCATCTCTGCAAAGTTGTAGTTTTTAGTCGTCGAAACAAATAACTTTGTTTTATCTGCGTTTACCATCAGACCTATTTTTTCCTTCTCAACGTACCGATATCTCGAAATTTTCTGCCAAAATTGTCTGTATTATAGCATATTACTTTTGCTAAAGATCGTTCCAGCGGTGTTAACTGCAACTTTCCTCTTAAACATCTTCGATAGTATGTAGTTTTGTTAAATGTTTATTCATTTTTAAAATTTCGATCCACGTCTAAGATCATTATCAAGGAATCATAAGTTGATAAATGGAGAGGCATACATTACAAAAAGTTTGACTTTCAATTACATTTTCCGCCTACGAATTATAATTAAGTAGGGATCGAAATTTTTCCTCAAGCCTTACTATGGCTTGCGACTTACTTTAAAATAGTATCTGCTCTTTCTCAATTCCCCAATTAGAAACCTATAGTTCTGAGCTGCCGTCTCGGCATGGCTTTTACAGTTCATTCGTTGATTTCTAATGTATTGGAGAATATAAAGCATTTCTTACGTCAGTCTCTTACTGTAATGGTTTTCCCCGTTGCAATAATGTCACATTCTCCAGATTTGGTTGATGGTTCTCATTAAGTTCGTGACGAAATTTGTAGTCGACCTCTTTGGAATAGTAAAAATATATTATATGCACCTTGAAAAAAGTATTTTCTTTTCCTTTTATGATGGCGCGATATCAAAGTCAATAAATTTTGACTCTTTAAATCGATGCTGGGAAATATACTTTTGAGGGTGAGGGAAATAAAAGAGTTTCGATTCGAGGTCAAAAACTTACATAGTTTTATTGAATATTCTCAGTAGTGGCTTAACAGAGGATGTTGTCGTGAAGATGGTTCTGGAAAAAAAGAGGACGAGGCCAAGTTGTTAGCCAGCACGAAGACTATCGTCTTTTTGTTTTAGAAAAAATTACAGTTTAACTTCGAAATTACTATTTAGAATAGTTGCCAGCTAGTTAAGTGATTTAACTGTTATACACTTGTACAAGTAATAGCTACCAAATACATAAAATTCAATAAATGCATTTCCGTTATACAAATTTAAATTAGAAATTCATTCGCTTAAAAATATAAAAAGATATGAAAAGAAATATACATATTAATTCAATAAATAACGAAACCGCGTTAAACACACCTAATTAACAATATACTGACGAATTTCAATTCAAATTGAACCCAAGTATAAAATTTACCTTAGAAATAAACACTAAACATTAATCGATCTCTACTAGATCATAGCCAATCTTTAGCAAAGATTTCATGTCAGTGTGTTTCATTACAAACTCGGCCATGTCCTTATATATCGCTTTAAATATTTAATTACAGCGAGTTGAGTCATCACAACAGCTTATGAATTTTAACTAGGCCCTCCTGTATTTTTTCATCATTGCAATGCAAGTACTTTATACACTAATTAGCAATCCCATTCTTTGCACAAAATATTGTTCATATTTTTTCTTAAAGTGCACATGTTATTTGTGTTGTTAAATCCCGCCCCATTATGTTGACGAATATAGCAATGTAACCCCACATTGACTTTGCGCAAAAGTGTTTATATATAAATGGCTTGTGGTACATGTAACGCTTTTTAAATTCGTCCCTCGAAAGGTTCATTTAGAATTCTCTAAATCATCATTAAAGTCACACAAAGCGAGGCATACCCTAATATAAACGAGTGTACTACTCTTCACGCCTTTGATGACAGCCTTGTTTCACATTTCCAGCAACTAATGATGGTGCTTCTTATGCCAGTCTTTCTGTTTCTTCATTCCAAGCTCGGCATTTAGTAGTCACATAATATGTTATTATTTTACACTGCATTTAATTGCAATACTTGGGATGACATATGTGAGTTCAAAAACATGTACATACACACATACATACCTACGTACATATTTTGAATGTAGGCACTTGGTGAAAAGGACTTGCACACCATCTCACGTCTAAAGTTTGTAGTAATGGAGGCTTTGGAGGATGTACTGTATAAATTATGTTCGCATGTATAAATACCAGAAATGTACCTCGAAGTTTCTTTTGGTTATTTCTTCTTGCTGCTGGCTCTTCTGTGCATATGTGTGATAATGATGGTAATACACTCGTAGCTGACTAGAGCTCTTACAGCACAGCCAACAAGACTCCTCTTCATAGCTAATAAGCCACGTTGCGCCACCGCTGATATGTGAAGTACGCAATAGGACACGCTACTTGGTGAAGTGTTAAGTGTTAGCCTTTAAATGATATTTATTTTGTGTTATTCAAGTGTTAAAAAATTTAGAATCATGTAGAATTATTCCAGAAAAAGAAAAAGTGAGCACAGTCCTAAATTCATAGGATAGGTATGTTCTTTTATTTGAAATAAAGTGTCGTTCGTGGTATGAAAATAACGACACCACATTCTGATTACATATTTCAAAGATATATGTTGAGGGGAAAGCTAGCTGCAACTATTTAGTTGAAACTAGTTGCACATTAACGCAGTTATATCCTTGTGCAATTTCTTATTTTCATTCACTCATTTATTTGTTCCATAAGTTGAAACTTTGCTATATAAAACTATTGCATGCAACTAAATTTAACAGAATAAAAAGGTTTAAAGAGTTTGGTGTTCCACATACATGTACATATAGCTATTTGCCAGTGTCATTTTCTTGCTATGAAGTGAGACCTTCAGACCTTAGGAAAATGAAGAAAATTGTATTTTCTACCACTAAAAGCATATTATATATTTGAACATTATCTAAAACTGTGGAAAAAATTTCAGGCATATTCAAAAAGAACATTTATTTTATGAAAATGAAACATAAAAAACATTAATAATTCAGAAGAAATTCATGAGTTTACATATATGAAATAAAGGACAAAAGTTAACGAAAGTTGAAAGGGAGCAATCCAAAAGAAAAAACCGTAGTATTGATTTTACAAGGAACGATTTAATCATATTGGTAGGCGTTATTAGTTCGGGTAGGCCGAAATGAACGTGCCCACCACCGTGGACTTCACTTTCCAAAGACTAGGATGATGTACCCTAGAGTGCTGAAAACTGCTCCTTCCCTCATATAATATGTCCACTTACCTTACATTTTCAACGGCTTTATTTAATAACCACACCCACAGTTAAGCGGTAGGTTTCTATATATAGGGTGATTTTTTAATCGTAGTTTTTTTTAATCGAGTAAAACACTTAAATTTGCATCATATATTAACATTATTTTTATTGGAATCGATAAATTGGTCTTTGCCATTTAATTTTTAAAAATTATTTCATGTGAATGTTGGCTTCGTCTCAAAATGTCCATTCGGAAGGTCCAATTTTTCGTTACTTTTTCGAGCATTTCGGCCTGTATTCCACGAATAACGCGTGTTATGTTATCCTGTAAGGCTTCAGTAGTGTTCGGCGTGTCCACATAGAGTAACGACTTGACATAACCCCACAAGAAATAGAGGCGTTAAATCGCGAGATCTTGGGTGCCAGCTCACAGGGCCAAATCGAGAGATAAACTGCTCACCAAACTCATCCCTCAACATATCCATTGTTTCACGAGCAGTGTGGCATGTTGCACTGTCCTGATGAAACCACATGTCAACCAAGTTCAACCCAGCCAATTGGGGCACAAAAAAAAATCGCGTATCATGGCTCGATATCGTTCGCCTTTGACGGTAACGTTTCTTCCATGGTCGTCTTTGAAGAAAAATGGACCGATGATGCCAACAGCCCATAAACCACACCAGACTGTCGTTTTCGGGATGCATCGGTAATTCATGTATGGTATGTGGCTGTTCTTCACTCCAGATGCGACAGTTTTGCTTGTGTACGTATCCGTTCAGCAAGAAATGAGCCTCATCGCTGAACACAATTTTTCGATAAAACAGCGGATTTTCCTTGAGCTTTTGTGAGGCCCATTCACCACAAATTAGACGCTGATGAAATGACAGTATACTCTGTCACACCACCATTACACCATTACCATTCAGTGCTGTCAACGTGAAAAACTGAAATCTTAAAAAATCACTCTATATGTTTATGTATAATAAGTTGTCGTGGCTTTCCCCACATCTGCTAAATACTACTATACTTATATCCTTGGTTATTGAATGAATGGTAGTAATAGAGGATTACCCACTTTTCGGTTTCAAAAGTGAAGTTAGATGAAACACATATACCTATAGTGCTATGATTTTGATGAAGCTTTTATTTCATTAAAATGGTTGGACCTTGCCATTACGTACGCAACACAATGTCATTTAAATGACCATCTCTAGATTGGTTGCAGCAGTGAATCCTTTTCGGATTCCTCCAGCGTCATTTTTGAAAAATACGGTCCAATTACACCTCCAGACCATTGTGCGCACCAAATGTCACATTTTCCGGATGCAGTGGCTTTTCCACAATCACTTCTGTGTTCTCCAAGGTCCAGAGTGAGAAATGAGCTTCATAGCTGAAAAACATTTTGTTCGATTGATCATCAGAGAGAGCGGCACAGACGGACTAAACTCATCGCCATCGTGCCAAAAATATCCATTTCTCACACAGAATACTTACCTACTTTCTACTTTGTCTGTTCTTTTGGTAAAACCAAAACCATATATCAATTGAAACGCCCATAGTCCAGTAAAAATTTCATAAACTGGAATGGCCATTTCTGCTATATATTAACTATATAGCATTTTTGTGTTTTTTTTTTCTACAGCCGGTATTTATTCGTTCAAATCTATTTAATCGTCACAATGCCTTTCGACACGGCTTTCAGACCGAGCTGCGTTGTTTGTTCTTTGATTTTTTTCAATCAACTAAATACGGCGTCCCTGAGAGGGAAGGAAATCCAGTCCGAATACACATAGTAATGAATCAGACAAGTACGGAGATTGTAGTGGTTACTCCGATGGTTTTTTTACTGACAAATTTTAATGTTTTCGGTACTAATTGGGTTTAGACGGGTCTAAAATCAGTCCGATCTAAATTTTGATTGATTTGTGGTAACATCATCTGCATGGTTCCTAAATGTTAATTAGCGTTTTTGAAGTACTAAATCGCGGATTACTTTATGGTAAATTTCATCGCATTTTTGAAGTGGATATTCACAAAATAATGAATAATGAATTCTTTGTTTTGTCTAATTATGCACTGATCCCAAAAAGAATGAGTCATTTTTTCCTCTGTTTTAACATGCTGTTATTTAGCGAAACAACGATATGTTTACCTCACTTTTGTAGTTAGGAGCACATTTGTATCAAACAATTTATCTCGATGATGCCGTTCTATATGAATATAAATAATGATATGAATATAATAATTATTTTTCGGTTTTAATTCGTTTCAAGTGAAATATTTTGGTATTTGAATTGAATCATCATTCCAGAAGGAAACAATGAAATACCTAGCATTGCTTTTTATTCGTAGACGCAGTTTTCTCAGGGTTTACGAATTTCCATAGAATACAATTTAGAAGTTTTGAGACATTTGTACAAAATTAAATGCCTAAAACTAGGTTTAAATTTTACAAATGTTTATCTTTTTTATTTTGGAACTTCCTTAATAATTAACACAAGCTTCAATAGACTTCCCAACTTTAACTAATCACGTATTGCTGAATTGAAATATAGAAAATTGTACGTAAAATTAAACAAAATCCTAGTACACCTTAAATATCGTCTACAATGCCAAAATTGAAATATATTTCTTGGAACACTGTCCAATTTTCATATTAGTTGAGCTACCACGTTTTTAAACATTGTTGTTAAACATACTGTCGTCGCTAGCATATGACAGCTGAAATATGACCGGAAAACATTTGGGTTATATGGGAGATGTCACGCTATTTATTTAACAAAAACATTACATTGTTTTCAAAAAATACAAAAATGTATAACCGCTGGTGCGGTAGTTTAAGGATATAACAATTTAGGGGTTTTTATAATATAGGTATGAATCTGCCATGATTTTTATTAAAACTTATTGCGCTGTCTTACAATAAAGTTACTAAATCATTGTTTCTTAAATAAAACTTTTCCTTCCTCGGCCAAAATAAGATTCATTAACAAAAATAATAAATAAAAGTCAAGCTATAATATAGTTTTTGTACTTATTAGTTGTATTTTGCATGTATTTTATGTTTATAGCATATATTTTGCATTTTGCTGTTTTTTGGACTTTTTAGCATATATCTTGCCGTCTTCTGAAAATACTGCTTATAATTTCTTTCGAAGCTAGTGTTTTTCTCCATATTCGTAGTACATTTCATTGCTATCCCATTTTTCGGCTATCCTCGCTGTCTCATTTTTATCGCATTTTTTTTTTCTATGTGTATCATTGCCTTTTAGCCTGTTTTACAATTGGCTGCAGTGTAATCACGTATTCAGCATCCTTTACTCATGCGCTAATTGGCATTCTTTATCGCAAGCGTACCGTAGTACGCGCTTTCTACATTTACTATCGATGCACGTTACCACTATGTGTGATGGACATTAAGACTAGAACCTTCGTAATTGAGAGAATTTTTTGGAATTGGGTGTGACTAACTTGTATACTTCCAACTTAGCCACATCAGGTATTCTTTCTGTTTGGATACTCTAGTTTTCGATCTTCCTTGATTTGGTGTATTAGACATGGTTTCATTCACCACCAATTTCTCGCCGCTGGGAATCAAATCATCTGCATTCGTTGTCAGAGACATTGCTGTGTTCAACGAACTTTCTGACTGTTGGACTAAGAAAATCTTTTTCGCTAATTTGATAATAAAAAAAGAAAAACTGTCGTACCTGGGGCAGCGACCAGGTTCAGCTCATCGTCCATTGGGCCGACAAAATTCATTGTGATAAGATGTATGTTGCCTCAAAGAGAATTGTCGCTATTTAATGTGTAAGTCCTTGCCAAATAAGTGTTTTTCTTCGAGCGATATTACAGGGTGGGCCATAAGGGTGTTGGCGGTTTAAATATTCAATTAAAAAAAAACTACGAAACATAAAAAAAATATATTTGTATTTTTAAAAAGTAGAAGCATGGGAATTTTTAAGACTTAAAAATAATGTTGTCCAAATGGCTTCCCTCGGCTGCTTGACACTCTTGGAACCGAAGTCGCAAATTTTGGAAAACTCGTTGAAAAGTTGTTCTCGGTATTTTGTTACTTTCCTGAATAATGTTCCTCTTCAACTGCTCTAAATTGGTCGGATTATTCTCGTAGACTACCGATTTGAGGTAGCCCCATAGAAAATAATCGCATGGAGAGAGATCGGGGCTACGTGGGAGCCATTCAATATCCCCCCTTTTCGAAATGAGTTTTCCAGGAAAAACATTTTCCAGCAGCTCTATGGATACCCTAGCCGTATGACAAGTGGCCCCATCCTGTTGAAACCACATCCTCGAGGTATTGCCTTGAAGTTCTTGCAAAGCTGGCACCAAAAAGTCTGCTAGCATGTTGCAATAATTGTTCGCTCTAACCGTCATCGCATGCCCTCTTTCGCCCTCAAAAAAGTATGGTCCAATAATACCAGTTGACGTTATCCCAGCCCACACGACAAGCTTAGGGCTGCGTAATGGACGTGGTTCGTATCACATTGGCGCTTGGAACTTCGCTTAAATCGTGTAAACCGTGTTCATGCCGATACAAACGTCGTGCAGTAATCACTGATTTATTGTTTTCGTAATACGCTCGGACACAAAATGCAAGCTGCACTCCCTTGTACGGCTCCATGGCGACTAAATTTCCAGGAAGCGGCGTGGCGAACAATTGAAGAATTAAATCGCCAACACTCATATGGCCCACCCTGTAGATATCATAGTTTTTACATTCCTATCCCGTTTGCGTCGTCTCCTGGATGGCGGTATTTGTTGGGAGCATCCCTCGATTAGACAGAGATACCTTCACTGTAAAATGTCTAAGCGTTCCAGTGGCACACGCTTAGCTTATGATCCTTATAGTATTTACTTATAAGCTTCCGTTCCTTTCTTTTCTCTTATAGTTTCAATATCATCATCCGCAAGAGAGCGGATGACTAAACAAAGACATTCAAAATGGCTACATGTTTTGGGCTGTATATGAACTTTTTGCTGACTCTTATAGCGATTGTTTGACAGGCATGGACATTTTTTAGTAACAATTTTGATCTAAAGAATATCGATAGACTCACTTTATCAAAATAGACTAGTTATTGCTAAAAAATAGTATCTGGAATAGTATCATTGTATTCATAAAAGTTCGTAAGTTAAGTTTTCAAAGTAGAATTGTTCTTTAAATTGTCAATGAAATATTATGAATAAGAATCACAATAAATATGTTTGTCTGAAGTCGTCGAATATGTAGTACTGGCAAGAAACTAATTTCAATTTCTATGCTTAAAGTAAATTTCAAAATTTTTATTCAATGAAATGGAAGAATAACTGACCTTCCCAGAAAAATACTGGAATAATTCTGCTTTTAGATCCTCACCTATATTGAAAGATTTTCTACTAAAATAAATTTTGCAGATGTGATATTATCTCCTATCCAAACTCCAAGGTGCGTGAGGCCTATCGTTGTTATGGTGGAAAATCACGTCTTTGTTATCTACCGATTCAGTGTTTTATCATACTTCGTCAATTTAAACAGCAGTCCTCGAGAGAGAATTAATTTCTAATCATTTTCTGAATTTTTTTGTTTAGTAAAAAAAAAAATACAGGTCATTTTCAACTCCAATACCCACATTAGATTATTTCATTAAGTTAGTTCATACGCTACATAAACGTAAAGCGTTAATATTTATATATAAATTCACACTTATCTCTCATTAAAAATTAACTTAATTGTTATAATTAAACAAAATATTCATTTATTACAAAATTATTTAATTGAGGTAACCATAAATGTTTACTATCAAAATACAACACTTTTAAGGCATTGTTTAGATGTTACCCCTCTTTTAGAAGTTACAGTAGGGGGCACGTTTTTTAATTGTTTGTGGTTAATCCCATAACATTATCTAATTTATTTCATGGAGTGCTATGGTGTCCTCTCCAGTCATAAAACTTTAATTGTTTTACCTCAAATGTTATATTAAGCCATATATTATCATAGTGTTATCACCACACGAACAGAAGAAGCGTGAGGGTCGGCTTCCTCTAACACCATGGAGTATCCCCCAAAATTTATGACACGATTTCTGTTCTTTCTGTGTTATGGACTGATGTGATTTTGCCTTATAGTCCGTTTACCGAAATGTTGACTGGAACAATTCAAGTGCTAATACCCAGTTAGCGCAAGTTGTGCTGTAATGACACCTAAACATAATTTGGTTTTAGTAGATTTGTTTGTATTGTTAAGCTTTTTATGGCACTCTAATTATTATTTTATGATGCAGCATTAGAATCCAAATTTTGTGTGGCTTAGGAAGTCACACAAACTCACATCGGGGAAAGCGTTTAAAACCTGAATGCTTTTTGCATGTGGACAATTACAAAATTAGAATTGAGGTTTTTAGTAGAATTAGTTTTATATTCGCAGTTAGTTTTTTGTATACGCTTAAAAATATAGGAACAAATAGACATATTTGATCAGTTTTAAATGGGTCGTGTCGGAAATGCAGGAGTTTTATACGTATCGGGAGCGGTGATGATGAGATATTTGCATGAAATCTACAGAATAAAAACGATAAACTGAACGTATAGAATTTCTCAAATACAGCGAGCGCGAGGAATTCACACTTTTGTTTTGTTTTTTGAGTTGGTCGTTCTTTTCTGAGTAGAAGAAAACATTTTCAGTTCTCCAATTGTAACCTCAGAAACGGCTTTAATATTCCTTGAATTGCGAGGTGAAAATTTTTACTATCAGGCCGAATTTTGAATGGAATAAATTCAATCGAAATGTATCGATTTGCAAGTCGAAGATTTGTTTATTAAAAAATAGTTAAAATAATAACGAAGAAGTGCTTTATTCGAAAATATCTAATTAACAGGAGATATTAGGTTGATGTCATGTTATGTCCAAATGCATTGTATTTTCGCTGTCCTTGTGCGTTTAAAAAAATTGGGGTAAATGCGGACGGACACTTGCACGCTGTAGGATATCAGATTTTCAAAAATTTCTTCCATGCATAAAAGTATATCAATCGAAAAAATATTGATAATATAATACAAATAATGGAAAACGAATTTGAAAACATTGCCTTTGGCGAATCTTATTTGGTTACTGCCGTGGCATGGCGGTTAAAACATGCGTTTTTCATGCATATAAATGTGCGTGCGAACCCCGATGCAACCACTTATCATTCTGATGAACACCTCGAGCAGACGAGTAATCAGCAAGTCTGGTAAATGCAGATGAGAATCTCTATCATTATCTGTTTTTCATTTCTGTAGTGCTATCTACACATCAACACAAAACTTTATACCATTTCAGAAATTAAAATTTCGAAATTCAAATAATTGTAAACGCAACTCAAAGCCTCAATTGAGAATCCAAATATATTAGAACAGATTAATAAAGACAGCTCCATGCTCAGTTTCATAAACAACTGCCCATCAACTTTTAATGGGGTTGCAATTACTTCTGAATTGAACAAATCAACATTTTTAGGACAAAAATTTTGATAACACTTTCGTTTCAGTTGTCATATTTGACAAAACAGTTGAAGAGTTTTGAATTTCAATTAATGTGTTTTAAATTTCAAATGATCAGACACCATCGCAAAGGTTCAGTTTCGCTTAAGGTTTGATATTGTAAACTTATAAAGTTTATTAAAATTTTTTTCTGATTTCTTACCTAAAACGAAATTTCAAACTTACATTGAGTTTGCTACTCTATTGAGACAGATATTTTGATTCGAGAACCTGAAACGGAAATATAGTTTTATACACTTTAGTTTCTTAGTTTGAATTAGAATTGGGACCAATTGTAGTTTCATCTCTTGGCAGAGAAAAGGAGCTGGTCCCAAAGTGCGGAAGGTAAAAATGCTTCAAATAATTTTTTTTATAAATTGTAAATTTACGATACCCGGCTGTTAGACATTTTTACAGCTACTCAAAAATGTTGTCCTTTTTTTGTTTTTTTTTTATTGAAAATAAAATAAAACACAAACAAAATCAAAATCTAATTTAGTGTCGGGCGTAAGAATTGAAATCAATTGTTTCTAATTTCGTTTTGGATGCACGAAACGGAAACAAAATTCAATACAATTTCAACTCGGTTGTTTTTAATTAAGTTCTTAGAAACCGAAAAAAATTAAACTCTTTTTTAATTTAATTTCGTTTCGCTAACGATACCTGCAATTGATGTACATATTTTGAGTTTCAATTAATGTGTTTGGAGCTTCAAATGGATTATTAGAATTTCAATCGATGCCTCTTGCATTTTAAATGGAAATTTTGAATTCCAGCTGATGTTCTTTAAATTTCAAATCGAAATTTTGATTTTTAATAGAATATCAATACTGATTTTTCGATTTTTAATAAATGTACATTGAGTCTCAAGTAGAGATTCTGGCTTTCAATTGAATTTTAAACGAAAACTATGAATTTCAAATATGATGCTTGAATTTTAACTGATTTGTTGTTGTTTTCGATCATTATTCGAATCGAAAATGGTGCAAATGTGGACTTGGTTATTTGAAAATATTAAAAAAATTCATTGTGAAATACAAAAAAAAAGATATGTTACGCATAAGATGAAGTTTTTGCCTTGCAGTTTGATGATCTAATATTAGGCGAGCGGCAATTGAAAAAAGAGTCCACAGGGGTTCAACGTGAGTCTAGCCTTACCCACGGTGTGCTTATCACACTGGGCATATTACAATGCGATTGCCAGCGCCCCCCCCCCTGGAGTAGCCAAGTTAACTTGGACTATCTAAGAATAGGGGCTGACAGTTTTGGTGCAATTGCCAGCCCTTTCTTTCAGCCAGAAGATTACAGTTGAGTAATATGGGAAATAAGTTTACGTGTTCAGTTCTATGAAATATAATTAATATTGACTTCTTGAGTTAAATAACCTGATATTTCTGCTGTGTCAATTGGTCAGTTTCAAAATTAACATCTTCAAACGATCTGATCTTTGCTATGCTAGCTTAAAATCTAATCTTGCCAAATCTTGCTAAATATATAAAGGGTGTCCCAACAAGAACGAAACATTTAAATGACTAATGCAGCAATTGAAATGTTTCTCTGGCTGTATGACATGTGTCTCCGCCTTGTTGAAACCACAGGACCACTACATTCATTTCTTCAATTCTAGGCACGAAAAAACTGGTTATCATTTCACGATACCGAATACCATTGACTGTTTGCGCTTGACATGCCTCATTTTCATAAAAAAAGGTCAATGATTCCTCCAGCCCAAAATCCACGCCACACAATGACACGTTGAGGATGCATTTGCTTCTCGTGAATCACTCGAGGATTTTCCTCACCCCAAATGCGACAATTCTGCCTATTGACGAAGCCATTAAGATGGAAATGGGCCTCGTCACTGAAGATGATTTTATCGGTAAAATCAGCATTTTCATGTTGTCTCTCCAATACCCAATTAACGAACTCCCTTCGCTGTCCATGGTCAGCTGGCTTCAGTTCCTAAGTCAATTGAACTTTGTATGCATGAACATGCAAATCTTTCGTCAAAATTCGCTGCATAGTGGATTTGGAGACACCAATTTGCTGAGCTCGGTGTCGAATTGAGGTGGATGGAGTTGAGCGACATCATCACGTACAGCTGCGAAATTTTCGGTCGATCGACCTGATCGAAGGCGCGTTGTCTTTACATCACTAACAGACCCAGTTTTGGCAAATTTATCCATTAATCTCTTTACAGTTGACTCTTTTGGGGTATTATTGTGATATATTGATCGCAATTTGCGAACTGTAGCCGCAAAACTTTCACCATTTTGGTAAAACAATTTCACAATGAGAATGCGTTGTTCATTTGTGTAGCGCTCCATTTTTACTAACCTCGTACCTTCTACTAGCAAACAATAACAATTGTTCAAATGTCAAATAATGACACTTCGAATGGCGCCAAATTTAAATCTTGCGTTCTTGTTGAGACACCCTTTACTTTAATTTTTTGCAATATCAATTTTTTGGCTACTACTTCCGGTTACTGTTGGAGATTACCATTTACATAGCAATGCCTAGTGTACAGAAACCCATTTTCGATGAACCTAAATACGACACACTTAGAAACTGACAGATTTCTATCTTATCACTAAGTAGTTGCACAAACTTCAAAATTGAAAAATGGATCTACTCCTAACTTCAGCGCCGGCTTTCGCCACATAATGTCAAGCTCTATTGTGGCTTCTCTTCCAAAAGTTACCCATCTTTTTCTTCTGTGCTAGAGGACATTTCCAATGATTTTAAATAAATTTACGTTTGAGCGTTTGTAAAAAGTCCATTCGATACCAGCCAAATGCATTCCCAATTTGCTAATAACAAAAGGAAACTTTCGAATTGCTTTTGCTTTTCAACTATATACGAAAGAATGCATTTCCATTTGCTGTATGGATAAGCGGCTTGAACAAACAATTATTTAAATATCATACAATTCAATTCATAGCAAGTAAAGATTTAAACCAAAAAGCAATGTATTTAAATAATTATATCTATTTAAATCACACATTGTATGGACTTTGTTTGGTTTAATTTATTTTCTTTAAGATTTTTGTGTCAACAATTTTCATTTTAGTGTTCAAACAAAGAATGTATTCAGTTTTCTGTTAATTTGTTGTTATCATTTTACAATTATATAACTGCCTATCTTTCCACTGAAATCTAATTGATATTCATAATAGAAATGCATATTTATTTAAGATACATTGAAACTAAAACTAAACTAAACTAAACAATAACGTCGATATTAAGCAAAGCCACCGAATGCATGTTCTCAAGCTTCTTTGAAAAATTACAGTATTTAAATAGTCGTAAGAAACTTATTCCATGCCGCTGCTAATTGAAGGCTACTACCAACACCGATCACACACTGTGCCTTTATCAGAGTTATTATTAAACATTATTAACGGAATTCCAGTGAAAACCCCCTGATGCTACGCTAATGTGGCGTTTTTAAAGATATATATGCAGATGCACATTTTATATTATATGGTGTTAATTAAAAGCCATATTTCAATGTTAACAAAGGAATTTAAAGAAAATTCATCAAAGTCAATGTATCAAATGATAAGAGAACTTTATAGGTGCCATGAAAAGGTGAAGAAGATAAAAGTTCAAATATATGTTCAACCTAATCTAGATTTTCTGAACAAAACGGCTTTTGTGTTTTTTTTTTCTTTAGCGCGAAGAGAGATTTTAAATAGATTGAATACAATGGCTTATTATATTTCGCTTTAATTTATTAGAGTTCTTCTTGTTGCTGAAATACGACTACACACATGTGTATATACTTGTACGGTATGTATCTTTTAGTATGATGAACTATGTAGCGCATAGAAATTTTCCACATAATGACAAAAGTTTAAATTAAATGTTGAAACTTTAAATGAGAACAAAATGTTAACTTTTTTCATTGTTTTTGGTTTAATCAGATTTATATATCACTCTCGAATGACAAATTAAGATTAACATATTAAAGCAGTTGGAACAAATTGTGATATGAAACGAACAAAATTGAGGTAACGAAGGAGTGGGAATGTCTTTTTTTTTAACGCAATAAAGAACGCCAGCCTTACATGTTTCAATCAAAATTGAAATATGTTTGGTTTGCTGGCAATAGAGATGATACAGACAAATTTGGAAGAGATATTCAATAAAATTTCTATATGTGCCAGTAATTGTGACAATTGTTCCAGTGTCATTTAATACGACTTCAGATGTTTGCAGGTTTTTGCTACGTTAATGAATTCCACATTATTTTTGCACCAAACAAGAAAAACTTTTTATACAAAAAAGATATACGTGTTTGTAGTTTCTTTGGAAGTTCAATTTTCAAGGCACGATTTCATGTAGACATCTTTCAATACTAATGAATTGGCAAATGTCGTTAATTGGACCATTTCTGAAACCAGTAAAGGAATTTCAGTCAGATGAACAAACGTCTTTTTACTTTAATGCAAAAATACGAGGGGTGTCAGAAGTGAAGTGGTACGTAATTAGAACTTGATAAAAGAAGCAAACTTATACACTTCTGAAGCCCTTTGCTTGGAATATATTGTTATATCATTCAAGTGAAATGTTCATGGGAAATAAATTTTGAAATATGTAATTATATAGGGTAGTGCACCAATTGCAGTATAATCAGAAATTTAATTAACTTTTCTTAGATAATGTTTTTCGTTTATTTTTTTTTTATTGTATGAAAAATTCAATTTTATTTTATATAACTAATTGGTTTTGAAGATGACAGAACGTAAATGACCTTTGCCTGCTCATCCACGCATACGCTACACCTGATCAGAAATTTATTCATTGTGGGATCGCCTCAGTTATTGTTTAAATGAACTGCTCCAATTCTGTCAAATTTCTTGGTTTCGTTTTGTACACCTCTAGCTTGACATAACCCCATAAAAAAAAGTTTGATGCAGTCAGATCGGGTGACCATGGGGGCCAGCGGAAAAATGAGTTTCTGGACATTAATTTAATTAGGAATTTTCGTTGGAGCTCTGCTATCACCGGTGTGGCTATGTGTACAGTTGCTCCATCTTGCTGGAACCAAATGCTGTTGAAACGGATACGTCTTCGGCGTAGTCCTTAAATAACGGTCCTCATTGACAGTTGGCAGCGGTACGATTCGCGTGCCACCCTGTATTTTGTAAGGTATAAATAATTCACTTGTGATACCAATTCATTATTTAATCTTATGGAATCCAGCTTTATAATTTAAATTAGTATTTGTTAATTTCGCAATGTCCTGAATATAGACAGTTTGTCTCTTACGAAATTCAAAAAAGCCTTTGCTACAGTTTTTGTTTAAATTTAAAATTTGTTATTTAATGTCGGCAATAAATTATGGAATACAATATCAGATAAATGTCCGCCTCTGTTAGCCTCACAAATGCGAGCCCTTTTGAGCACATTTTTCATTACATTCTCATATATTTCACGCGGTATTTCATTAATTTCATTGCGAATATTTTGTTTGAGCTGCTCAAGCGTTTCTAGTTTGTTTGATTAACCTTGCTTTTTTGATATCTCCACAAAAAGAAGTCCGGAGCAGTGAAATCAGGTGACCGTGGAGGCCAGTCAACATTACCATTACTTGAATTAACTTGTTGTGGAAAGAGGTCTCGCAGTAATTCCATTTTAATCTTGGCTGTATGCGATGTGGCACCGTCTTGTTGATACCACATGTTAATCAAGCCCAAAGCATGCAGTTGTGGCGTTAAAAAGTTTTTAATCATATCACGATATCGCTCCCCATTGACAGTTACCGTTACGTCGTTTTCAGTTTCAATGATTCCTCCTGACCAAATTGCACACCAGACTGTCACTTTTAATGGATGCAAAGATGACTGATGGATAATTTGAGGGGTTTCCTTTGCCCAGAACCGATTATTCTGTTTATTCACATATCCATTCAAATGAAAATGTGCCTCGGCACTCATTATGATTTTTCATGAAAATCGGGGTTGTCATGGGCGAGCTGTAACATTCTATTGGCATATGTACGGCGGCATAAATGGTCTTGTGGAAGAAGCTCTTGTGTCAACTGAATCTTAAATGGCAACAAATGCAAAACCTTGTGAAAACTTGTGCCCAAAGTTGTTCTTTGAAGACCAAGCTCCTAAGCACGGCGTGGAATTGAGGTTGATAGATTGGTTTGAACACTTTCTTGAGCAGCAGTAATGTTTTCAGCCAATCTTGCAGTACGTTGTTGTCCATGCTTGGCCCTACCAGCTACAGACCCTCTTTTTCGAAATCATTCACTACACGATAAATAATGCGTCTTGTTGGCACGTTGTTTCTCCCAAAAATTTCACGTAACTTTCTCATCGTCACAGTAATCGATGATTGATCTTGATAAAATATTTTAACGATTACAACACGTTGGTTTATCGAATATTTCTCCATAACAAATTTGCCACGTCTCTACTTCACGACTGCCAAATATGAACTGTCCAGACTAATGTTGACCAAAATGGCGGCAAAACGAAGTAGTATACCTTCCCGACGGACACCCTGTGTTTTGTTTCTTCGGGTGAATATATAAAAATACATTCGAACCGAAACCCTACATGGTATCGTAGTTTCAGCTAATATGTGAAAACTTTCAAATTTCATTTGTTCGATTGTTAGTTACTGAAAATACAAACTTTTTTTTTTTAAATCTTCTAAATAAGTTTCTATACAGCCAAAATAGATTTTATGAATAACATTAGTAACAACAACATTTTTAAAATCGTGATAAGTGCAAATGGAGATTGCAAATGGATTTCGTTTTATGTATATTAGGAGAAATTTAAGTCCGTTAATTAGTTAGTTGAGCTGAAATTAAATTATATTTAATATATATTATTATTCAGACAAACATTTTAAGCCTTTATATATAAGAAAAGTTCCTGAAAAAAGTTTGTTATCTGTCTGAAGTCTATTTTCCGAGGACTTGCAGCACATTTTATGTTTGAATTTTCCGGGAAATTCAAATATTTTTCATGATTTCCTAGTAAATTAATAGGTCCGGGATACTGAATTTTCTGGTAATCAATCTGCATGCTGTTCTAGCAATATTTTGATTATTCATATTTCCTGCGTGTAACTTTCTAAGGATGAGCGGAAAGTAAGAGACTTAAGATCAAAAAACCGCACGGCGGTTTCAATATATGCATACCCTTTCCAAGAAACAATTTGAAGCCATTAAAAAACACCAAGGAAACCGTTGGCGCAAAAGTCAAATGAAATGTATTGGTTCTATGTAAATTGTTATTTGATGCCTATGAACACGTTCCCTTCATTCATTCCGATTACGATTGAATAGTTTACATTAGCGACTCCACATTTATCCAACTCATATAACAAACATAATATTTATATAGCCTTTATGACAGATTGAGTAAAAATCAACACAATTTTTAAGAATGACAGTCCTATGAAAATTAAAAGAATACAAAATTAAACTTCCCAATTGAAAAGAAGTAATGGAGGAAAATGAGAAAACTGAAGGAGAAATAAATAAATAAATTAACATCATACATCATTAAAGGTGACACATGTGGCTAGCTGTTTGTCCGTCTTACTGGCAGCCTCCACTATCTCAGTCAGATTGTATCTTATTTCGGGTTGATATTTACACGGCCGGGGACTGTTAAGGTGGTGGGTTTCTGTCCGAAAGATGGATGTGGCACAAGAGTGTAATCTTCGGGTTAAAAGCTAATAATTATTTGGTTTGTTTTAACAGTTTGTTTTTTTTTCTGAAAATCGATACCCAAGCACGTTCACATGTAATTATTTGGTGAATCTGATAGCGATACAGTAAGAGAAATAAGGTATTGTGAGATAAATATTTTTAAGAAAGTGCTTTTGTCGTTGACTTTGCTGGTAGAGATTCGGAGGCAGACAAACAGATGGAAAACGAATATTAACGAATCATAAGATGGATGACTGAGAATTAAAGTTAATTTGTGGACATATCGATATGGGTATCTCATATTGCAGCCGCTTCGAGTGTCAGTTATCATTTATTTAATCCAAACATCTGTTTTGTGCAATGGAATAGGAGATACTAGTGAAACAGGTATAATCATTTGTAAAGAACACTGATTGAAATTTCAAATATGATCTTAAGTAGGAACACTGGAGTACTTGATATTGGCAATTTGTTGTATAAAACGTTTGAGAGTGATACTTTTGACGTTTCACGGCTTTTTCAGTAGATTAACCGACGTCTGCCTGTTTGGCTGGCAGGTTGGCTGATATGGAAATGGTGAATTGAAAAATCAGGTGAATTGACTTACGCGTATCTTCACCCAAAGCCCCTTTGCATCGGTACAGAAGTGTGCGGAGTGCCAGAAAGGGTGCGTGGTAATTCGCCAATTTAATATGAACTAATGCGTTTCCATTCGCTAAATTAAGTTAAAAAAAAAAAAAAAAATGCCGATTTTAGCTGTATTAAGTTTGCTACAACTGAATAAAAAATATGATTAAATATAAAACTTAAATTAGAAACTTATTTGAGATAAGGTAGAAAGGGCGAGATTATTTTGTCGTTTTTTTCCATATTTTACCAAGCGTTATAATAATATGCCATTGACAAAACCTTAAATCACTGAACTTCATGAAATGCTGATTTTAAGGGGAAAATTACGCTTTTCTATTTCGGTCAGTTTGTATGAGAGATGCCGGTATGGACATGGTAGAGTCGTCAGTATCAATTCTTGGAACCAAATTTATCTCTTGCACGATGTGTGCCAAATTTAATTGAATTCAATGCAAACACTAGAATGATATGAAGCTATGGATATAAAGCTTACGGGAGGTATCAGAAGGAGTTTGGCAATGCACGCCATTTTTATTTTCCGAATTTCGTTCACTTAATGTACGATGTGATATATGAAACGGGTATCAAAAAGGGTGTAGTTACTTGTTCGATTTTTCTCGAATTCATATATAATGGTCAAAGACATAAGTCATCGCAGCATTCTAATTAGAAAATGTTACATGTGAAAGGTTACATTTATAATAACAAACGCTTAGGTTAGGTCAGTGTGGAAGTCTGAATAGACGGACTCACTTAAACTGTATCCATTGTGATACCACGGAAATTAGAGATATCGATGTCTCTAGTTTCCCACGTTGAACCATCCTGAGCGCCCCAAGAAGTTCTTAAGTCGGACAATATCTACATCGTCCAGATCTCCTAGGCCCCTAAACAAATAAGAACCCTATGTTGATCCCCTCCCCGGAGTTTCTCTTTAGACTCCCCCTCATCATTCCTACAGCTAATACAGAACTCACTGGTCTCAACCTTCAGTATCACTGTGTGTCTTCCAATCAGACAGTGTCCCGCCATGTTGGATACAATGAGACGTCGGGTCTTGATAGCAACAGCAGTTTGTGTAAACGCTTTAGATCTAGGCAAGGCCACATCTGTCTAGATTGATTACAGCCCCTGACAGACGCCCACCTACCATTTGCTGCTAAATATACTCTATCTCGTAGTAGAGCTTGCAAGTGGCTAGATGCAAGCCCACGGACTCCAACTCAGCCGGAGTCTATGAGGTTGTCCCTAGTCTTGCCAGTTTGTCTGCTCTGCAGTGCCCTGGTATGTCTCTGTGGCCCGGCATCCACATAAGGTGAATGTTGAAATGCTGAGCCATGCTATTAAGATATCTGCGGCATTTCAGGGCTGATATTGAGTTCAGGAAGACAGAATCCAGGGACTCAATGGCAGCTTGACTGTCAGAGAATTTGTTAATCCCCACCGTTTTAAAGACGTTATACCTCAGCCAATCTGCCACTAACAAACGTTTAATGTATATCAAAATTGCTTGCAAATGAATGAAAGGTATAAACGTAAGCAAATATGCATTAAATCATTAATTAAGCATTACAAAGTAATACAACGGGCACTAATTTTGCGTTTCAGTAGTCTTCCAGTTAGGAGTTACAATGGACAAATTAAATTTCGCAAAGTCTAAGTATGTCCCTTTACAATCCCAGTCTACGATCATTCAAAATAAAAGGCCGTGGCAAGTTTTCTGTAAGTACCTTTTTAACCTTTTTTGCCCCATATGTCGTTTATTCAGGTCGTTTATTCAGTTGTGCTAAATTCAATTCGATTTGACACACAATGAAAATACACCGCATTGCACAATCCCTTCGGGTGCATCCTACACAATTGACGAATTTGCCCCATGCATTATTAGCTTTTTGTATTTCACTCTGTTGTACTGAATTCAGTTGAATTTGCAATATGTTTGAAAAACTTAGTTCAGAGAATGAAAATGACTGGACTGCTGTGCCCGTGGTAGTGTCCCGATGCAGATTGAGCGATTTATAGAAGTTTTATTTCTCCCATACAGATTGACCGACTTATAGAAGTAAAAACCATGGCTTTTCTGGTATCTTCTATATAAAATTAAAAGTATATGCCAAGGTTCATATATTATATCCAAAAAATTTTGTATTATATAATTTATCAACCCATCAGACGTTTAGTAAACATAGTGTGTAATAAATAAATAAATACGACATACCAAATATACAAGTTATCAGGTTTAGCAAATAGTCAATGGTTCTTCTATAGTTTCGAAGCAGAAGACTTTATTTTTTCCTACATTTTAATATGTCTCTTCTGGCACCCTACCCCCTTTTACACCAGCGCGGAGCGAAATTGGGTGAAGTAAAGTAAGCGTCAGTTCACTTGACTTAAATTTCTGTATTAGTTTTTAACCACTTTCGAAAACTTCGAGTACAATCCTATACGAACTTGCAAATCTGTATACAAAATATAAATTTTTCTGGTCCTCAACAAAAAATTCAAAGAAAAATCGATTAAATGCCCCGCTTTTCATTAGAAAACTGTCCTTAGGATTGTAAAGTTAAATTAATGAGGAAAAGTTGTTTCAGTAAAATGAAATACCATTGAAAATACCAAAATGAATACCATTGAAGATGGATGTGACGTTGCCATTAGAAACACGTTTTCCTAAAAACGTGATAGTCTTTATTGAATATAAGCTTTCGATGAATATTTTACGTTGTCTCTCACAAGTATTTCTAAAAATAACTAGAGTGAAAATGTCATTAATATAGGGTTATCCATTTAGCGGTTTCAAATCCCCCGATGTGGCAAGGCTGTCAGCTGTTAAATAACTCATCTGTAGTGTTATTTATTTAGTGAATGGATTGCTATTTAAAAAAGAATTAAAACTTACTGCAAATGTGGTGATTCAAACGTGGGCATTTTTCGTGCTTAATCGACGGACTGCGCAAGGAATTAGGCAAGACTATAAATAAATTTGAAGAGACTGGAAGCGTTACAGATGCGACCAAGCCTGTGCATTATGGTAATGTGCGCACGCCGAAAATATCGCTTCTCTTAATGAAAGTATGGCGTATAATCCGAATTTCAATTCTGAGCGCTGTGGCCTGCAATTGAAGATTATGAACTGGGCAATATGTTATTTCAACAAGACAGTACCACGAGCTACACAACACAACCGATTTCAGTCTTACTGCATGAGAAGTTTCAGAAAGCGTAATTTCACGTTTCGACGATAACAATTGGCCACCAAGATCATGCGATTTGACGCCGTTAGACCTTTTTTTGGAGGGCTACGTCCAAAGACCGTGTTTACGCATATAATTCTCAAACGTTGAAGCATTTGAACAAACAACCAACCAAGATTCGTCAAATTATCGCCGAGATCATGCCCGAAATGTGGAAAAAAGTGGTCGGAAAACTACGTCAAAAGGATTCACTGCTACCATCAATCTAGAGGCGGTCATTTAAATGACACTAAAAAAGTCCAATATTTATGATGAAATTAACGTTTCGTCAAAATCATAGCTTTATGTGTGTTTTATTCAACTTTACTTGAAAACGAAAAATGGATAACCCTATACATATCATTTAACTTATTCATATTCTTACTGTCTGCTATGTAGAGCATAAATATAACATCAAAAATAAAAACAGAAGCTAAACTTACTCCCGTCTTCCTAACATATTGCAATGTACCAGGTTTTAATATTTCCAACTTTGCCTTATAAAGTACTGCACAGTCGTTTCTCAAACATTGCGTAACTTCCATCTTATTGCCTGTCTTTCCGTTGCAACCAATAAAAAACACTCAGTTTTTAGTTTGCCGTAAGAAACTTTAATTGATTTTAAGTTAAAACTCAAATATTTACTTCTTCTTCGTTGCTGCGTTGCAAAATCAAAAAAAAAGTTAATCCAGAAATGCACTTATTTTCAAGTTTGCATATTCAATAAATAATATTTGCCAAGTTGTATGAATGTTGTATATTCAAGAGAGTGTCTCTGTGTAGATGCTGCATTTGCATACTGCAGTCTTTTGCATTTGCGACAAACCAATGAATATGCATGCAACATGCAACAGGTATAATACCGACATCATACACATTCAATACCTGAAGACTTTTAGGTGTTATGGCAAAAAGATTCACTTCTCTCTGAATAATGCCACACAGGGCAAGCCTGAGCATGCTATGAACTCGCATAAGTTATGCCAAATGTAAATACCAAAAATAATGCCAATACAGATGAAACCAAACCGAAAACATAAAATCAATAACCGCCTGTTTGAATGTATGAGTTTAATATGGAAAGCAAATATCAACAAATCATTGAAGTGTGCATTTACACCGAAAGAAATGTTAGTAAGATTATATGGATTTTCGGAATGTAATTTCAAACCATAGATTATGGATATTAAATTCTTGAATTATTTTAAAAGACTGATACAAAGTTCTAATTCTGTCTCTATGTTAACAAACACATATGATGTTATTATATAGATATTTATGTAAAATAAAGTCTTTAATTCAAATTAATTAAATACCCAAAAGTCTTTGCAAATCCGCAAAAAAAAAAATAATTTTAAAATGCAAGAATCTCTTGCTACAAGTTTTGGAAGAAATATTTTCTGTGAAAAGACAAATAAACAATCAGTATATGAAATTTACGATCTGACATGTAGATGACGCCAGTAGTTTGAAACAAAATATTTTGAAGAAAAGTGGCAACCTTATAAAACATATGTTTTAAGTTTCAAGGCGCCACGCTGTTTAGTGTTTTTATTTGTGTAAAACAATCTGCGAATTTGTAAACATAGAACAAATTGGTCACCGTTATGTAATTTAATATTTCAACTTCAAAACTTCTCAGACCAACCAATATTAAAGCTCAGCTAGATTCTACTGTGGGAGAGCCTGTTCCTTCGTTGACAACTGTAAAATATTGGATAGCATAGTTTAAACTAGGCCGTAAGAGCTGCCAATAAAGTTGTCCAAGCCGGACACGGTTAAGAAAATCCACAAAATGGTATTGGGTGATCGTCGGCTGGAAAAAGTGTATCGAGCTAGAAGATTACTAGGGCGGTCCCAAAACTAGCTGATCTAACAAAGAAGGCGTCGTATATACCACTTTTTTAAAAAACCTTGCATATTACCTAGCTAGCTCACTTTTCATCAAAATATTTTTTTTTAAACTGCTGCGTTAGGTCGGTTAGTCTTGCGACCGCCCTCGTATGTTGGAAAATAAAGAAAATTGTTCCCAATTTTTTTGTGTCCTTTTTGTTAGGTCGGCCAAAAGCGTGCGATTTGTCAGACGAAGATAAACTATGTTGTAAATTAAAGCACAACGAAAAAATTTGAATCAGTGAGTCTATGGGCTAATTTAGGTAATTTGTGTGGGATGTGCCAGACCATTTTACCAAGCATTGCAATGGTATGACAAAAATTTAAAGTACGACAGTTTACCGTAGTTCACTTTTAGAGCATAGTTTTCCAAGCGCATCAGATGTGCCAAACTTGTGGAATTCAATCAGTCATTTGTGTTTAAGGTTCCAGAAGCAGCGTTGTTACTGGGCAAATATTTTCCGAATTTTGTCAGAGACAAGAGTCTACGAATTAGTAGTCACGGGGAAAAATTGGATATCACGGAATCGAGCAATTTGTCTGAGAGATAACGGAAGGAGCATGACACTTAATGTGTACCAAAATTTACTGAATTTGATATAATTTTAAAGAATATACGAACATAAAAATATCATCTTTCTTTCTTACGCATCATCCTTTTATTGCGGATTTGGCACCAAGTGAATACAACGTTGTCTGAATTCGCCTCAAGACAAACTTGTGAAAATCGACTGCCCATTTTTTTTTGCCAACAGGGTTTCTTTGAGAGAGGCGAAATGGAATTACGGTGCATATATGACGTAAATTGAATCATTCGAACTTTACTAAATAAAGCTTTCAATACAATGCATTTTGTTGGTGCAATTAATCTTGCATAGCCTTTAATACGTACAGCCTATAAATAAACTCGTATTTTGATTTCCTAAAAGATTAATGGAAATGGAAATTCTTATTTAAAATTGTTTCTTCAACGTCAAATAGGAAATTGTAGTTTCATTTATGTATTTCTCAACTTCAGTTTGTATATCTCTTGAATTGATTAACAAAATCTGCATTTCAATGGAAAATTTATTTTCAGTTATTCTTCAAATGTGCAGATACCACTAAATTTATTCAGTTTTTCCCTAAGTTCATTACCTTTTTATTTATCACTTTTTGAGCAAGAATTGAATGGTATCAGTTAAATGAATGTTTAACTTTAACTTATCAGATTAATCTCCAATACTATTTTACATCCACGTCATTATCGTCGCCAAAGTTTTTCATTCTCTTGAATGAATCGAACTTCGAATATATTAAATGTACCCTGGTCGTTCAAAATTCAAAAAATATTCAAAACAACCACCGAGTTTTATGCCCACAAAGGATGAGAAATTCGGTTTTCCGAAGAAGCGAGCCCCGTTTCTTCATATGAATTCCAGTGCAATATTGTGAATAATTTTATAATTGTAATAGAGGGTGTAGTGAAAATTCTACTGATTAAAATTTTCCACAAAAAGACCAAAAAAAGTGGAATCGTCGTCTTCAAAATGTAATAGAAAAAATGTTCCACCAAGTGCTAAAAAGATTGTAACACATTAAAAAAATAATAATTAAAAAAATGCGGTGATATGCAAATACTTAAAAAGTATTGCAGAATTTTTATGTGCAGCGCAAACCATAAGCCAATCGAAAACTTTTGTGCAGTTTGGTAATAGGACGATCAAGAATCACTCAAATTTATAAAAAATTTTATATGTTAAAAATTTTGGTTGCGTTTGCAACCTTCCTAAGCCACTCGTATAATTCATTCAATTAAAACTATTAAATCTTCTGGTGTTTGATTTAATGAGAGGATTACTCATTTTGTGGCTTCAAACCCTTGGGTCTGGCTGTCAGCTCTTAAATACCTGTCATCTGAAAGGATATTTATTTAGTGAAAGCTTTGCCATTTACAAACATGGATCGTTTAACAACCGAAGAACGCGTAAAAATAGTTAAAACTTACCATAAAAGTGGTGATTCAAATGTGGGCATAATTGACCTACTGCGCAAGGAATTGACAAGATTATAAAGAAATTTGAAGAGCCTGGAAGCGTTACAGTTGTCGCCAAGCCTGTGCATCATCATAATCTGCGCATTGCTGAAAATGTCGCATCTATTACTGAAAGCGGTGAAAGTATGGCGAATGATAATTTCAATTCAGAGCGCTATGGCCTGCAATTAAAGATTATAAACTGGACAATATGTGGTTTCAACAAAACAGTGCCACGAGCCATACAATGCATGAGAAGCTTCCAGAAAGCGTAATTTCACGTTTTGGCGATGTCAATTGGCCACCAAGATCATGCGATTTGATGCCGTAAAATTTTTTTTGCAGGCGTACGTCAAAGACCCCAAACGTACCGCCCGAAATGTGTGGAAACTGCCTCAATATGATCCACTGCTGCAACCAATCGTATAAACGGCACGGTGTTTTACAATGGCAAGTTCCAAGTATTATAACGAAATCATAGCTTTATGTATGCTTTACTTAACTTTATTTTCGAAACCGAAAAATGGGAAACCCAGTATGTTTAATTGAACAGATTGTCCGAATTCCAGGATAACTACTATTATTTCTTAAAGTGTCTGGCTGTGGTTCAACCATAACACCGTTTATGTAAGAGGAAATATCTTAATGTACGAAATATTTAACACTGATGTAAATGATTAAAATAAAATAAATAGCACAAATTCTTTAAAATTAAGCAATTAAAGCCATTTCGCACCACGCAGAGAAATTTAAACATTCATACTCGAATAGCCGTATGCATACATGTTAAATGTACATTTAGATTTATTATTACTACTAACTAATAACGTCAATAGCAATTTAAAAATGCATATTTTACAAACGACAAACATTCAACTACAGATTTCGGTCCTGATTTGCATATTGAACGTAAACAAGCATTTCTCTGTACTCGGTTCGCTTCCATCAATTAAAAGATTGCTTAATTTTTTTTTACGTAAATGGTATGCGGGAGAAACTCGTTTTCAATTTATTGTAAAAGTTTCCAAAATTCAAAACCTAAATGCACAATTTATTAAATATTTTGATGTTAGGCGGCACAACAAATTGTCTGACAAAACATATCACAGAGAACTTGTTGAGGCTGCCGAACCGCCTGCCAGCCATGCAACGAACAAACATGACATAAGAGGTCAAACAACAAACATGAAATGTGTAAATTAGTTGGTCGTAGGTTAGGTACATGATGGAACTCATGGCGTACGGTATACTTTATTCATCATCCTCAAGTGGGGTATAAGTGTGTCCACTTGTCGAGGGATTCAAAAATTGTCATATTCTAATTGCTTCACACTTTTCAAGCGGCCTAAAGTGAAATTTGAAAAACATTCACTCACTTTCATATTTCACTCTATGCAAGGTTATCATTGGCAACTGAAGAGCAATGAACAATATGCGGCTGGAATTTGTGGTTTTTTTATTATCTCACGAATCTATGTTAGATTGGAAAGCATGCTGTTAGTAAAGAAACTGTTCCTTTGGCCGTTACATTAATTTGGGTTCATAAAATATATTATTTTTCGTCCATTAACCTGGCATCACACGTTTTATGAATAAAGTCATTATAGTAATGAAACGTTTCCAAGAACATATTATATATTTAGCATATGTACAGGGTATCCGTCGGGAAGGCATACTACTTTATTTGTTTATAATTTTTGATTAAATGAAAGAGAATGGATCTTATATTCAGAAATGTTTTATTTGATGTCGGCAATTATGTATGGAATACAATATCAGATAAATCTTCGCCTCTGTTAGCCTCACAAATGCGAGCCCTTTTGAGCACATTTTTCAATACATTCTCATACATTTCACGTGGTATGTCATTAATTTCATCACGAATATTTTGTTTGAGTTGCTCAAGCGTTTCCGGTTTGTTTGCATAAACTTTGCTTATCAGATATCCCCACAAAAAGAAGTCCGGAGGAGTCAAATCAGGCGACCATGGAGGCCAATCAACATCATTGAGCGGCAGTAATGTTTTCAGCCGATCTTGCAAAACGTTGTGGTCCATGCTTGGCCCTATCAGCTACATACCCTCTTTCTTCGAAATCATTAACGTTGTTTCTTCCAAAAATTTCACGTAACTTTCTCATCGTCACAGTAATCGATGATTGATTTTGATAAAATGTTTTAACGATTAAAAAATGGTGATTTATCGAATATTTTTCCATAATAAATTTGCAACGTCTCTACTTCACGACTGCCAAATACGAACTGTGAAGACTAATGTTTACCAAAATGGCGGCAAAGCAAAGTAGTATACCTTCCCGACGGACACCCTGTAGAAGCCCTGTATGTAGTGATCACAAAAAAAAAATGTGTGCGTTTTCATTTTGTTAAATCCCTGTAGGCTTTTCCGGCATTTTTTTTTATAAAATGCGAAAATAGAGATCCTCTTGGTTAGCTGTTATAATTTTTTACTGTATTAGACAAAGCGAAGAATAATGAAAAGGTAATAATAGAACCAATGCGATTTCTGGTGTTACACAATGTTGGGAATCATGTATTTTAAAAAATTCGAATTACTGAGATACTTCACAAGCTAATCTCTTTTTGTAATTCATAAGCCATTGTACCCAAAAGAAATTGCCGACTAGTTTTAAGCTTACATGAAACTACGGCGGAGCAGAAATTTCAGTTAGGTGAACTGACGTACATTCACCCAACGTCTGCATAGTTGGAAGGGGTGCAAGCCAAAAATAAGAAGCAAAATTGAAAATTATAGAAGAACTATTGATTTGAGAATTGCATGGTTGTAGCCATAAGCGATTTGTTGATAGTTCCCATTTTCACCATCAGAACTAAGTTTACCAGTAGTCGAATGCATGCTAAGTTGTATAGAATTTATTGCAAATGAACTTTGGAATTTGCATATGGAATAATCCAGGTAATTCGCATGGAGCGTACTGGAAAATGCGTGGTTATCAGACTGAGTTAAGCATTATAAAGCAATATATTTAACAAATATGTGGACTGCTGCCCACGAATCAGAAATTTCAGGGGAACATAACATTTCCGCAAATCATTCAATTTATTTAGGAAGTACGGGAATGGATTTACCAAAATATTCTTAAATCTAATTTTGTCATGTGCTAGATGTGTGCCAAATACAACTGAATTCAGCACAGTAGAATGTAAGATATGAAGCTAAGGATATGAAGTGACTAACAAGATACCATAACCGATATGGCAATATTTTAGAAAATCGGCCAATTTGTTTGAGAAACCCCAAAAGAGGTTTAACGATGTCATCCATTTTCATTATCTGATCCAACCCCACTAAAAGTCTAATGTATGGTAAATTTTACTGAATTTCATGCGAATGAATAAAAGGTATGAACCAAAGGACATATACGAGAGGTAAGGGAAAATCATATCGCTCGATTCTTGCAATTTTATGAGATATTATGTAGCAGTACAATATATAGTTTTAGGTTACTGCGACCAAGCAGTTACGAATTGCAGAGAACATATTAAATTTTGGTTAATCAGTCAAATTGTATAGAAGGAACCAGTGGCTGGTCCTCTGCTCCATTCTAGCAAAATATGGAGGTGAGACTTATCTTACCACCTCTGCTATTCTATAGATCTGCACCAGGTAACGTAAGTCTCGCCGTGAAGGCCTTACCCATGGTGTGCCTACCATACTGGGCATATTACAATGCGGTGGGGCTGCGCAGTAAAGCTGCTACCAAATTGTGATTTATACACCATACATTACGGGATTGGTCGCCCTGCAGCAAAAAGGATACAGGTTGGATATTACATACCTGCAGGTGTGGAGATCCCATATGATCGCTTTAGGTGGGAGACGGGGAAAACTCTAAACCTCTCCGTTCGGCGATTGTGAATGGCAATCATGATATATATATATACATACATAGGAAAACCTATGCCGTTCCATACCCGCCGAGATATCAAAAGGACACAAACGACAGGGCATCACCTATCACCTTTGGTACCAGACCAGACCTCTAGTCAGACCCTGTAGTTAACCTACTCCTAGTTTCAATCCATTGCTGCAAAAGATTGTGGGATCAGCCCGGTCCGAACATTCTTGCAGCCGCTTAACCCTCAGGTTAGACTGCTTTGAAAAGGCCAGCAGAAGCATTTCAGCTCCACGCCGAAGCAAAACACTGTTGCTCTAGCCAAAACGCCCTGGACTCGCGCGGACAGGGCCCTCTTATGCAGAAAGGCATTGAGTTTCCCATATTCCGTCAGTAAGAAACCAAGACAAAGGTTAAAACCAAAATTAGGGTTTCCCCTAACGAACTTAATATCTGGCAAAAACCAAAATGTAGCACGTCCGTGATGATTCTCTTCCTAACGTGTTTGCCATCTCGGCAAAACACACTCGTCCAAGAGTCCCCTAAGCTCAGCCAACTTGTGCTCTCTACCCCCTCAATCGGCCAGTCCGTTGCCATCAGTGCATACCCTTTCTTGGCCTTGAATTCCGTCGCACGAGACACTGTAAGAGAATAAACTTTTCAAATTCCGTGTACCAGGTTCCAACCACCGCCATCTTCTTCGTCTCATTCTATACGAAACAACTATACTTTTGTAAAAATATGCGGATGTGTCACTTCGGATGTCTCTACTTTTTCGAAGAATTGCCGAGAGGATGCAATAGTCTTTCTATCTGCCATAACAACACTTTCTTATGTCCCACGTTGACCCACAGCAATGATGGTTTCAAAATTCCAGTTTTGTGGGTGGTGGAACGATTATTTACCCACCCATGACATATGCTATATTTTATTCTCATATAAATTCAACACGAGGTGAGAATGAGCAGGGATCACTTCCACTTTTAATTCTAGTAGATGGCTTACTTGAACAACAAATTCCCATGCGTCCCATGTATGAGATATGGGAGAGCTTCTTGAACTCTGTGAGCTTACATATATTCTAATTTTAGACGCGTTCGGCGCAACCCAAAGATGGTAAAAATCAGCAACCACTCAATTATCTACTTTATCTCAATGTTTGGGAAGCCTGGAGTCACATCTCACAATTTTCAGTCAATAAAGTTTATAAACCTGTTGGAACATTAAGCTGAAGTAACTCATTTCTGAAATTTTGTTCATAATATCTCGTAAACCAAATGATATTTCACAAACAACGTTGTACCTTTCAAAATTCCAATAGTCTATTTATTTAAAATTAAGAAATATTTGTTGTCGTTATCTGCGAAATATTTCTCGAGGCACACTGAATATAGCAAAGTAGGAGTTTGATTAGTGAAATTGAAATTTTCTGCAGATTTGGATCCTGTATCATAAACCTTCAATCAGATGGCTTCTTACACATTTTGTCAGAGAAAAGATGAAGGAATTAGTTAGTTTTTATTTTCAAGCAAGGAGAACTGAAAAGGCAGACGGTAATGAGTTTGTGATGCTTATTTCTGCATGCATTATTGGGGAAGACATAGTGCTTGTTATGTTGTAGAATAAGTGCCATTGCTAAGTCCGCTTTCTCTGAGCCCGCCGCAGTGGTTTCGCCTTCCGTTGATTCAGAGGTCTTTATTATTATATAATCGATAACGGGCGATTGTAGGACAGCGTCAGTTACTTGAAATATCTGTTGTTTTTTTGTTGGCCAGCAAACACCTAGTTGAGAGGATTTCTTCAGCGCCTATTGTAAATATTTATTAATGCATTCAAAATTTCTTACAGTACTATTCAGGGACTTCGACTACATAAAAAGAAGTAAAACTTGTTTCACCAAATGTCAACACTTCAAGCTCATTCAACTTGGAATCACTTTAGTTCATGAATAACTGAAACCAATTACTCCGCTACAATGTTCAAATGCCCATCATATTTTGATACATATTTGGTAATGTCTAAAAGTCAAAGAATATTATCTGCAAATTTAAATTCCTATTAATTGCAAATCTACCAGCTGTCGTTCATTTGTGAAACAATAGTTTCCGCAAACCGGGCTACATGTCATAACTTCAAAGTTTCATTAAAATCAAGTGCAATGCGCCCATAATTTATACATAAGTATGTAAATGCTCAATTGTACATACATATGTGCAAGAGTTAACCGTAAAGTATGTGTCTGAGCATGTACAATTACAAATTGATTTCTTTCAATAAATATCATTAACGAGTCCATATCAAAGTAAAGCAGCTGCCTCCTGCCAGACGCTGCATTTCCTGTGTATTAAATTTCATGTAATTTTTCTTCGTAATCATTACATTTATCATTTCCATCATAATCATCTTCGTTGTGAGCATTTCTTTTACGAGGGTTAAACGGCAGCTGAATATTTAGCATTCAATGTGCATACGAGTATTTGTATTACCAAGAAGTTATTAAGATATCAATATGACTTTATTCATGATTGCTTTACTTTATTCGAACATTTTTATTTGAATTTTACATTTCATCTCGATGGCTCTTGAAAATGAGATATTTGAATTGAGTAACCACTTAACGCAACTCGTTGAATTTGTCCTGAAAAGCTGCTGCTGCGGTCGTTTAACCAAAATCTCGTACTCGACAAATGAGGGGTACTTTATGATCAATACAAGTACCACTTGTGTCACCAAAAGTACTATGAAAGTAAGTATTATATGTGAAAAAATAGTAAACATGCAGCAGCCTAAGCAAATGTCTACAGACATTTGTAATAACTACTTACAGAATATAGGAAGTCACAAATGGGAATGACGAAAATGGTTTCTTTCATAGAGCTGTACATTACAAGTTGTTCAAAATTGGTTATGTTTTGTGGCAAATAGCCACTTATTCAGAATTTACTCTCGTTTATAGAGTTTATAGAGTGTGTTTAAAAAAAAGTTTATATTTGTTAAGCTTACAACAACGAGGGGAGCGGACGGCAAATCAATCGGTAGTCTAGCTACCGGGAATTTAGGCGCTATTGAGCGCTTTTCGGTAGTGGGTTGCTGGTTTTAAGTATGACAGTTTAACAAGAAAATTTATTCGGATACTTTGGCGCCAATTAATGGGTCAAAAAGTTTGAAGACAAAAGTATTTAAGAACGGAAGAAAATGCGTCTATTCGTGACGATATGAACTTTTCAATTCGAAACCGAGCAAAAATGGGCGTAGATCATCAATCAGCTAGTTTTTCAATGTTTCTTGTTCTCTGACGGAGATCATTTTCATCTTAATAATAAACCGAACTGTCGCTACTGCGGTGCAACCAATCCAGAACGCAAGTATCAGAAACCCCTTCATTCGCCTAAAGCGATCATATGGCCTGCGCTGTCGCTGAGATGAATTACCGGCCCTCACTTTTTCAGAGATAAAAGGAGATGTGCAGCTACAGTAAATTCGGCGCTTTATGAGAAAATATTAGATAGCTCTTTGTTGCCTAAACTGCAAAATATTTCATGGCAATGAACATGATCCCCTCAAGACGGAGTAGTTATAAGAAATTTCACTGTTCACTTAATACAGTGTCGCACAAAAAGCGGTTACTTTAGAATAATATTACTTTTAATAAATAAATTCTCTAGTTGTGTACTTAAATATAATAATAATAAAAAAAATTTGATATGACGGATTACTTTTTTAATCGATCTACTAAATATAAACTTTATTTAAACATATCTGGTACCATACTCGAAAAGTCAAATGTAAGAACTCAATGACTATGGAAACTAGACTACGCGTCATTTTGTTGTGATATATCTGATAGTGATAGTAAAATTAATTCCAATTATTTTCGGTCAACCTGTTGATAGTACTAGTCCGAAGTAAGTGTTTGTCCGTAGGTAACAGCTCATAGCAGATGATTCCTTGCCAATCCCATCAAACACATTGCTAATCCCTCTTAATCGCCGAAGGCTCACCGCGATTCGACATGACAGTTTTCGCCTTATACTGAGGTAACCGCCTCACCTTTCATCATAAGTCAACCTCCGTTTGAGAAATTTGCAGATATTTTTACGATTTAGCAGCGATTTTCACATGGAGATCCATGTTTGCGATTCATGTGTGGAGATTTGTGCGTTAACTCGTCTGGCAGCCATACATCGGGTTTATTTGTATTCAACTGAATGCAAATACTTCCAATTGGTTTTTTATGCAATGTTTATGCTCCGGGACGATGAAAACAGTGCTTACAAATGGTGGGATTTGACGATTTACGCTGATCTATTAACATTTTTGACAATTTGCCTTACAGAGCGTTGTGTATCTCTGACATCAAATTTTTCGGAACCGGATGGGGTTTTTAGCCCCTTCTTTTACGCTTTCACTTTATCGAACAAAATATGAATGTCTTTGCTGGTGTTCATTTTTGAGGCGCACTATGAGTCAAACGATCACAAAACTGTCTAAATAATTTTTTGAGTTGCGAAATCTTCTTAATGTTAGCTGGTGTAATCCGATTGCTCCTATAAACCGCGAGGTATAGACTGCTAAAATCATCTATAGTACAGTTTTCTCTCCTACTATACCTTGTGTTTGTGTATTCATCAAACATCCTTTTGCAAAAGTTTGAGAGTGCCAGAACGGAAATGCTAAATCGCCAAGTTTTTTTTTTCAAAAATTGCTGAGATAAACATAATAAAAAAGGGAAATTGTAACTTTCTACAGTCCTCCGCTTAGAAGCTATAGGTGGATTATCCACACCAGTTTCCATGTGTGATGCCCTATAGGGAGAAGGCAATGGAATCCGTTTTCATAGGCAGAATTAAGTTTACTGAATGCCTGATATGCGCAAAATTACACTGAAGTTGATGTAATTAAATAAAAGATATGAATCTAAGAACATATGTATTGGATTAAGTAACTAAAATGAAGTTACCAGAGAGAGCGTTGTTTAACGCGGTTTCGTTATTTATTGAATTAATATGTATATTTCTTTTTATATCTGTTTATATTTTTAAGCGAATGAATTTCTAATTTAAATTTGTATAACGGAAATGAATTTATTGAATTTTATGCATTTGGTAGCTATTACTTGTACAAGTGTATAACAGTTAAATCATTAACTAAGTTAAACTCTCATTTTTTCTAAAACATAAAGACGATAGTCTTCGTGGTTGCCAACAACTTGGCCTCGTCCTCTTTTTCTCCTGAGTCATCTTCTCGACCACATCGTCGGTTAAGCCACTGCTGAGAATCTTTAATAAAGCTATGTAAGTTTTTGAAATCGAATTGAAACTCTTTTATTTCCCTCACCCTCAAAAGTATATTTCCCGCCATCTATTTACAGAGTCAAAATTTCTTGACTTTGATATCGCGCCGTCATAAAAAGAAAAGCAAATACTTTCTTCATGGTCCTTCGAGCCGGACCTGAACCAGCGACCTCTGGATTATGGGAATGGGAAGGCACTTATTCTAAGAATATGATATGTAGCTTTGATATGTATAGTTTTTTATTCTATCACAGACTGTTTAAATAAGATGAATTCTTTTGAAGAATTTGGTATATTTTACTATCACAGACTGTTTGGCCGACGATCGTTTCGCCCCCCTGCTTAGGACTCATCAGGACCAACGGTGCGTTGACAGCTGGGGTATGCTGCGATCTTGATGGACCTATGGTTATGCGGTCGATATTTTTACATTTTACCAAAAATTTTATTATAATGTCATATTATTGAGAAAAATTTGTATTACTGACGTCAAGGAATTATCAGAACTTAGTTTATTTTCAACAATTAATACAACTTCAGTCCAAAAGTACTCGTATGATAAATGCAAATTTGACCGATGTCAGATCTGCTGGTTGAAAGTTATTAAACTACCATTTATGGGTTATATCGATAACTTAAATGTAGTGTATCAGAAGAAGCTTGGTTATTTGGTCGATTTTTATCAAATTTTACAGAGAATTATAAGTCAACACCATAGGACAAAATCTAGGCTACTCCAGAGTAATATTTTGAAATTTCAATGTAAATATTAATTTTCATAAAATCGGTCATTTTGTGCTGGGGGTACTAGGCGAAAGAATCATCACTAGTGTTTAACGCTGTTTGAAACAAGCCGTGAAATTGATGCATTTCAGATACGTTTCTATCGTGTGTGGAATGTATGAGACTGCATATAGTTGACATTTTCTTCGTGAACCATAATTGATTTTAAGTGTATTCGTTCACAATTGATTTTTAAATGTATGTCATTAACAGAAGTTTCTATGTTGATACAACTCAAATATGAATTTTGTTGATTAAAAGTGTTTTGAGCCATATTAATAATTAAATTTTGAAGGAACAACTCAAATTTGAGTCAAATTCATACAGTTCCCAAAATTCTCGTCACGCCTTTTGTGGTAGCATAATTGTCTCATATCTTTGTTTCGATACTTTATACTATTTCTCATACTTTACATAATGAGACTTCAAAACAAGATACTTAAGTACACTGTTACCTTTTGTATCTGTCATCGACCATAACTACAATTGATTTCATTAAATTACTTCACTTTGTAAATTTACTGTCAAAACAAATGGCTTCCATTTACACCCTTGCAGCAACAAACTCACATAATAGTAATATTTTATCATCATTACAAAACTATTATTACGCGACTTTTTGCATCGCCTGATATGTACTTATGAATGGAAGGGTTAGAGTTCTAACTTGAACGCAACAGCGAAGTGGGAGGGGAAATAACAACAGTCTTCAAATTAAGTGGAATTAAACTACTTCCACATACATATCTAAACACAAATTATAACGGAAGCTCATACATGGGACAGACGAGAAGTTCTGGCATCTGTAGTTCAGAAGCTTTTTTTAAGTACAAAATTAATGCTCAAAGCTGTAGTCAACATATAAGTATATATATGTTTTTCACTATCTAAGTAATTTTTCTGCTGTCTTTGAATTCTAAGATGCATCACATCAAGAATAATTTGAAAATTGTATAAATTGTGTTGCTAAGAGTAATCGACATCTATGGACTACAGACGGTAATTGCAGAGTTTTGTTTCCCACTTTCCTAGAAGATGTGATCGGAATTCCGGTGAAATTTTGCGAATCAAAAAACATAAACGTAATGCGAAAAATTTAACATTTTCAGTGACATACATGTGCCCACACATGTCTTATTTCAGCTGTGGCTTTTCTTCCTTAGTTAATTTCAAATAAAACCAATATTAGATTTCATGCTCGTAAGTTTTGTAGTGGTTAACATACTAAGTTCTTACAGTTGATTAAATTATTGGTTGCTTCAACTTTTGCACCGCAAAGTATGTTTTAAAGTTCGACAAATTGTTTAGAACATTATTAACATTGTTTAGAACATTACTTTACGTTATTAAATGTTAAAGATTCTTCTTCTTTGTATCTTATTATTATACCCCAGATCTTTTTTTGTGGACAGTGTTTTTGAGGTTTTGTAAAATTTCGTAAAACTATATCGTATATTAAAGTGAAATCTCATTCATGGGCTGCAAGGGAATTTTGTGTTGCTGGGTGCAAGCAAAATTCAATATATTCTAATTAAAGGATAGCGCTTTGTAAGTGTTCTCAGCTGACTTATAAAGTTAAACGTTTCGTGCTTCCTTAGTCTCAGGAATTATAGACCTAACATTTCTGTAAACTTATAGATCGATTGACAGATGTGCTTTGTGAATAAGTCTTAGTACTGAGGGCGAAAGCTACATTATTTTGCACAATTCGGCTTCAGTTGTCTAGAAAGTCTCATTTAGGAGTGATAAAATCAGTGACTGACGTCCTACTATCCATCCACCTGGCTGGTATGCACGATAAGTGCTGTAAATCTTTACAAAACTTCTTCAAATTTGACGTAGACAAATATTTTGCCAGATCATGGACGAATATCATAACTGCGCTATATCGGCCCACCTCTTTTGGTACCTCACATACAAATTTACCGATACTTCGAAATTGAATTTTCCCTATGACTTTTTATTCGGAGACTACAGTAAATCAAATTCTTGTGGATTTATTGGTTTAAAATGCATAGTAGAATTTAAAAAACCGATAGGTTAACCATCACTCTTCTGGCACCTCCCACACAAACGACTGTTTAACCCGTGTATCGTTCCATTAATTTCTTTTGTTTAGTTGCACTAAATCTGATACATCGAATTTGGTACATGTTAGACGTTTGGCATAGAAGGGCCTCAGAACGGAAAAGAAGGACATTATTAGTGCCTCCCATACAAACGAGACAATTTTAAAAAATTCGGTCTTTCGGTCGGTATAATTTATTATCAATAGGATTTAGTTGCTCAGAGTTTTGTAAATTACAGCGATTTATAACTCTTTGTAAAACTCCTAAAAAATCGATCAAGTAACAACGCTTTTGCTGGTATCTGCCATATAAATAACAGGTTAACCCACATTTGGAACTTCATGTCTTTCAGCAGCAAATAAGTCAGTCAATTTGAACATATGTCATGTTCTTAGGGTACCAAGTTCTAAGGAAGAATGTGGAGGGTATTGTCATATCCCTTCTGGTACACACAAACTAACCGATGTATCGAAAATCATTTTTTTCTGTAATTTATAATTAATATGCTGCAGTAGCCTAAATTATTCTCTTTGTGTTGGTATATAATTTTCTATAAAACTGGACAAAAAAATCAACTTTCATTGAAATAACTAATTTAACCTATGTATAGGTATATCTTTCAACCAGGTGTACTGAATTGAATCAAATTGGTACACTTCATGCGTTTGACAAATCAAATTCTGAGAACGAAAATAGAAGGTATCGCCCTCTTCTGATACTTCCCATACAAATTGACCGATTTATGGAAATTTAGAATAGAATTTGAAAAAATCGAACAGTCTTCTCCTTTTTTGGAAAATCCCCCACAAAGTGCCTAATTTAGAACTAGACTTATTCGTATTTTTCATTCAATATCACTAAACTAATTATAGTTTAACTACCGTCAAGCTTTTAGAAATTATATTTCCGATGATGAGAAAGGGCTGTTTCATAAGGGCTGAGAAAGGGCTGTTTCACCAACACAGTTAAGGTACCACACATACAAATTGATCGATTTGTACAATAACACTGGCCTCGTCATATTTTCTAAATGGAGGACTTATTTAAAATATTACTTTTTTATTCGGAATATTTCCTGATAAGAGTACCGCATTTCTTCACGCGCCTTCCACCAGTACACCTTACTGCATTATGGAATTTCACTGAAGAGGTATATACTCGTAAGTAAGTTCACCTGACTGAAATTTCTACACTAGTTTACGAGGTTGCATTTGTTGCATTTGGGGTGAGAAAAATCATCGAGTGATTCACGAGAAGCAAATGCACGTCAACGTGTCGCTGTGTGGTGTGGATTTTGGGCTGGAGGAATCATTGGACCTTTTTTTTATGAAAATGAGGCATGTCAAGTGAAAACAGTCAATGGTGTTCGGGATCGTGAAATGATAACCAGTTGTTTAGTGCCTAGAATTGAAGAAATGAATGTGGAGGGTATGTGGCTTCAACCAGACGGCGCCACATGTCATACAGTGCATCAGTCATTTATCTTTATTATAACAAATTCAGCAGCTAATGAAATTGGCAAAAAATCAAAGAATTCTCTATAATTTCCAAAATATTATAAGAAAGTTCAGAGCGTAATGTTCATCTGTTTCTTTTTTTGCGCTTTTATAGGCAGCATTTGATGATAAGAAAGTTGCGTCGCATCGGTGAACCGGTGTGTAGGTCAGTCCCCACCTGACTCGTAAAAAAAGATAATATTCTAATTTTAATAACGATTTCACTGTACAGAAACAGGCGGTCAATTTCGTTATTTAGGTTCTTTAATCAATTGAATTTGTTCTTAAACTACTGGAAGATTTGAGACATACTGAAATGAAGTACACAAAGTATGACAAAAATGTGAATTCGCGACATTAACGTTTTTGTTTCGTTCTAAGTCTTCGCCAAAAAAACACTGAAATGATATACTCAAATTATGAAAAACATTTTTATTAGCAGGGTTAAGGGAACGGGAAAAAGAATTTGTTATACGTTAACATGTGTTTCAAATATTGTAGACAAATATCACGATTTAGCAATTATCTTGTTGATTTTTGTTGTTAACTAAAATATCATATATCTCTGCGTTGACATCAAATCAATTAAGTTGCTTTTGAGATGTTATAAAGATAACACTACAATAAGTAATTGAATATATAACATTAGCCACCAAACAGTAGAGGAGCGGAACGACAACAGTTTGTATAATAATGCATAGATAAAGAAGCCTATAACACGTACACCATGTTCTCTATTATAATATTCCATGTATAGTGTGTTACAAATTACAAATCAGATTTGTATATATGCACGTATGTATATTTGTTCGTTCCTCGAACAGACCATAAAAGTGTGTAAAAGTATGTTCTTAGATTTGTTTGTAAGCGAAGAATGTGGTCCTTGCAAATGCGTAAGATATAAACTGATTTTTTTTCCCAACAGGAACAAAGTAAGTTTCCTGTTGCATGTCTAGAATTGAGTGTTTGGTATCCAACTGCGATGTATGTATGTATGTACGTATGGGGTATGTATGTCGGTTGATGCGTAACAGAAATCACTTGTAAAAGAATTTCAAATCTGTAGACAAATATCCTTGCGAATACTTGTCGGCTACAAACATACGATATTTACTTGTAGTCATGAAACCAAACACAGCTTGATCTCAGGAAAAAACAACGAAATGTCTAAAATCACACGTGCACACATTTTATAAGCACATTTGTTTCTAGAAAAAATACCTTGACTGAGGAATTTTCAGACCGGAAATTTTCTACACGCACTTAAGGAAATGTCTCTCCGTATAATTTATGTACTAGTTTCCAAATAACGCAATTAAAACAACAATAAGTTGTCACAAACTCCACAGTTCGGGTATGAACAGGTGAGCAAGTATGTAGAAATGTTGTCATTGCTGGTCCCTTCCTAAAAGTATTAAGGACACCATACGGGGATAAAATATAGACCAATTCTAAACAAACAAAGCTCAACGTCTCAATGGGGGAGCCGTGACGGCAATCCGCGGGAATCGCAAAAGGTTATATAAATGTAACATTAACTCAATTTACTCTTACAAGTTTATGTAATCTAAAATGTAACGTAATGTTTATCATTATCTATGACGATGTTATTACAGTTGAAGCAGTCACAAGATAGAAAATAATTTAATATAAACCATAAACAATAAATACAATCAAATATTAATGTTATTTGTTAACTTATAATCAAGCGCATATTGGAGGACAACTGTGTTCTTAATTAGTGATTTTGTTAAATGTGTGAGACTTTGTTATGCTTATCGTCGACATCCATTGATCACATCTATAAATAAAATTATTATTATCAAATTAATCCTAGAAAAAGCCGATGGTGGAAGTATAATAGTTAGCCTCCATTACATGAAAGTGGCCTTAAAGTTTATTTTGTCAAAAAAAAAAAAAAAAAAAAAAAATTATTTTCCCGACTGTGCTTCAACCGGGCCGTTAAATTCCTAAATTTTACAGTTCTACATTCAATTCATTGCGCGGAGTGTTGGCGCTGTTTTTATAGTACTTTCAAACACTGCAGTCTTAGAGATTTATATCTTATTTACGGCTGACGACGGAACATTTACGCCCATATTTATACATTCCCTTTCTCAACTTACGTCGAGAGGAAAACCATCTTGACATATTTCACGCCTTAACCTCTACCGCGTAAACGTTTGAGGTGGCATCATTTCGAATATGTATCACTTCACATTTAATACCTTAGTTAAAAAGCTGTGTTTAAAATTGCTTAGAAGTAACTTCGTCCCTTTGATCAGATTGCAGTTTTTAATCCTTGTGTGGCTTCACTTCATTAGTTCATTAAGTTCTAATTATGTCTGAGTATACAAGATTTTGATTTCATAACTGTGTTTAATTTCATATTTCTTCGATTTACGTTATTTTGGTATCGTGGAGCGTAATTCCACATCAACGTCAACTTTATTAATTCCCAAAAACGTACAAAGTTGCTCTATTTATACTAAAATTACTTATTCTAGAAAATGCTACAATATTTCAGAGAGAACACATATTTTTATAATGGGTGCAACAAAGACAAACATATTTACAGAATATTGTTGTATATCATAGACTTAATTCTAGAATGTTCTTGTTTACATAATAGGTGAAAAGGAGATAACAATAAACTATATAATAGGAGTGAGAGGAACAAACATAACTTATTGTCGTAAACGTAATTCTAGAAAAGTCCCACCCACATATAAAGAGGGAAAGAGATTACATACTTATCATACTTGAATGTTCTGGGAGCGGTTATGATGATTTTTCTAGAATGTACACTTAAAGAAATTACACTTACATACTACAGTTATGACGGTTTGTTCGGTTATCTTTTAAAAACACTTCATCGTGTTTAACGATAGATAGATTTCTAATTGTCAAATTTCATTTTTATGACTTCATGTGTCAGATCACACTGATACGGATTGTTTCGGATTTAGTGTCTCCCTTTCTCCTGCTTAATCTTCTAAAGATCCTGCATTATTTAAGATCTACATCTTATTGGAGTGTAATGTCGACATCACGATCTTGGTCCAGAAAATGGCTCCCATTTTCATTCTTAGAACCAATTTAGTGCAATTTAATCAAAATTACATTACACCTTAATTCTTGTTAAGTATTACAAAGCAATATCATGGATCAGAATATAGATTACGGCACCCTGTCGCTAAATTTTACCGATTTCTGTTCAACTATATCGTTAATTTGTATGGGAGGTACCAGAACAGGCATGAATTAGTCGACTTTGCCATATATTGTTTAGCATGTTAAGGAAACACGACCAATAGAATTTCACATTACCGTGGTCTATGTCAGTCTATTATTGTGGAAGAGGCGGATCGATAAGACCCACCACTTTTCTTATTTGTGGTTGCTGGCCTTTGCTTAATTTATTGGCTTTCAAAGAATTTTGGGACTGGGGCAGATCGGGTTGTGGAAAAATAGTTTCTTAAACAAGCTTTAGTTTCTCTAAAATTAAGTGGTTACATCAAATAACACGATCTAATGCATATGAGAAAACGATATTTGATGAAAAGTTTCTAAATCTGTGAAATCTTCATTTATGAATATACCTGATGGCAATAGGTATATGTGCATTAATAAGTTTAATTAAATTTATACAAAAAAATAGCTTTAATTCAAAACATTTATGTTTCTTTAAAGTGATAATACAAAAATTAACAAAACTTAAAAATATTAATTTACTCTTAACAATTTTTGCTACATAAAAAAAATAGATATACAGGGTTGCCCATATTCGACGGACCCATGTTTTAAAAAAAAAAATCAAAGAAAAAAATAAAAATTTGGCGGTTGGCAATCTTATTCATTTAATTTGTTGCAAGTAGATTTGTTTACATCAATTTTTGAATATGATATCTCTCAAATGGCCGCCTCTGGCGTTGATGGCGTATTGTGCCCTTTTTGCAGCATTTTCCATCGTTTTCGCCAACATTTCGGCCGGAATAGCGGCTATTTCTTCACGAATGTTGTCCTTGAGCTCTTCTACGGTCCTTGGCTTGTTAACGTAAACCTTTGACTTCAAATGTCCCCACAAGAAGAAGTCAGCGGGCGTCAAATCGGGCGAACGCGGTGGCCTGTCCAAATAAGCACTTTTCGACATCAAACGGCCCGGAAACAAATTCTTCAGAAAATCGATTGTTATGCGACTTGTGTGCGGTGGAGCGCCGTCTTGTTGAAACCAGAACTGCCTCATACGCTTTCGACGAATAATTGGCATCACAAAATTGGTCATCATGTCGCGATAACGCTCCTGGTTGATGGTAACAGCATGGCCATTTTCGTTTTGGAAGAAAAACGGCCCAATGACCGTTTTCGCACTAACGCCGCGCCAAACTGTGACTTTTTCGTCATGAAGAGGCAATTCTTGAATCTCCTGAGGATTTTCAGTGGCGTAAATACGGCAATTTTGCTTATTTACGGTCCCATTCAATGTGAAATGGGCTTCATCGGACATGATAATTTTGTTCCAAAATTGCTCGTCATCATCGGCCATTTCGATGACTCGTTGGGCCCATTCCAATCGACGAGGCTTGTCCGCAGGCAACAATCTTTGCGTCAATTGAATTTTGTACGGGAACAAATGCAAATCAACGCGAATAATCCGTCGTAAAGTGGACCGAGTCATGCCCAACTGCTGAGAACGGCGTTTTTGGGATGTTCTTGGGGACCTCTCAACACTGGCTCGTACGGCAGCGATATTCTCGGCCGATCGCCTTGGTCGACTTTTATTTGGCCTCTTCGGATTAGAAAGAGCCTCACCAGTCAAAAATTTTTCGTATAAACGCTTAATGGTGTTCTTAGAAGGCGCACTTCTTACATTTTTTAATATTTTAAAAGCACGTTGAGTTTTCACAATTGACTTCTTCTGTTGAATGTAAATTTCAACTATTTCAGAGCGCTCGCGTGGTGTGTATTGTTCCATGGTAAAAATCTGCTTGGACTGACGCTTCAAACGCGGTATGTTATTAAGCGATCTGACATCTCTGTCAAAAGTTATGGCGTTGCCAGATGGGTCCGTCGAATATGGGCAACCCTGTACATTACTGGAATATTTTTGTCTTCGAGAAACTTCTTTGTCTTAGTCGCCGAATGTATTTGTGCGTTGTCATGTTGGAACATCCAATTATTTCCATAATTCGTATCACCAAATTCAATGAGGACTTCATCCAATAACTTTATATAGGTGTCGGAATTAGCTTTAGTTGGAAGAAAGCATAAAGGAGTCTTTCTAGCAACACAAAGGCACCCCAAATCATCAAGGAACCGCCACCGTCCGTACGTTGATGACATGTCTCGCGTGGGTGCCGTAAATCGCGCCAATAAATTTTGCAATTGTCTGGCCCATCTAAATTAAAATTTTTTTGTCCGAAAATATCAGAGTTTCGAACTCATCAGACCAAAATTTATATTTATCGGCAAAGATTAAGCGGGCAGATATGTGACGTTGCAATAACCGTGGTACAGGCATTCTAGAAGTATATTCCAAAAGCTTATTTTCCATTAATATTTGATTTACACGTCTTCTTAAAATACTGAGCTTCAAATGAGCTTTTATTTCCGAACAGGACATATTATCTTCAACAGCTAAGCGGCGAATACTTCTTTTGCATCGGCTATCAATTTCAGTTAGTCTACCGGAACGCGGTTTTTTCCCATATGCATCAACATTACTTAGGAAATTACTAATTGTATTTTGATGTCTCTTAACTCTGGATGCAATTTGGACAATTTTCCAACCAGCCTCTGCAAGTCCTTTTATTAAACCTTACTCCTCCTCCGAAAGATGGCATTTTCGCGGCATTTATACTTTTTAAAACGGGTTAAAATTTTTTTGTTTCGTTTTTAAGTTTCTTTAAACGGTAAAAATTAGGTTTTCTACCTTGCTCCGAAAAAATAATGCGACTTGTTTTCTCCAGTAATGGAAGAAGCAAACTAAACCTTCAACGCACATATACTTTCTTCCTATTAGAAAAAAGTGTTTCTTCAAACAAAACGATAACGGGAATTAGAATAAAGTTCAAAGCATACTACCAAAATCTTATAAAAACAAAGCGACAATATTGTATTTTTTTTGAAAAAAGTACAGTAGGTACTTCTTGAGATTTACAAACTTTAATATATGCACATATACTTATTGCCATCAGGTATATGAACATCACCATCATATAATAAAAAAGCTTTCTTAATAAAGTAATACTTTTCTTTCAATTATTGCTGATGTTTTTGTTAATTATAACCTTCATATGTTCCGCAACGAAGTAAACAACAACGTCTAAAATGTTATTACTAATTTTATTTCATACGTCATACACTGATGCCATCATCTTATCATTGAATGAAGGTTTGAAAAATGTTAATAAGTAGAATTGAATTTGTAGCAGCTTTTATGGATCAGCCCCTTTAGGATTTCACGTGGCCTTTGTATGGCCAGTGGACAAAGAGAATGTGGTTATTCTTTTCTCTAAAATAAGCCGAGAAATCTGCTATTAGGTTTGGAAAACATAATAAGCCTATTTCCTATTACCGAATAGTTACGGTCTTTACACAGCATTTGTTGGATTTCACATCTTACAACACATTGTGGTTCCCTGCATAATGAGTTTGGATTGTCGTCTGTAATATTCAGAAATATTCGAGAACATAGCATACAAAATATACCCTAATCGGCTCAGAATTTTGCAGTGATGTGTATCGGTTTGTATGTCTGTAACTATGACCACGTATTCGTGTCATCGAAGTCAATTCATAATTATGAACCAATTTTAAGAGAAACTGATATATACATAATTGTACATTTGTTTTAGGACAATAGGGAACTCTATTGAAATTGGGCGATCTTTTGATATAGCTACTATATAAATTGACCATCCAAGCTTTTAATTCTATTTAATAACTACAAATTAGGCCGAGAAAAATTTCTGTTGAGAATGGACCATATCGGTTCATGCTTTGATATAGTCCTTACCCAAAAGTAATGATTTTCATTTGTATTTGTTAACGATTCCTGTTGAAAATATTTCATATTGCTCAATGTGTTACGCTGACATATATAAATGGACCGTCCAAGTTGTTAAAATTTTTGCCATGAAATCAAAAATCTTTGAAATTAATGCAAATGGTAATGCTTATTCGTATATCTGGTATATGTAGTATACAAAGTGTGTTCACAAAATATGGTGAATTTTCATTTTTCTCAAAAAAAAATTTTATTTATTCATCAATTTCAATTTTATCTCCTGCAAAGTAGTCCCCCTCAGATACAATACACTTGTGCCAGCGTTTTTTTTTTCCAATCTTCGAAGCAATTCTGATATGCGCTTTTTAGTATGTCCTTGAACTCTCTCAGCGATTCGGCTTTTATCTCCGCAATCGTCGAAAAAAGCCGTCCTTTCATGGGTCTCTTCAATCTTAAGAACAGGAAAAAGTCGCAGGCGGCCTCACGGTGGCTGAGGCATGATAACGGTGTTGTTTTTGGCCAAATAATATCTCACAAGCAAATATGAGTGAGCAGGTGCATTATCATGATGCAAAAGCTATGAATTTTTCTCCACAATTCCTGGCGTTTTCTTCGTATTGCTTCAAGCAAACGACGCATGTCTTCGAAGTAATACTCCTTATTTACCGTACGATCTTGTGGTAAGAACTCCTGATGCACTACGCTATGATAATCGAAGAAAACAGTGAGCACAACCTTGACATTTGATCGAACGTGGCGTGCTTTTTTTTTTGGTATTAGCTCTCCTGGACTCTTCCGTTGGGAAGATTGGGGTTTGGTTTCGATGTCATAACCATATACCCATGATTCGTCACCAGTTATGACCTTTTCAAGCAAATCTGGATCATCGTTGACGTCATTCAACAATTCCTGAGCGATGTTCATGCGACGATGTTTTTGGTCAAAATTCAGTAATTTTGAAGGTAACTTCGCTGTCCGCTTCATGTCCAAAATTTCCGGCATGGCATGAGCCAACCGATATGCCGACATCCTTAGCAAACTTCTCTAATTGTGATTTGACGATTCTCCATTTCCATTTTTTACACAAAATTTGATGCAACTTTTTTGATCCATTCATCTCGATAGCAGAAAATCGCCGAACACGCAAAATACTTGTCTTTATTTATGCCTCTCACAAACAAACTAAATATGCTATATGGATAAAACCGTCAACATATCTTCGAGACGAGTGTGCCAACATAAAAAAAAAATAATAATCGAAAGTCGAATGTACGTAGCCCGCGAAATTTGAAAATTCACCTTATTTTTTGAACCTCGTACGCTTCTATACATCACATGCATCAGAAAGTTTCCGAATTATCCGTCCCTTTAAAATGTCGGAGTTTGTCATACAGCGTTCAGTGTGTTTACATATATAAAAAAAAGACAAATTGACGAAATACTGTCTTACACACTGTGGAATTAATCAGTGACTGCAAAATAGGTATTCTTTGTAGTTTTCAAAATGGTTCCTGAGATTCCAGACCGGTCATGGTTCTCTTTATAACCTGTAGTAAGAATTGATTTCTTCATTTACTCAAGACCATTTTTTTATATTCACAAAGCAATCATGGACTTCAAGCACAATTCGTCATTTTGGTATTACACAGGTGGGAAACCTTTTCTTCACAGGAAAGTGGCATTTGCATTCGCTAATAATTTTAAGAGGCGTGTGACATGCTATGATATAAATAGCAAATTAAAGCTTTACTGAGTTTGCACTGGAGTATTTAGAGACATTGTTCAAATAATTTTCGCGCTTTTGCTTTCGCCATGTAAACAAATCTTGGCAGACGATCCTGAGAAATAAACTCAGGGTTTTTTACGACATAAGGAAGGCTCTCATGCACACATTAAATTCTAGCATTTCTTAGGTGATTCTTTCACCATCTCTTAAAAGGAGGCCGGTTAAAGGCTAAACATGTTATACCTAATATAGAGTACTTTATGAACCAATTTAAGGTAATTTCCAACACTTTTCTACTTGATTGTATTTTTTGGGATTAAAACATTTCCGTTTTTGCTAAAGGAGTCCAAAAATGTAGCTGACCTAAATGAAATAAACTGTGTTTACTTAAAATAAATTTGGCCTAGGAACGCAAATCAGTTTGCCTAAGCGAGACATACCTTCCCGCAATTTTCTACAAAATTAACATGTGCTCCCCAGTTTTATACAGAAATTACTAACTTTGTACACAACATTTTGTCTTTACGAACATACTTTTTTCATTTCTGCTTACATAGTGTGACATATAAGAAGAGCATGGCAATTATTATATGCTATAGCACGTCACAATTCAAAGAGCAGTAGCCAACAAGGAACACTAAACACCAACAACAGGCAATACAACAGACTGTATTTGACTTGTGTATAGACTTATGACTTTAAACAATTTTGCATCTTCCTGTATTGAAACTTTCCGTGTACGATTCATTATTATAATACAGGCATTTCTAGCCGTACTAAAATACACGTACCTTCATGTCTGCTAGACTCTAAATATAATATTCGCTTTACAAGTGAAATTTTGCGTGAATGAAATTACGCCGGAAATCAGGCAACTTATAAAAGCCACTGGAATTTATTTCCTGCTCCGTTTTGTTGATCGATTCATCCTTTTTGCAAATAATAAGGATTCAAACTAATTTCGAGACATTTACATAAAATTGAATTCATATTGTCGCCGTTGGTGAAAGAGCATAAGGAAAGGACTTGCAAAAACGCCACAAACACAGCCACACATACACACACACACACACACACGCATACAAAACCGAGCATGGCATAACAATATTCGTATTATTCAATTGCATTACAAACATATCCGTTTCCGGTTTTCACTACTTTTTGCACACTCATCACTTCCTACTGTAATAATTTCTGCTTATCATGCAAATTCATACAGTCGCACAAACGTACTATACCAAATAAACAAAAGTCTGAGTGGGAAAGGGGGTAGAATGGGGCGAAAAAGAGATGAAAGCATATCGAAATAAGGGTGCGGTATACGAGTACTCTACTAAAGTGTCTACAGATGGATATCCGTTTGTTCAAATGTGACAAATTTTTGCCTTAAGAATTACAGATATTGCATGCATAATGGACATATCACTTTTGCAAACATCACAGAGATAGGAATACACACACACACAGGCATAAGCAAGTATATACACACAGTAAGATAATCTGGTTAATGGACAACCAAAAAAAATTTAGTTTTTAGCAGAGTTTAAAATTACTAAATTATTTGCATTCTTGAACTAATATTTTAACTAAGTAAAAACGCAAAATGTTTAGTCTATGGCACATTCATGACACGAAGCGGGCAGCAGCAGATGTGTCAAGAATAACGACTATCGTTTGCGAAAGCCGTAGCAATTATATTGCAGTGACTGGGAATGACTGGAGGAAGTGCAATTTGTCTGTCAAATATGTTAAATTATAATTGATTGAATCGAAATAAAACTTTCGTTTGAATATTGTTATAGTCGATATTTCGAGCATTATTTACTATTATTTTTTAGTCGTTACATTGAAATGAATTATGAGAACTTTACTTATTTATCCATTTTTTTATTTACCCATTTTTTATTATTTATTATTAAGAACTTTACTTATTTATCCAACCGATTTATTTTAAAGTATGATGACGTTTAAAAAGTCAATAAAATTCATAATATTTCGCCAAATTTTCTTGGAGCCCTGACGATGGATGGATGGAGAAGAAAATGCAAAATAAAAATTAACAAAAATATAAATTCAGCTTAAAGTCTCCTTTGTTCGTGAGAGTTATGACAAAGTCGACACATTAAAAAAATCTCAAAATAGAAAATATTTTGCAAATTTGAAATAGAGCATATAATGGTAAACTTGAATTTTGGCCTGGGAAGATTTTTTTTATCCTCTTATGAATTTTTACAATATCGTTCAAATAATGAAGCCACTAAACCAAAAATGCATCTACGAGTGTAATAGTTTAATTGTAATTGTAAAATCGTAATTGTGTCCGTAATTGGACAATTCATTTGCTAGTATTTTAACAATTTTTTATTTAAGTGCTATTCCCTTGAAGTTTGTTAACCTATGTTAGAGGCACTGTGTGGTGAAGGCCTTTGCCAGGGTAAAAAATTAATTTATGTTATCGATTGAACGAGCTATTTCCTAGTTATCGACAGATTTATATTTTATTTATTTATATATTTATTTTCTTCTCATTTAAAAGCGTTTTTCTTATTAAGTTATTTTGATGATAAAGTGCTCAGTTTAAGAGTAATAGAAAGTTTTGTATTATAGGGATTTTTTTTTAAATATTTTTCGTCTGTATGGGACAAGCCTTCAGTTCCGGAGATATAACCATGTTAGTATTATGGCGATTTTTTCAATTTAAGTTATTTCGACAATTGTGCTCTTCACATCCGAGTTACAGACACGTTTGTGTTTTAGTGGGTGGTTTCATTTAATTATTTTTCTAATGGGACATTCCGTTCCCGAGTTAACTATATTTTCAATTTGATTTTTGAAGATATTGGCATTTTTAAAATTTTTTTTTAAATTTTTAGGACAAAAATTGAAATTGACATTCGCTGATTGTTATCTATGGAGAAGAAACTTTAATTTTTAATTGTAGTCGATTCTTCAAAATGTCAAGTAGCTGACGCAGCCAAAGCAAACGACTACTACATTAGAGCTAATGCTGTGACTATCAATGCATTTGCTTCAGCTTTCACGGTCAATAGCCGTTTTTCTCCAGACAACTGTTGCTGCCTTCAACGGATCGGTTTTTTGTTGTTGTAGTAGTCAGCAAAGCGATCGAAACCATTTTGTGTATTTGCTGACTCATGTAATTTGGTTCTGATTGTTTTCATAATAAAAGCAGTGGTTATTTGTAGAAAACTTACTGTGCCGTCATTAAGCAATGTTTAATACTACCCGCTGTTGCTAGTTTTTACGCAATTTCAGCCCTGATTTTTAGTTATGTAGGGTGGCGCATAAGCAACGTTAAGATTTGATCAGTGAATACATTTTTTGTTTAAGTCTTTTTTTTCGTCTCCGTACAGAGAAATAACTAAACAATACTTGGGAAATTTATGATGGAAAGTCTCAGCACAGAACAAAGAACCAAAGTTGTTCAATTTTACTTTGAAAGTCAGCATTGGATTATTCAGCGCTCCAAAAATTTACCGATTGGTTCAGCGTTTTGGGCACCAAGGAGCTGTCTGTGCTCTTCCGCGTGCTTGAAGACCTCGTGCAATTCGGAATGAATAGTCACTATTGCCCGAGTGCAAGCAAGTATTGAGGAAAACACTGAAACTTCCAACAGGCGACGTTCTCAGCAGCTAGATAGACATCTCTAACTGCTGTCTTTGCAAAGAATTTTACATATGTTACATCTTTTCCCATATAATATGCAATTGGTTCACGAGTTACAACCAAATGATGCACAAGAACGCATTCAATATAGTCGCCGTTAACGTTACTTATGCGCCACCCTTTATATGAGGAAAAGTCATAAATATTATGCCCTGAATTCTTCTGCGTTCTCAGTTTTACTATATCTTATGTAGTGTTAAGTTTAACAAGCATTTTAGAACGACTCATCGTTTACAAAGTATTCCAACTTTTTTCCATTCAACTTTATACAGTAACTTTTATATTTGTTCTTTAAGTGGACACATAAGAAACTCACAATCAAGCTCTCAGAGCTGCTGACCAATCGCTATCAACGTATGTGGCCTAGCGGGGTTATGATGGAACACAATTCTGCTATTGGCCAAAGCTGACCGCTTCCGTTTATTACCGCCTACTGCTTTCTTCATTTGATCCAACAGTTTACAGAATATGTCCGAATTAAGAGTTTGACCTTAAGAAACCTGGCTGGCAATCCTAGTTTGGCCACCTTTTACGTCGGCTCACTGCTATTCAGCCACAACCATTTTCACTTGACTTTGTTATAAATAACCCATTTTTCATCACCCGTTGCCATCCGGCTGATTTTGTTGCGATTCAGCAACGATGCGAACTGGAAATTCGGTCCATTAGGTTTTTTTTGCGTTATCTAGCATGGCGTCCATACATAAAGCTTCTTTTTTTGTTCAGCCTTATTCAAATGGTTCCAAATGGTTCTTTTGCTGTGTTTCATTACTGGACAATTGAGATATTGGTAACATGATGATTGTACTTGATGATTTCCGTTATTCTGTCGACATTTTCTACAATTGGTCTTCCAAAGTTTGGTGTATCTTTGACATCAAAATTACCAAAACGAAGTCGACGAATCACAAACGCTATTCATATTTCGTTTACGATTTGTTTTAGCCTTTGTTGAAGAAGACCCGTAAAATACTTCGCATTTTAAAGCAGTGACAAAACTGTATAAGTAATTTATTGAGTACGAAATTTTATCTTTCTAACGCCATTTATCGTAACTCGACACACTTATACAACGTACGATTATTAAAGATATTCATTCATCAATACTGGATTAATTGAATTTCCATCAATTTATTGCTTTCGCTAATGAAGCAACAACATTAGGAATGTACTCCAGCGTTTCTCTTTAAATATATGTTTTTCTATAACTTTTTTTTTGTGTTACATAAACATGCGTACGTAAACCTAATTGACTCACTGTACACACTCTGCACAATCAAAGCCGGAGATTTACTGAGTCTCAAAAATGAGCAAATCTTCGAAAGGGAAACAATCAAATGTTTTGTTGAACAATCATCAATGACAACAACAAACATCATCAGCATCACTATCTGCCATCGTCCCATCTTCTTCTTATCGTTCTGGCCTTTATCATCGTCATCATCATCATTGTAATTGCGGCCATCATTATCAACATCAGCATCCACAGACCGACCATAACTATGATTCGGTAACAACTTCCGTTTGCTGTCTTTTAAAATGTTGATTTGTCATTGTCGAAAATTGCATTTCGAACATTGGAAGTTAAATCTGTTAATGACAATAGCTGATAGGGAACGACAATGTTCTGTTCGTCGTTCTACTTTATATAAACTTGCTCCAAAAGTTGTTTCATGTTATTTGAATTTAATTTTCCATGAATGCGCATTGCGGCCAGAATTGCTAGGATAAATGTTATTTGAGTCTGTTTCGGACATAAGTTAATTTGCATGGATTTCAAATTCTTGCTCTTGCGTTGTAAATTAATGTATCTTCATTTGGGCAATATTTTACAGTGCAAAGGGATTTTTGATTAGGTTTAGAATTTAAGATTAAATTGTTAACAATGGTTTACATTGGCATGAACTTTTTTTTGAATTCATAAACAATCCTTGTGTCCTATTTTTAAGCAGTGCATCAAAATACCATTCGTTGTTAGATGATTTTGGGTTAGAATGTTTTACAAATTGCAGTGTTGCAAATTACACTGTGCGTTTCCAAAGGCAATAATCCAGGTATTATATTTGTTTATGTACTTTTAGTGCTTTTATTTTGCAATTTACATATGTGAATAATAAAATTTGTCGTAGTATATTCCGCCTGTTACATTACGGAAATTCTTGAGTTCCTTCAGTCCAATTTTTCAAAGAAAATTTTGCTTTTCTTCTAATAAGGAGCGGATATTGGTACAAATTTGATCACCTTTTTCTTTGGTATTGACTTGAAGAGAATAACAGATGATAGATATGCAACCCTTAAGTTTGGTAGCAATGAGTTTTCTAAAAAGGGTGTGCAGATTCTTAAATAAAATAAGACAAACTGTGATTGAGATACTAACGAAATTCATTATGTATGATATATGTATTTTGGGTACGCAACTAAGTGGTCGTTTTTTTTTTTATAAAAATTCAACTTTGTTGTGAAAAAATGTTTAAAAATTATTCATTAAAAGTATTGTCCATTGTTAGTTACCACTTTTCTGCAAAGCTCGAATTCCGTCATGCTAAAACTGTTCATTTTTTTGAAGTTATCCATGATTTTAGCCATTCCTTGATGTCGTCATATGATGGAACTGCTGGTCAGCCAAACCATGTGCCATCGAACGGAACAAGTGAGAACCGGACGGCGCAATATCTGGAGAATATGGCGGATGGGATAAGACTTCCCATTTTAGCGTTTCCATCTAGGTTTTAACGGACTTGTCCACGTGAGGGCAAGCTTTGTCATGCTAAAGAATCACTTTTTCATTCCTCTCTGCGTATTGTGGGCGTTTCTCGCGCAGGTGATGCTTTCGCTTGGTTTCAACACCCTGTAATGAATAACACCGACCTGGTCCCACCAAATACAGAGCATAACCTTCGCCGCGTAAATATTCGGCCGAGGCGACGACGTAGAGGCATGACCGGGCAGCCCCCATGACTTTTTTTTCTTTGGAGTGCTGTAATAAATCCATTTTTCATCACCCATTAAAATACGATGAAGGAAACCCTTCCTTTTTTGTCGCTGAAGCAGTTGTTCACAGGCGAAAAAACGATACTCTACGTCCCTTGGCTTCAACTCATAAGTAACCCAAGTTCCTTGCTTTTGAATCATTCCCAACGCATGCAATCCATTGAAAATGGCCTTGGCAGGTAATTCCTAATACTGAAGCAAGCACTACTTGCGTTTGACTCGGATTCCCATCAAGCAATGCCGTTAATTCAGGGTCTTTGAAGGTTTTTCGTCTCTTTTCACGCGAACGGTCGTCAATATCAAAATCACAGTCTTTAAAGCGATGGAATCAATCTCGACACGTTGTTTCACTTAAAGCTTTCTTCGATTGAAGGAAGAAAATCAATACTTCCCGTATATGACGATTATTTGCCACAAAATCATACATATTCACACGATCAAAAGAATATCACGGAAAGAGAAAATCAGGTGGTATGTTTACCATATGCCTAAGCTTGGGTCATGACGTTTAGGTTATGGCAGAGTCGGTTAGCACTTACAGCTGGCGCCATCTATTGACAAACAGCAGGAACTTAGTTGCGCACCTAATACATCGTTGAAATATTCGTTGTGGCTTCGCTAGGCGGCGTGGATCCAATATGTTGAATTGTAAATTACTCTGAATTTGAGCGATTATATTGACCTTGAGGGAATCAGTCGGTTGCGATTTATTGCCATCGATCTGCTACTTACGGAAATCTTACAACAGGGTCAAATCGCACGATTATCCGTCCCAAAATTCACTTCGAACAATAACTTTTTGTGGATCCATTGGTAGCTTGCGCGTATTATGGGGTTTGACATTTTCCCATATACCGCAAAGGCAGTTTTAACTGGTTATGGTAAATTTGTTGTAACGTCCAGTCTTATGGCTGTTGGACCACGTACGAGTGTGTCGTGTTATATCTCAATATAATCATAAAGACCGTTGCTATATGATCCAAAATCACAAACAGATATTTCAGTGATGATATATTCGGCGTTGGAATAGTAATTAAATGTTACTCACACTGTATGGAAACGACTATTAATGACAAAAAATGTAGTTCTGTTCACTGGGAATAAAATATTGGTAATGCTGTCCCATTAGCAAGTCTGCAGGATCAAATCATTGTCGTTGTGCTTTAGTAAACATGGAAAACCAGCAAACATTTCCTGACGCAAAATGATGTTACGTGCCAAATGTTAGCTTAATCGTACTGTATTTAAAGATTTATATGTAAGAAAAGACGAAAAAGGACTTTTGCTGAAAAACTCCTAGGCTCGAGCTTGATTTTACAGATATGGTTTTATTCGGCAAGAGTGTGTCGTGTAATAGTGTGGTTCCTCAAGTTTTTATAAATACAAATCGATCCATTCTTTTGAGCACGCACTGTGTGCCTTGTTAAGGGAGAGTGTTTAATTTCGAACTACATATTGATAAGTTGATAACTATTTGTAGTCTATTGAAAATTCTAGTCCATTTATTTACAACTATGTAGTGTCATTTAGGTATATGAGAGGTATATAACTGTGCTGTTCGAATAATTAAAGAAGAAATCGGCGGAAAAAAAGCATTAAGTATCACGTTGACATTTCTATTTTTGGCCAATTATTTTGCAAATTCTGTTTTCTTCACAATGTATTTCATTAAGCATAAATGCTTAAATTCAGACAACAGATATGAACATTCATAACCCCTAGTACATGATAAGAACACCCTCTGTAAAATTTGATAATATAAATTTAATAATTTTAACGAAATTCCCAGAATACTTGTATGTAGAAATGCCCTTTCGAATAATCAAGTAAATATCACAAGCCCAATCTAATTCCTGCATTATATGTAATACTTTGCTCTTAAGGACTTGACAAAGGTTATGTGTTATATGACATTGACAAAGGTTATACGAGTATGTCATATAATGTTACCAATTGAGATCTCCTTATCACACCTATTAATAGCAAAGCAGCAAACAGTTTTAAACTCTTTCTAAAAGCAAAATGGAAATATTCGGACTTTGTTTTGCTTCTTGCAGCAATAATTGTGTGCGCTAAGTTTTCTGAACTTTTATGAATGAGGTGCCAAACGCTTCGTTTTAGGAATTTTTCAAATGCTTCTGCCAACAAACTATTTTTGTTTCACTTTCACATTAAAAGTTCGCTTTTTCCCAGACATTATTCTTCGAAATATAACAAGATCCTTTTTAGCCGAGAGATCATCAATCATTAAATGAGTAAACAACAATGAGTCGCTTCTTATTAAAACAATTTTCTTGTTGTATTATCAGATTGAATGCAGTGTTTACGATTGTTAGCTGATACAGACGCAGATAAGTCTATACCAGATTCATTAAAATATACGAAAACGCACATGTGGAGTATGGAATCATATGTGTTTATATATATATATATATATATATATATATATATATATAGGTACATAGGTATAGGTACAGGGTGGGCCATAAGGGTGTTGGCGGTTTAAATATTCAATTAAAAAAAAACTACGAAACATAAAAAAATATATTTGTATTTTTAAAAAGTAGAAGCATGGGAATTTTTAAGACTTAAAAAGAATGTTGTTCAAATGGCTTCCCTCGGCTGATTGACACTCTTGGAACCGAAGTCGCAAATTTTGGAAAACTCGTTGGAAAGTTGTTCTCGGTATTTTGTTACTTCCCTGAATAATGTTCCTCTTCAACTGCTCTAAATTGGTCGGATTATTCTCGTAGACTACCGATTTGAGGTAGCCCCATAGAAAATAATCGCATGGAGAGAGATCGGGGCTAAGTGGGGGCCGTTCAATACATATTCCCCCTTTTCGAAATGAGTTTTCCAGGAAAAACATTTTTCAGCAGCTCTATGGATACCCTAGCCGTATGACATGTGGTCCCATCCTGTTGAAACCACATCCTCGAGGTATTGCCCTGAAGTTCTTGCAAAGCTGGCACTAAAAATCTGCTAGCATGTTGCAATAATTGTTCGCTCTAACCGTCATCTCATGCCTTCTTTCGTCTTCAAAAAAGTATGGTCCAATAATACCGGTTGACGTTATCCCAGCCCACACGACAAGCTTAGGGCTGTGAAGTGGACGTTCATGCAAGCGTCGGGGATTAGTTTCGGACCAGAACCGACAATTTTGCTTGTTCCAATTTTGCCATTAAGGTGAAAATTGGCCTCATCACTAAAAATCACGTTGTTGAAATTGTTGAACCGCTCTAGCATCAAATTGACAAAGTTAAGTCGGTTATTGGCATCATCGGGTTTTAATTCTTGGACTATCTGAATCTTATAAGCCTTCCAATGCAAATCACATTTCAATATTCGTCGTAAAGTTGTTCTTTTGACAACCAAAGACTGACTTCTCTTACTTGTTGACTGTTGCGGATTTCGCTGAACTGAAACACGAACACACTCCACAATGTCGGCTGATCTTGAAGAAACTGGGCGACCACGAACCGTAATTGGTACTGTTGAGCCGGTTGTTTCGAACATTCTGATCCATTTTCGTATCACATTGGCGCTTGGAACTTCACTTAAATCGTGTAAACCGTGTTCATGCCGATACAAACGTCGTGTAGTAATCACTGATTTATTGTTTTCGTAATACGCTCGGACACAAAATACACGCTGCACTCCCGTGTACGGCTCCATGGCGACTAAATTTCCAGGAAGCGGCGCAGCGAGCAACATATCCCCCCGCCACCTAACGCCGCGTGTTACCGAGAAATTGAAGAATTAAATCGCCAACACTCATGTGGCCCACCTTGTATATATTGGAATAAAATAAGCAAGAACTGTGAATTAACATATTTCAATAACTCGTGGCGGTAAATATTGTAATTATTATAAAAATATTATATATATATTATGGAAAAAAAGAGAAACGAAGGATTTTTAACCATATACTCTTTAGAGTCAGGACCACTATCATCTGTACTATAGGTTAATTTAAAGTATTCAGCAAAAAACAAAAATACAAAAGTTAACAATTATTTTTTTTCATCTGCTTTTAAAGAAACGTTGATAATAATAATTACCAAAGTTACGAAAACATTCATAATGAAAATGTATTTTTTATATCACGTATTTTTGCGTGGTGGTTTATAACACTTCACCTTCATCCTTTATCTTGGCGGCTGTTAGTACGTGGCCGTCATGACAATGGGTGACTTATAGTTTTTGTTATCATTGAACACTTTAATAATTGTCTCTTCTCTTTTTGCTACCAATTTTAAGTCATGTGAATGTGTGCAGTCAACTGCTTATCGACGTCGTGGAATTGAATATCATTGTGAACTAGAGCTATAGGGTAAGCTGGCCACCAATTGGTCGCCTTAATAGCAACTTTGAGATCTACTTAATTTCAAATACATACAGCTGTACTATTCTTCTCAAAACTAGCTACACCTTTTCATGCCTTCCAAATGTTTAACTTCTATATGACGAGTTAAGGTATAGTAAAAACAGATTCATTATTCGTCCAATAGATGGCCTTAGTAATCTGTATCTCGAATTGTACATGTGCCATCTTGTTCCAGTGTTGTGTTTGATCGCGCACCACCAGCAATGAGGAAATACGCAATATTTTAAAGTGATCTGAAGACGCGGACATCTGTTTACGACCCAGATACTGTTCAAGCCAATCATGCATTATTCTTTGTTTCATCGATTCTGTTCCTGTAATTTTGATATGAAAGGTGTAACATGCTCTGGAAGACAAATTGTCAAAAATGTCAATAGTCTAAACGCCAAGTCTAACCGTCATGTAAGAGCTGTTTCGTTTGGAACCACTTCAATAATCTTGGATGCAAAAGGCAGGTCTATGTAGCTGCCACAAGAGTTAACAAAAGAAAAAAAAAACCAAAAAAAAAAAAAAAAAAAACACATGGACCAAAATTCCACCGAACAAAAGGGTGTATATTCGACTTGAATATTATACGAATAAGTGAATTATATCTGAGGGGGAAGTAAAATAAAAATCGATGAATAAATAAATATTTTTTGAGAAAATGAAAATTCATTTGAATTTTGAACACACCTCGTATTTCTAACCGCGCTAAGTGAAGCTTTCAACGTCATTCAAAAATTATAGATTCCCTTTTAATACACCTTATATTTTGAGACTTATTTACAACAAACTTTTAAAGATTTGTAAACTATAATAACGACTATTTAAATTTAATTTTGTTTCAGGAAACATTACTTGGGTCAAAATTTGGCCAGATCGATTCAGATATTCAGAAAAATATTATTAATGTTCGTCAGGCAGGAGTGTAATAATAATTCATGCAAGTTAGAATGTTGGGATGTTAATATGTTAAAGATGTTAAATTTTATAAAAGCGACTTTTGCCATTTCGCTAGTTTGAACGTGCCAGTAAGAGAGTAGCTAACTTGTCTAGTTGTGGTAGTAAATAACAGTTTAGAAAAAAATACATTGTTCAAAGCTAAGTAGAACCGTCCATGGATTTACCATTTTAATTATAAATTTACGATAAAAATTTTATATAAAACAAAATATGTCATTTTGTCAAATATAATTTTATTCTCTCATATTTGTTGAAAATTAGAGGAGCAGAGGTTCTATTTGTCGAATCCGCCATTTTGTTTTATACCGCAAATTTAGTCACCATTATGTAGCTCAACATTTCCATTTGAAAGGTCTCAGTCCACCCAATATTAAACATGAGTTATATTCTACTCTGGGGAAGCCTACTGTACGTTTACGACTGTCTAAGAAAATACACAAAGTGGTATTGGATGATCGTCGGTTGAAGGTGCGTGAGTTATCTGAAACTATAGACATTTCAAAAAATGCTATACATATACATACATATTGACCGAAGACTTGAAAATGAGAAAGCTTTGCGCAAGATGGGTGTCGCGCTTGCATTCAATAGAGCAAAAACATCGTCGTAAGGATGTTTCAGTAGAGTGTTTGGCGATGTTTCACCTCAATGTAGTCACATTTTTGCATCGATTTATAACCATAGATGAGACATGGGCCCAACATTTCACACTTGAGTCAAAGCAGTGGAATGGAAAGGGAAAATCCTGTCCAAAGAAGGCATTAGAAATCTCTTCATTACTTCCTTACATTGCTGAAGGTGAGGGGGACGTGCAGTTACATTGAATTCAGAGCTGTTGCCTTAACTGCAGTACTTATCAGGTTATAACTAGAGAACATTTTCCAGCAGAGTGGAACAACATCAAAAATGGTGACTACATTTCTGTCATGAGCTCATGAAATATACTCTGACGAATTGATCTCCAACGGAGTTGACAAAAATTGGGCCCTACACAGTCCTGATTTGACCCCAATGAAATTTTTCTTGTGGAATTGCCTTAAGTCTAAAGCTTACGCCAATAAGCCGACTTCCCTTGCGCATTTGAAAGAAAATATGCATCGCGAAATGTATCGAGTCGTCATAAGAAATGTTAAATTTCTCCTAAGCGCAAATGTTTACATTTGGATGATATAATTTTTAAGAAATATAAGAAAAAACAACATTTTTACTATAAGCAGTAAATTTTCTTCTTACCCTATTCGCAAAATATAAACTTTTCTTTGAAACACCTTTTATATCTTCAAACCTGTGGGTGAGTAAGCACAAGTACGTATTTTTTGTTTTATCGAGATTAGCGATGCTGTTTTTGTGTATTGTTTGCAAGCTTTCCTCACAAGAGAATTACTGACTATTTTTAATTCTAATTTGCATGTCAAAGTTGTTCAGTAATCATCTTTTTTACTTTGCATGCCGAAAATTATCCAAGTGCACTCCTTCTTTCTTAATTGACAGCGCAGAACAGTCTAGTCCAATTAAAATTAAAAAGGGGACATTGCGATATCATATTTCAAGGGAAACTACAATCCACAGCAGATGCTTTCAAACTCCACATTCTAAATTTATACGTAAATGTTGAAGCAAGTGTTCATATTGTGTTTAAAAGGCTTATAGGCCACAATTACAATGTATATGGAGAAACCTTTCAATTAAAATCTCCACAAAATGTAATAACCCTACACCAGCAGAGATTAACTCATCAGATGCATATCGAGTGAGCTGCATTCATAAACACACACACACATACTTAATTATGGCATCAGGAAATCGAATTGTTATTTATGTTAAACAATTTATAATAATTTAATAAAAAATGATGTTGTTCGAGAGACAAAAATAAATATTTTGTTTGCAGACAAAATCAATTCAAATATACGCATTTATCTACACAAACGTGGACACGCAATCAGTCATGCACACACATACATCCATAAGAGGATGCGTATGTGCACTAGGGTGGCAATTATATGCAATGAGAAAAGAAGGTAGAAATTCTGGATTTCTAAGTGTCTCAACTGCTGCAAAAATTAGCATCCGTAAAATTTGATGTCAAATAAAAGAATTATTAAAAATGATTAATTTAATTTAAAAGTTACGGTTTTTCATATTTTATGCATTTAAAATAAACACCCGAAAAATCCCTATTTTCGCGTGTATTTTGAAGAATGTGGAGTTCTGTGCTCTAGTTTGATCTCATTGCAAAATGGTAAACAAATTTTGGAAAATCAAACAACTCCAACACATCAGTTGACAGAGAAGACCAAGTTAGGATTAGGATTATGTAGGAGGATGATAATTTACAAGGTTGGTTCCAAAACTAGCCAACCTAACAAAAAAGTTTGGAACATTTTTCTTTATTTTTCAACAGAATCTCCTTTTAGCTCGATACACTTTTTCCAGCGATATTACCGGCTTCAGCTTCTAAACCCTATTTATAGTTAGAACTGTCAAACCCTTTAACCCTCTCCTTTGTTGGCGAATCTTTTATCACAGATCCATTTTTACAAGTTTGAAAATAGCCAATAGTCCAAAGTAGCAAAACCATTGCAATAATGGTTGTGTGAACTGGGGCTGATGAAACAACATTTTCTTTTTCGTCAAATGCGACGTTTATTCCTTAATTTAATCGAATAAACGCAGCAATAAATTAGCATAATATTCGCTATTGATAAATAAAACTAAAAATAATCTCATGCGCATCCCAAAAAATAGGCACCATGACTTTCCCTGGTCATGAAACCGTCTTCTCCTTCTTTGGACACGGTTCTGCCATTCCACCGCTTCTACTGCTTTGACTGTTCCTTTGTCTCATGTGTGAAGTGGTGGACCATGTGATAGGCCCCTGTCTCACCGGTGGTTATAAATTGAGGCAAAAATTCCACTTTATTGCGGTGAAACATCGCCAAATACTCTGATGAGACATCTTCACCATACTGTTTTTGCTCTATTCAAAGCAAGCGCGGCACCCATTTTGCCCATAACTTTCTCATCTTCAAATCTTCGGTCAATATGCGATGTACATTGCCTGTTATTTCAGCTAGCTCACGCACCTTCAACCGGCGATCGCTAATAATAGTTTGTGGATTTTCTTAACCGTGTCTGGCGTGGATATCACATGAATACCGTATTGACCACTACGGTGGTCATCTTCGCAGCTCGCACGGCCTCGTTTAAACCCTGCTACAGTCGTAAACGAAGAAGCAGACTCGTCCAGAGTGGAATCTAGCTCGGCTTTACAATTGGTTGGACTGAGACCTTTCAAATTGAAATTGAAAAATGTGCAACTTGGTTGCATTCATATACTCGTAAGGATGTGTAGGATACAAAAAATCTAAGTCTTTGACCGAAATGACCAGCACCAGCGAGTTCTCCTCTTTTACTTATATTGTAGGTAAGGTAATTTTCGAATAAATGAGCCTATTTTAAGCACTTGCAAACTTAAAAATTCCAAACCATAATATTCGTTACCACCCTAATGCACATACGAGTATGCATGCGTAAATGCCTGCTGTATGTGGATATAACCAGGAATCATTATAAACCAATCATTGTGTGAATATATACAATTTTAATATCAACATTTGCCAATAAGAACGAAAACAACAAATTGAATAACATTGCAATCGAAATTCACTCCATCGCCCGGATTCGTAAAGAGATTCAATACATCGGTGCACCACCGCAGCTATAGCTATATTGAATTAATATCTACAATTGCAACAAACAGCATGAACCCGCTGGCATTTTAAGCCTTAGTTATAACTTCATGCTGATTTTGTGATATCCAATATGGGTATTTACGAGGGGCTGACTCCTCAATCCTTGTACAACAAGCGCAACAGCAAGCATGTCATTGCTAATTTATAAAATAATATCGACCATACGAGTTGGAAGGCCCAAAGGTCTTGCCAGTGCAAAGGAAAAAAGATAGAAAACTACAACGCATTAAACTAGATCGAAAGCAAACGCCATTGGGTGCATATGCTGCTATACGTGCCCAAGCTTATAGTATGGCCAATTGCGAGCAGCAGTAATTGCATTATGGAATGTTATTTTTCATGGGCTCAATCATATTTTACAGTTAAACGCAAATAGTAACTATTTGGATTTCAATATTGCGAAAGGCTTTCATTGACGTCAATTTTTATTAGCAGAAAGAAAGCTCTATATCAACAGCGCCCTCTAAACTCATTCCAGCGGAATTTAGTGACCTAAAATCACATTTATGAGATTCATTTAGATCATAAATTCGTTTACGTTATGATAGACTGCGAGTTGGTCAGCGCGAATCATTCTACGCCCTTCTGGTATAGGCGCTAATTTTCATAAGGCAAGTTTTTTTTATATAAATTATCATAATTCACCGGAACTGTCTAACATACGACAATGTCATTGTTTGAAATTAAAGTGTGTATTGAAGTGAATATTTATTTGCTTTTCATTTTCATATCTTATTATGAAGCCTGGAATTATATTAGCAAATGAACTGAGATTTCAGTACAAAACTCAACACTATCCACCATGTAAAATCTATATTGAATTGAATGTCATTTAATGACTGACCGTGGCGCACCTAAAAGTGCAAATGTACAGTTAGGATTGATTCCAAATAAAAAAAGTTAAGTCGGAACCTATGATAAAAGATTAGTTAAAGACGATTTCAAAACATATTGTTTACCAATCGGACATCAAATAATAAAGTAACGTTCAAAAAATCAAGAAATAGGTGATGGAGTTTTAAACTTTTAATCGAAGGGGCGGCTAGCAAAGCTTTCTTCCTCCTAATATACAATTTATCGTATCATTTATGAGAATTTTATGGGTATTTATGATGACTGGAGTTATCCTGCAGATCAGCAGGTACCACTTTCGGATGTTGTTGGTTGTGAAGTAAATTATGCGAAAAAAAAACTAATTTCTAGTCTCCGAAGTCCGTGAAGAGTTGGTCGCTCTCGAGAAGGATTACGAGGAAGTCGACATGGACTCTGGTGACGGCGAAGGTAAAGGTGCCGAAGAATACTAAGAAGGTTCCGATTAAAGATTAAAAATCCCATAAGCCGAAACTGAAATATGAAAACACTGATGTGAAGAATCCCCTTTTTTGCATATTTTTTTCAAATTGAATAAAATTGATTTCTATATTGAGCCGAGTACCTCCTTACTCAAAACATACATGAAAAAAAGAGTATTCGAGGCAGTTTGCGTACTTACTTTAAGTACGATCTATTTTCAAGCATCCTCATATCAACTAAAATTTGGTCAATTTAAGATTCACATACCCGCTTTATGTAAAATGTACTAGCATTGAACTGATTTGGTATTCTTATTTCTGAATGATACAATGAATAACTGGTAGCAAACAGTCTGTGGTTAAGTGGCGAATAAAAATTCGACTGCGCCAAATGTTAATGTTATCTGTTTTGATATATGATGTAAATCACGAATAACGACGCATGTGGATAAAAAGTTTTTCAATTTTTAAGGTCAAAGTAGTATTAAAAATGTATGATGGCATTCCCTGCTATACTGATTGTGTCGATTCCATCATATTCGAATGTATCAAAATGCTCATGTAGGCATAGTTTTAGGTGTTGATCTTAAGAGGTAGCGAAGAAGAAGGTAACCATACGCTCATGATAGGTGCAGGTACTGAAATGTTAACCACCACCATACAAGAAAGTAATTTTATATCCCGTAGCTATATATGGTATATATTTTTATTTTCGTTTTGTCAAATTGTTAATTTACCACAGTTGTTTGCATAGAAGCTAAAAATTTCGGTTCGGTTTCAGGACTGTTTAAAAATCTGAGATTTTATGATCTTAATTAATTAAGAATCCTTTTTACTAATTGGTGAAAATATTTTTCACGTTGCCTAATACTATTTCCTGTTTTTTGATATATTAATATATTCTGTAAGAGTACTGAATGTCGGTCATTTAAGAAGTCCGCCTTAAGGAATTGTTGAAATTACTTTTATCGCTAAATTGGCACGCCGGTTATTTATACAGATACAGAGTTTGTCTGCGATCTGTTCTTTAGTTTGTTTGCAATGCTCGATTTTGTCAGTACATCTCAAATGTGTGTTTTACGATTTATACAATAAATAAAAATATCGAACCATAAAATTTTTCATAATTTTGTACAATTTTGCATGCCGAATTTTAAAAAATGTTACAGAAGGCTTATGGTGAATCGACTGTATAAAAACATGTATACATAGTCGAAACGGTCGACATGTGGTGGAAAATTTGTCATCCTCTCTTTACCCAATAACGTCTTCAGTTCAAGTTAACTTCGGTAAGCCGAAGGAAATGGTGATAGGAAACCGTCCTTTCAGTTTACGAGAGATAGCCACTGAATATTCTGTGTCTCACGTACCATTTTACACTACTATTTGGGTATGGAAGTTATTGCCTATCGACTATATTTGAAAGACCTGTATTTTGCAAAACTCCACCGCGTAAAGATCGCTAGTCAATTCCGGCCCCTACACATACATAAAACGTGTTCTAACCGGCGATAAAACATGCCTAGAAAAAAAAGCCAAGTTAATGCTGATTAATTTCTTCGATTATCGCGTTGTTGTGCACTTTGAATTTTTACGAAATGGTCTGTCGGCAAATAAAAAATATTATCTGTTTGTTGTGGCTGATTTATGGAAAGAAATCTCATGGATTTTACACCACAATGACGCACCATCTTACAAAGTCATCATTGTGAACGAATTATTTATTTTATTTATTTATTTGTTCATCATACAGTAATATTAAGCCTATAAGGCCAAAAAACACTTATATTACTTTGAATAAAATTCTGAATAGATATATAAGGAAAACAAACTGTACATCATGAATAAATATATGTTCATATACATATGTACTAGTTATCTTTAGCGTTGGTCCCATCCGTAATTTCTTTATAAAGATACTAAAAAAAAGGATATGATATGGAGAAATGCAAGTCCTTATTAGCAGCAAGCACATAAAAAGCATAAGAAAAAGTTAAATTTGACTTTATGTCAAGGAGAAAAACCGCAGGATCCTTAATCGAAATGCTCTATATGTATAAGAGAATATGCGTAATTCATTGGGCAAATTATTCCAGCACCGAGCGATTCTGACAACAAATGACTTTTCATATACCGAACTGAATATTCCCGGAATAATAATCTGAGGGTTTCTCCTTGAACGCGAAAAATTGAAAAACCTACATATTGGGGCAGGCACACCACTACTAAACGTTTTATAGAAAAAAAGCAAGTTCCGAAAGCGAATATAATCATTGAATGAAGTTCCTAATACCATCCTAACTTGTTCAGAAATATGTTCACGTCTACGAATTTTGTATATAAACCTGGTGATTGAGTTCATTACTTTTTTCAACTTTCCAAGATTTCTGGAAATCGTTCCAGATACCACCTCAATTCCGTACAAAATGTGCGGAATAAGAATGGCCCAAGCCAGCTTAAATTTGACCCGAAGTGGCAAATAGATATCTGTCGAATATAGCTTTCGCAAAATACCGTATACTTTTGAATGGACAAAATCGATATGTGATTCAAAGTTTAACTTATTGTCTACAGTGATTCCTAAGCATTTGTAGCTATCAACAAATTCCACTCTAGATTGTCCCAAAAAAACATGCAAATCATCAGCATGTCCAACCATATGACCGAACATCATTGCTATAGTCTTTGAAGGATTAATCTCCAAAGAATTCTGGCGAGCCCACTGTAAAGTCAGATATAGACAAAAGTTAATCTTACTTTCCAAAACATCAGGAGAATCTTTATCTGCACTAAATTGCAAGAAAATGTCATCTGCATATAAAAATATATTACATAAGTTGTTATCCAAATGACTGAACAGGTCATTAACATAAAGCATGAAAAGAAGTGGACCCAACACCGATCCTTGGGGCACTCCAGCAGTTAGTGAAGCAAGGCCAGAAGTTCTACCATTTAAGGTAACGAACTGACTCCGGTTACTTAAGTAAGATAGAACCAATTTGCAGGCCGAATTGGAAAGGTTAAACTCATATTTAAGTTTCTCAATCATAATATTATGATCAATTGAGTTAAAAGCCTTATTCAAATCTAGGAAAACCAAAACACTTGTTTTGTTGTAATTAAGATCACTTCGAATGTTATCAGTTAAATGCACTAGTAACTTGGTAGTACTATGTCCCTTTCGGAATGCATACTGATTATCAACTATTTTATTCCCACAACTTGTCATAATTTGATATTTCACCAAATTCTCAAAAACTTTCGACAACACAGGAAGAATTGAAATCGGTCTCAAATCATCAGGACCATTAATTATTGTGGATTTCGGTATAGGCATAACTCGAGCAGTTTTCCAGGCTGTTGGAAAGACGGAGGTTGTTAAAATGCAATTCATCAAATGTAAAATAATTTCAGAGATATATGGGAAAATTAGTTTTAGAAAGGTGACTGACATACCGTCAACACCGACAGATTTAGACTTAATGCTATTCAAAGCAATATCAACTTCTACAATATCCACACAACGAAAAGAAAAAGCATCATCACTATCATAGAAAGATTGAATATCGATGTCATTATAGACATTGTGCCGTTGACCATCAGTAAAAAAATTGTTAACAACATTAACATCACCATCATAAGTCATAATATTGCTACCAATACAACCAGAATTTCTCAAAACGCGCCAAAATCCACAGGAATCTAAGCCACTGAACAATGTGGAATAGTATCTTCTTTTCTCCCTCCGAATAATAGATTTCACTTTATTTCTGTATTTACAAAAAATTCTCCAGTTGCCTAAAGTACGATTAATTTTATATGCACAAAAGGATAAATCCCTTAATGATTTAGCGAACAAGATGCTATTGCTATTCATCCAATTATCAGTATTTGGGCGAATCTTTCTTCTTACTAAAGGAACATATGTAAAAAGTTTCTCAATAAGTATCGAAATGAGAGAACATTTTACATTAATGTCTGCGGTTGAGAATATGGAGGAACAATCAAAATTATCCAGATATATTAACAAACCTTCCCAGTCAATTTTATCAAAAGCACGATAATCTACGAATTCATCGGAACATTTAATACTAACATCAAAGCAACCAAAAATAAGAGCGTGGTGTGAGATTGATGGACATTGAGCTTGTCCTGAGTGGCAAGCCATTGAAATATCACTCACTAACATGTAATCGATTAAGGATGAAGTTTCATGCGCCACATCAAAGTGGGTAGGTCTAGAATTGTGCAAAACAGACAAATTTAATCTAGAACACGTTGATCTAAGCAAATTAGATCTTGAAACATTAAACATGTTACAGTTGAAATCACCCACAATAATTATATTGGAATAATTTAGCAACAGTTCGTGATGGAGTTCTTCAAAAGCTAAAATATCACCTTGAGGAGGCAAATAAACAACCCCAAACAGGACTTTAGAGCTGCCAGAATAGCATTCAAGAAATAGTGATTCACATTTTCCTAATACTGAAGTTTTAAAAATAATCTTGTGTTTTAGTTTATTGGAAATATAAATACCAACTCCACCACCTCTTGCGTTTCTACGATCATTCCTATAGAATGTGTATCCTAGAATACTAACTGCATGATCAGAAACTTCAGCTTTAAGCCAAGTCTCAGAAATGCCAATGGCATCCAATCTAGAATCATTTAAAATAGACTTTAATTCGGAAAATTTAGAAGAGCTAAACGAAGGTCTCATGCTTTGACAGTTAAGATGAGCTATCTTAAATTTATCGGAAAAAGAATGCAAAGCGGAATTAATATATGCGTTGCTGCTAATTACAGGACCGATGTTAAGGTTAGAAGACATCAAAATATAAAAATACAATTACAGAGGGGAACCAACAGTTAAAGAATAATTGCATAACAAATTCATCACTAAAAAAATATAAATTCATAATTTAAATTAAATTAAATTTCATTTAACACAGCTGACCAAAAGCAGCTCATTGAGATCAACAAACCAATCAAGAGAAATGAGAATTTTATATAAGTATTAACAATTTAATTAGAAGCCGTCTCAGCACCATCAAGAAGAGCTGCACACTCAACCACATCTCGTAAAATCACTTTGCCATCAGGAAGTGTTAGGCTTGCTCTCAATCTATCCCCATTTAACAGCTTAAATTTTATAACTATACGTTGACGAATAAGTCTTCTACAAATCCCATTAAGATTGCTAGCCGCAGGAGAATAATGGTCATTAAGATAAACCCTGTTCGTTAAGTCACTACCAGCGCCTTCCATAATGTCACATAGCCTCAGTAAGCGGGTTTTGAAATATTCTTTCATAATTGCGTCTCTGATCATAACGCTATTGAATTTTATCAGAACTAATTTATTTCTGTTAAAATAACAGGCATGTTGTACATCTTGGCTAGTCACTTTTATGTTGTAGAAGTTGCATAAAGCCATAACAGTAGACAGCAGATCACTTATTCCTTCGGGTAAGCCACCAATAACTATGTCAGCTCGATTAAGCCTTCTGTGCAAAATATTGTTTTCTGCCTGTAAAGCAGTAATTTTGACGGACACAGAGGAATCAACATCGTTGACACGTTTATTACACTCATTGATATCAGCTTTCATCTCCCCCAAACAAGATGCCATTTCAGATTTCATATCATCCAGAGCAGTTTTGATAGCTTCTCGCTCAGCCCGATTTTCACTTAGAAAATCGTCCAACTTCTTATTTAAGGCGCTTATTTCATTGGCGATACGACTGTTGCTGGAGCAATTGAGGTTGGAATCACATGAAGGACAGATAAAAACCGATGACTTAATTAATTTGAAAGCCGATAGTTCCTTTTCAGAGATGTTAGCACAGGACGAATGCAACCAGTATGAGCAGACCCTGCACATAATGCTGCCTTGAGTTTTAGCAATAGCTTCATTGCATGCGCCACATTTGGTAGCTTTATTAAGCGACATAGTGATATGTCCACAGCAACAACAGCAACAAACCAACAGAAAAACAGCAACAGCAAAATCCGGAAGAATGCAGCAACAAGTGGTAATCACAGTTATCAATTCAGCAATTTAACTGCAACAGCAACTCAACAATCTTGACCAGTCAGTCACTGGTGCAGTATTCAATCAATATTCAATCAATTCGTAAAATTTCAAAAAAGCAACACTTGAAATCCACAAATTATTTACAAGCTAGGTTTCTAACAAAGTTGAGCGGGAGAAATAATAAAATTATGGATAGCTGCTTTACAACACACGTCTACTCAGGCATAGGGTTGCCAAAAAATGAACCAAAAGCTGTACACATATTATTGCACCCACCGTATTTACCTGGTATAGCTCCAGCTTACATTTGCCTCGTTCCGAAACTCGAATTACCACTTCGAGGTACATGATTTCAGTCGATAAAAGACACAAGAGAGAATTTACGAAGAAAGCTAGGAAACACGTTTGAAAAATGTTTTGATGATTGGATTATTCGTTGACATAAGCGGGCTATTTCGAAATGAAAATTCTGTAAAGGCGACACAATAAATTTGAATGAATAACAAATATTTTGTGTTTTATTGACCAATTCTCCGTCCTAATTTGCATTAACAGAAATCTATGAAATGTACATGGCTAGGTCAACAACATGGCTAGGTCGATAAATTGTAATATGAAGTCCAAATATTACAATTTATCGACATAGACAAATTTTGCGACCCCTCATAGAATACTGAAGCTCACAAAAATTACTATCATATATCTAAAATCAGCCATCGGAAGCAATCTCAAAACTGTAACTGATCCTTTGAATAATAATGTTCAATTGACAGTTCTTGAATGATACATAAATGGTCACCTGTTGGACAATCAACATCGATTCAAGTTATTGTTTAAAAATCCTCAATTCCACGTTAATGTTTACTTTGAGATTTCCTCCAATCGTCCGTTAGCGCAGATAGACGTATAGATGGCGCCAGTAGTTTGAAAAAAATTATATTGGTGAAAAGTAGCCTTATTAGGCATATGTTTTAAGTTTCAAGGCTCCACGTTGTTTGGTATATATATTTGAGCCATCAAAAGTGAATGATCTCTATGAATTTGTAAATGTCCTCCAATCGACCATTAAGTACAGCTTATATGGTCAGGTTTAACATAAAAAAGTTCAAATTTGGAATAAATATCCACCTCATATTAGTAGCATGTCACACGTTGAATTCTGTAAAATTCAAAAACCCCTCTTGCTAGTCAACATCCAGAATTCAAATTTCAAAATAAATCGCACTGTTACATCCCTGTACTTTCTTTCACTTTTGCAAGGGTATACTTTAAACGCTACTTGCCAAAATTAAATAAAGAAGTTTTCCCTCTACTACCTTTTTTATCTCAAGTTATACAAATAACATTACTATATTAAATAACTACGATTAGATTTGATGTCGCAGCTTGGTGGGTGGGATTTATAAATAAATATTATATCTTTATATGCATTATTTATATAGCGCTTAAATCCTGAAGTGAATTTTCACGTCTCTACAGTTTATAATACTCCCTTACTTCCTTTCATTAATACCTCAAATGTTCCAAAAAATGGAACTTCAATATTAATTAAGTACTGCCAAAGACGAATTACACCTAAGCAGATATCGCTTATCAACGTTCGATATTAATATAATTGTTAATACCGCTCCTTTCTGCTTTATTATTTTCGTGCTACTCTTCTAATAAAACAGGTAATTAAAACATCATTCACTTTGAGGCATTATACAGCACCAACTCTCCGAGCAATTGAGATTAATAAATGATAATAGAATCACTTATCTCAGATGTTGCTCTCCCTTGTTCTGAGCCATCGAATAATAATAAAATGTAAAGAAACGACAACAGCGGCAGTTTAGAGTTTTTCTAAAATGTCAATTTTATTTAGCACTTCGAGTGTTAAATATGCCGTGACATTTATAGCCTATAAAAATCGTAACATTTTAACTTATAAAAAAGTATTTCCCATGGCGTGAAGTAAGTAGCTGACTGACAACAAAAAAAAAGTAAGAAAAAAAAAACTCAGCTGATAGGACACAACCTCATACATGACAGGAGACAGAGTGTCGTGTGTCTTATCCGCATACGTACGACAGTGTTGCCAACTTTCAAAGAATTTAGAACATGGCATATCAACAATGTGTGATGCTACTAATGAATCACCACATGCGAGTGTCAGGTGCGGCAAAAAAAAAGATAAATAAATCAATTACTATTTTTGCATTCCAGTGAATGCTTTATTTAGCATGGTTAGAATGATCCGCTTTATATCAAATATGCAAAATGTTGCCATTTGTAAGGTAATTCTATTATGTCTTTGTCATAGAAACGTTTGTCCCTGTTACCAAAAATCAGGGATAATCAATCTTCACAAGCTTTCCTTGAGGCGAATCATTCGATATAGGCTGGAATAAGTAGTAATCACTTGGTTTCAAATTCGCCACCAAGGCTAGTCACTGTTAATGAGTTTGGTTGGCATTGCCCTAATGGAACACAATTACTCCTCTATTGGCAAATGCTGGTCGCTTATAGGCGATTTTTGCCTTCAGAGGGAAAATAAAAGTAAAGGGTCATACCAATAAAAGAAAACAACAACCCACAGTAAAACCTTCCTAACCTTCGATCATCAATTATCATTTGCTCCAGAAATTGGTCGATTTCGTGCGATTCAGCAACGATTCCCAGATGGAAATTCGGTCCATGAGGTGTTATGGTAACTCGTGTGGTATCCATTCGTTGGGCTTCTTTTTGTGTCTATCCTTATTCCGTGATTCCACGTGGTTTTTTATGCAATGTTCATCTCCTATGCAATCGAAACAGTGCTAACGATTTCCACTATTTTAATGACATTTGCCTCAATTGGTTTTTCTAAGCATTGTGCATTTTTGACACCAAAATTAATGGAACGGAATCGACAAATTGTGCTCAATTGACCTGTTGTAGTAATAGGACCGTAAATACTCTTCACCATTTCAGCCGCCTGTCCTGCGCTTTCGCCAATATCACGGCGATATCACAATTACATATGAAGAATTTTCTTTTTGCTCCCACTCCATTCTTGAGTCACGCTCAAGCAACACTGAGTCAAGCAATCACAAAACAGTCGGGGCATGAAATCTTATCTTTCTAAAGGCTGGTACTAAGTTGACTTTCTACGGTGAAACTCTATATATAGACAAAATTGGCGTGAAATTTTCCATTAGGCAGTACTACGTTTTTTTCTCACAACGATAATTTTCTTATGTGACAGCGCTAATTTCTTCTTTGTTGGCTTCTAATACTGTAGTTGAAATAATGTAGAATTTTACGTCGCATTTGTAAATTTGAAAATGAAATAGAGATAAAAAGCGACTCTACCTCATAATTGTAAAAATATGATGTCGGTCCCAAAACTAGCCGATTATACATATAAATGGTGCCAGTAGTTTGAAAAAACCTTACAAATCATATCTTCTAAGTTTCAAAGCGCAACATTGTATAGCATTATTATTTGAACCTTCTAAAGTAAACGATCTCAATGACATTGTAAACATGGAAAACATTTGTCACCGTTATGTAATTCAGTCCTTCCATTTGAAAGTATCAGTCCAACTAATATTAAAGCCGAGCTAGAATCTACTCTGGGGAGTCTTTTCCTTCGTTTACGACTGTGAAATGTGAGGTAGCAGAGTTTAAATGGGGCCGTACGACCTGCCAAGGCGAACATCGTTGAGCTGTCCACGACAGACATGGTTAAGAAAATCCACAAAATGGTATTGACTGATCGTTGGCTGAAGGCACGTGAGCTAGCTGAAATGAGAAGCATTTCAAAAAGTGCTATACACCGTATATTGACCGAAGATTTGAAGATGAGAACACTATGCTTAAGATGAGTGTCGCGCTTGCTTTGAGTAGAGTGTTTGGCGATGTTTCACTGCAATAATGTCGAATTTTTGCGTCGACTTATAACCATTACTGAGACATGGGTTCACCATTTCACACTTGAGACAAAGCAAAAGTCAAAGCCGTGAACTGGAATAGGAGAATCGCATTCAAAGAAGGAGACGACTAAGTTCAAACTGCTTCATCACTCAGCTTATTCGCCAGATTTAGCTCCCTCGGACTATATTCTATTTCCAGACTTGGTAAAAGATTTACCAACAATGAAGAGTTTAAGGAATTTGACGGTTCTTACTATAAACAACAGTGTATGGAAGCTAGTGAATATCGCTGGAAAAAGTGTATTGGGCTAAAAGGAAATTTTGCTGAAAAATTAAGAACACTTTTCTCTCCTTTTTTAGATCGGCTAGTTTTGGGACCGCCGAAGGTATTATGACGCAAAATCATTACCTGTTCCGATTTCAGTGTTGGGAATCGGTACAAGAAAAGGTGGTGGCAGTGCCGCTAAAATTTTTCACGAGCAAATAGTGTCTCGTAGAATTTTTCTCTTGGAAAGGTCATAAACCTGCCTCAATGAAACGATTGCCAATTATGTGGCAAATCTGTTCACTTCGATACTAACCGAAGGTGAAAATAGGAATTTGGCGATATTTTACGATTACGATATATTCGATAACTAAAAGTAGTACACGGACAATTTTGATATCTACGGAAAGTAATCATGTTATGGTCCTTCAACGTGTACCATTCAAGTGATCAATTTATCTCGTATGTTCGGTAGCATTAATTTATTCTACGTTAGAGATTTGCTAAAGTAGTATCAGATTTACGCCCATTACATTGATTTATAGTGCTTGGTAAAACCAGAAAAAATATCGATAAAGAAGTCATTTAGGGCGCATAACTGGTATTTTCCTTACAGATAACCGATATAAACCGATATTAAAAATTTATTCAAGTTTAACTTTATGCCCATAATCCTAATTCGTAGATCGCTTTAACTTATATTTCTATCAATTGGATTAGATTTGATTTTTTAATAAATTTCAAAAAGATCAACTGGATATGGTTCTTCCTATGGTCCTTCCTTTGGTTCCTCTGGTGTCTGTGATACACTGCATTACCCTATTTAAACCTCGTTTTAACGGATTCAAACCTTCAATTCAACTGGACTGGTTTAAGATTCGTTAGAAGTTAAGTTAACTTATTTCTGTAAATGATTACCTAATGTAATAAAAGTGAGTGATTACGCTATAAATTGTAATTTGTTTCATTTAAGTATTATAGTTTTTAGTTCTTTTAAAGTATTATAATTCAGAACGTTTCTAGGCTACTAAACATGTGAACAGTTTTTACGGTTGATTCCGTTCCGTTTCGGTTTCGTTGATTCTGTTCCAGCAGCATGATCTGCATTATTATGCAAGTAATGCCTCGATTGCCCAAGAGCTAAACAGTGCACAGAAAACCGGGTTAATGGAAAAAAAACTCCGAATTTTCATCTGCAAAATGCTACTGAATCGCAGCAAAACCGGCTCATTTCTAAAGTGGATGGTGACTGGTGATAAAAAATGCGCCGCGACAACGTCAAGTGAAAACGGTTATGGTCGAATCGCGAATCGAATCGGGAGTCTGTTATGCACACTTATAGTCCGGACAAGGCACTAAGTGGTTGAGGGTTTCTATGAGAGAGACATAATGGAATTACCCTCAAAATGACAACAAGTTATCGAACAAAATGCTGCATATTTCACATAATTCGAACTGTTCTAACTGCTAAGTAGATTCATCCGATTGATATTCCTGCACTGATTTAATTTAAATATCGATTTTGATCGCAAATTTTTTGCTTTTACGATCATGCTTTTGAATTTCAATTTTCAATTTTGTGTGAATATACAAATGATATATTTTTATTAAAACTTAATATTTTTTTGTTATGACAGCCTCCTGTGTAAAATACAATACAGCGATTTTATAAGAAAGTTTTTCGATTAGTTACATAAAAAAATTGTGTAACTCTCAAATCAGAAAGAGTATCATTAGGAAATTTCTCAGGCATAATCTTAAGCTATTAAGCTATATGTGTTTGAAATTTGCGAAAATATAACTTGGAAATAATTGTACTTTTAATAGTAGTGTAACTGTTTAATAATTAAAATAAATTTGAACATTAAATTTGATGGCATATTCGTAAGGACAAAAAAGTTTACAGTTAAAATTGGTATCTAAATTAAAAGAAAAAGATAATTCGAAACAGATGATATATGACACTTAAGCACAACACTTTTCACTTACACTTTTCGCAAAAAAAAAAAAACCAAAAAAATACGCTGACTTCAAATGTGTGTTATTAAGAGAGTGATATATCAAAAAAAGGGCAATTTTGAATAAGTTGGTTGCCGCCTTTGTGTGGAATGTACCTTACTCAAGTGGGTTTTACTGTGCCCTTTGTGATCTCCCCGTTGACACGTTTTTCTCAAATTCCATAGTTTGAAGAATATATATTGCGTATTGGCAATACTGGCATCGAAGAGCACGTCAGTCAGTCTATAACTTTAAATGATATAACACTTACTCAAGCACACTCACAATCAAACTCGTAACATTTTTATCAATACCGCTATTACAAAGTCATATATACATATTTCAATTCTTAGCATTTAGTGACTAAACCCCCCTCATGCAAGCGCTTAGTTGGATAGAGCCTCGTGTGTATGCGAGCATTTGCCAATATTCCATGTAGTTATTTTGTGTGATAGGGTATACCAACACACGTTATACACACACAAATATATACATGTATGCACACATAAATAAAATAGGACATGGTAGTATAAATACGGATATGTATGTTCGTGTTTGGTACTATCTAAACTGTTATAGTAGATTGTTGTACACTTGATTTTTATGGTGTCGCGTCAATAAATCCCCACAAAAAAAGTTTTACTGAAGTTCGTCAAAAAATTAACGGCGCGTAAAGATTTATACGAGCCTTATTTTATATTGATGCGGATAAAAAAAACATACATTTGTATGTGTGTGGACATGTATGTCTGTGCATGAGTTCATACACTTGAATAAGTTACAATATGTGTGTATTTAAAATTCAACGGATGTTTATATTCAGATATTGTGACATGTTTTGTTGGGAAGAATGCAATGTATTACTAAATTCTTTATTCAATCAATGCAAAGCATTGTGAAGTACCGCTCATTTTAAACAAGCTCCCTGTCTAATGTGAGTTCCAGGCATATGCTTCAATAAATTCGTTGTATATGGAAAAAAGTAATTGTAGCGTTTATGAGGCATTGTTTGTTCATATTAAACAATCTATATTTATCACTGCTATATTTTCCTATTCACGCCACTACCTATTTCGTAAGGACAAGACAAGTAAGGACCAGCTTTTGTTATAAGACAGGAAATATATCAAATTAATACGGCTATGGTTACTTTTAAATCGAACAAATGTAAGGTGTATCAAAGAAATGCATGACGTTGAAAGTTTTATTTAGCATAGTAGACAAATAATCAAATTAACGTCAAATATGCCTCCCTTTGTTCGAAAATTTGTTTCCATTTTGAACGTAATTCTACAATGTCTCTCCCATCGAAAGCCTTGTCCCTATTGGCCAAAAAATAAGGACAGTCGATCAATAAGCTTTCCTAGGAGCGAAATTTCACCAGCATCATTCATTCGTCATAGACAGGTACAAGTTGTAACCACTTTGTGCCAGATGCAAACTATAAGCCGGATACATAAGAAACTCCCAACCAAGTTTCAGGAACTTCTGGCCTGGTGATATCCTGACGGAATACAATTGCTCTCTTATTGATCAAAGCCGCGAATTCTGGACGATTACTTTCTGCAGATGGTTGAACTGTTGACAAATTAACGAGCAACTTGTAGTATATGATTCTCTACCAATCCCACAAATCACACAGCAAAACTTTTCTGACTATCACTCTTGGCTTGGGCAGTGTTTCCGCTGGCAATTCGACCATGATCATTTTCTCTTGACGGTGTCATCCGCAGTAGCCATCCTTTTTAGAAAGGAATTGATTTTGTTGCAATTTAGCAACGATTCTCATATGTAAGTTGGGTGCATGGATTTTTTTTTTTTTTTGCATTGCCTCGTGTGGCAAGAAGCTTCTTTTTCTATCCAGCTTTATTTAAGTGGCTTCAAACGGTTTTTTTGTGCAATGTGTATTTTCGAGCGTAGTGCATCTTCGACATCAGAATTGTTGAGGAAATCAAACTTGCACTATTATAATATCAGAACCATGAAATGCATTTGCTTTCGTAAGAAAAATTTTAAAATAATGCGTATTTTCTCTTTATTGACGTCCAATATTGTAATTCACTCGAATTATACTGAATCAAAGCGCTATAGAAATCGTACAGCTGCACGCACCCATTTGTAAGTGAGGTGACAGAAGAGGTGTGGCTAATCAATCGATTTTTGTTTTTAATTTTTACCAGTTTACCATACAATTTTACACACATTTTACCTGAATGTGATGTACAGACGTATAGTTTACGATCTATCAATTAGAAATAATGGGGAAAATATTGAATTTCGGAAAATTGAACAGAAAAATTTGGCCATTCGATTCATTCCTAGACTTAAGTTTATGAATCATGTGATGCAGGCTAAATTGAACTGAATTCAGTGCAGGTTGATAAAAGTTGAGAATCTAGCTATAAATGGGCTAAAGATCGTGAAGGGCCCTCTTTAAATTACCAAATGTTATTGAAAAAATCGGACAAAATGCAAGGACTGTGTACAACCTTTGAAAAATGAGGGTGTTACAATTTTTTACATAATATTTTTCCACTTATTCATCAATTATTCACAATAAGCTTCAGTGTTTGGTATGTAATGGAGACAGAATGGGTGTGGCAATGTGGCCTGTGTATGGATTTAATCGGTCATTGGTCTGAGAGGTGCAGGAGATGGTTATTTGATCCACTTTTCTCTAGTATTATAGAGAATTACAAGGCAATGTAGTTGGCAAATATATATAAACTACTGCGTTCTGCTAAAGACAAATTACAAATGAATAACAGAATGTTTGAAAATCGATCAATTTGTAAGGAAGTTGTCAGAACGAATATGCTTCATTTCATTCTAAAACCCTATTTTGGCAAATCCTCAACTTATACTTGGAGTTACAGGGAGGGAACTGATTTATGATAAATATGCCAGTTTGTATGGGAAGCACCAGAAAGAATGGATCAATATAGCTCTTTTACAACACGCAGCTCCGATTTGTCAAATATTAGGCTGTACAAAATTTATAGAAGTTCTATAGATTTATAGTAGTGATCGTGAATACCAGCCAATCAAACAGACTGATTTCGCTCAATCGATTTACGAATAATGATAGGTTTTTATTCCAAATATATTTGGTACTTTAAACGTTTCCTCCCAAATATTACGTTTTTGCCACACCCAATGATATTTATTCAAGATAAGCTTGTACATATAGGGTGATTTTTTAAGTTTTTTTAAGTTTTAAGTTTTTTAGGTTGGGAGCACTGGTTGGTAATGACGTCCAAATGACATCTGTCAAAGTGAAAAGTGTACAGTATACTCTGCCATTTCAACATGGAAAGACTAACAAACGAGCAACGATTGCAAATCGTTGAAATTTATTACCAAAATTTGTGTTCTGTGACAAATGTGCATCGTTTGATACGACCATTTTATGGTCGTCATAATCGACCTGCTGAATCATCAATTCGTGCTGTTATCTCCAAATTTCGTACCAAATTTACTTTGTTGGACATAAAACCATCGATTCGCATTGCAGCCGTAGCGACCAGTGCTAATGACGATCGTGATATGTCAATTCGTCTCCTTTCTCAGCAATTGGGCATGCGTTACTCAACCACAATGAATTTTTTTGTTGCCCCATGCCACCTGCTGCAACATGCCACCCTGCTCGTGAAACAATGAGTATGTTGAGGGATGAATTTGGTGAGCAGTTTATCTCTCGATTTGGCCCTGTGAGTTTACCCCCAAGATCTTGCGATTTAACGCCTCTTGATTATTTCTTGTGAGGTTATGTCAAGTCGTTAGACTATGTGGACAAGCCGAATACTATTGAAGCCTTACAGGATAACATAACACGCGTTATTTGTGGAATACAGGCCGAAATGCACGAAAAAGTGATGAAAAATTGGACCTTCCGATGCTGATTTTAACAAGCGATTTAATGATAAAACCCCCTCTCGACGTACAAACTAGACACCAGACTTTCCTCTGTTTTTGCTCAGGTTAGAATTTTGGTTTGGTCGTCGTAAACAAATGATTCAGTTCTGGGAGTTTGGTTGGCAAAAGAATCGGAAATATGAACATATCTACAATCAAAACTTGTATACCTGTTTTAACTAAGCTTTTACAAACATTTCTTAACACAAAATTTTGGCGCTGCATGATTTATATAACTTGTATACCGATGTACATATAACTAACCAAAATAGAAAATATGACCAAAATATGGTCATTACGTTTACTGCATCATGTTGGCCGGATGGACCAAATCGCTGTGGCACGAAAAGTCTTTGACAGTGAACTCAGCATTGTCATTTAAAAATGTGATATGAACGTATAAATAAGGATTTTTCATTAGGATCACAATCACTTTGTATTTAAATTCATTAGGCCGCTGCGGGCACGTTTACAGTGATTCCACCTTAGTGGCCTATTTTACGGCATACTTATTGGCATGAACGTTGTCCTATTCGCGTTCGATTTACTCCTCCTTGGTAAAAAGCAACGAATTAGCGTAACCTATAAAAGAGAATCCAATGACCTTAAATTGCATCAGTGATATGACCATTCGGCCGGACCATTTTTTGAGATTATACATTCTAATCGTCTAATGCCCACGTTATGAGCATTTGCGTTTTTGTACGCAAAATTCTCCTATGTAAGCCCTGGCATTATAAGGAAACAAAATCCTGATACCTCTCTCGGTTGATATTGAGTCATAATGATTTCTGCTTTTGTTTTCGTGCTTTAACTAAGATTCTAACAATGAATTTAATTATATTCAATGGAAGTATTTAAATCATGTTGATTACTTTGGAAATATAGGGAAATTATTAATTAAACAACATTTTGTTTGGAAGCTGTAATATCTCTGAAAAAACCACATGAGTTTGTATCCACTGACATATAGATTTTCATTATTTAAATTATTATTCAGCTTTGCAATTACCATAGATTTGTATATTATGTAAATTAAATTCTGTATGCTTATAAAAACTTTAATACTCTATTAAACTACTGATGAGAATAAACGTGCTATATTACATACATATGTATGTGTGTGAATATGTTCTTATCGATTTTACAATTATGAATTCAATCATTGTTATAGTTGGATGTACTGGCTTTGTGCAATATCTATGCAACTTCTTAGAATTTTTGAAATTTTCATATAGACACTAAGAAAAGCCTCAGTAGAATCATCCGGTCCCACACAGTCCTTCACACTTGAACGCAATTCGAACGTTCATTTGAAATGAATTTCAAACATTTCATAGATTTGCGTAAGTAACATTCATACCCAATTAAATCATGTTGTTAAATCATCTGTGTACGATAGAATGTGTCGATGATTTTGAAGAATGTAATTGTTAACACTATACCTACGTGCATAGACGTTTACTAGGAATACAAATTACATCGCCATGCATACTTACATAAGCATAAAGCCATCCTGAATTGAATGGACAGATGTACTTCGTGGTAGAGTTGCCAATAGGTGTCTCTAGATTCTGTTTTTGAGAATTTCGAATGCACAACAATTTATTAGCACTACGTCAGGGAAAACCAAATGTGCACAAAATGCATCAGTTAGGTAAAAATACGGTGTTGCCATGTCATTCTAAATACAGTATAACTCACCGAACATGTGGCAACACTGTACATGTTAAATTGCATCCACATTAAAGTATAATTTGAATAAATTAATTTATAAACTACTTAGAATATGGCTTTTTACTTTAAACATGTACTAGCCGACCCGGCAAACGTTGCTTTGCCTTCAAATTTTATTTTTATTGGAAATGTTTCAACGTTAAACAAAATTCTGTTTAAATACCGTTAGCAGGAGCAGAAATAATTGCTTTTTAATTTGTGGTTTGTATAGGAGGTACCACTCCCCATTGTCCAATCCCGCCCATATTTGCAGCAGCACTTAAGATATGTACACCAAACCGATGTACCAAATTTTGTTCAAACACCGTAAACAGGAGCAGAAATATTGGATATTTAATTTATGTTTTGTATGGGAGGTACCACGCCCCATTGTCCAATCCCGTCCATATTTGCAATAGCATTTAAGATATGTACACCAAACCTACGCACTAAATTTTGTTCAAATACCGTAAGCAGGAGCAGAAATAATTGATTTTAATTTTTTGTTTGTATGGGAGGTACCACGCCCTTTGTCCAATTGGACCGAATTGTAAATCTAAACCATCCCGGGCAGCACCCAGACGCATATACAAAAATTTATGCAAAGCGGTCCAGCCGTTCTCGAGTTTTAAGTATCGGAACAAACCACGATTCTTTTTTATATATATAGATTATGCGTGTCATTGAATATTAACAAATCTATTCAAACAGGAAAATTTCACTGTGGTATCTAATGCGAAACAGTAGAGTTTTTGAAACGTAATCGGCTTTTATTTATAAATTTTTGGCTGATCTTTCGTGCGCTGCAATGTGTTAAAAATATATTGTACCGCGTTCAAACTGCCGTAATAACCAACTTTCCGCCTACAACAGAAAAGACAGGTTACAATTACATCTCCGGGTTTTCCCGACATAATCAGACCCCATTACCAATGTATTATTGTTAAAAATTTATGAAATTTGATCTGTTACAATGATTACGAAGGCGGTCCAGTAGTTAGAAAAAAATTATTTTGGTGAAAAGTGCCAACTTCATAAAAATTATGTTTTAAGGAACAAATTGGTCACCGCTATGTAATTCAATATTTATATTTGAAAGGTTTCTCAGTCCGACCAATATGAAAGCCGAGCTAGATTCTACTCTGAGGAAGACTGCTCCTTTGTTTACGGCTGTAAAATATTAGGTAGCAGAGTTTAAACGAGGCCGTATGAGCTGCCAAGACGAACACTGTTGAGGTGTCCACGTCAAAAATGGGTAAGAAAATCCACACAACTGGTATCGGATGATCGTTGGCTGAAAGTACATGAGCTAGCTGAAATGATAGACATTTGAAAAAGTACTACAATTCTTATATTGACTGAAAATTTGAAAATGATAATTCTGGGTGCAATATGGGTGTTGCGCTTGCTTTCAATAGAGAAAACCGGCGTCGCGAAGATGTTTCAGTGGAGTCTTTAGTAATGTTTCGACGCAAAAAAGTCGAATATTTGGTTCGATTTATAACCATAGATGAGACATGGGTCCACTACTTCACACCTGGGACAAAGGAACAGTCAAAACAGTGGATTGGAGAAGCAGTGGAATGGGAGAATCGTATCCAAAGAAACAAAGACAAAGGTTCCATCTGCAGGCAAGGTCCTGGCGTTTTTTTTTTTTTTTTTTTTTTATTTTTGAGATGAGCAAGGGATTATTTTTATTGGCTATGTTCAGAATGGAAAAACCATCAACGGTGAATATTGTGCTAATTTATGGCAGCTTTATGTGATGATGTTATAAAAAATAAGTCGCACTTGCCGAAAGAGGAAGTGTTGTCATATCAAGACAATGCTCCAGTTTACATATTCACTATTGCGATGACCAAAAATAATAAATTAAATTTCGAATTGTTTCGTCATGCACCTTATTCGGTAGATTTAGATCCTTAGGACTATTATCTATTTCTAAACTTAAAAAAATGGCTCAATGGTAAGAGATTTGCCACCAATGAAGAGGTGTAGTCTGCCGTTGATGGCTATTTCAAGGAGTTTGACAGTTCTTACTACAAATATGGTATAGAGCTATTGAATATCGCTGTAAAAAGATTATGTTAAAAAATTAGGGAAATTTTCCCCAACTTGTTTGTGTCTTCGTTGGTAGGTTGGCTAGTTTTGGACCGCCCTCATATTATATAATTTTACAAATAGGCTTTTCGCACTAGCAGCATATAAAACACATCCCATATTCGTATCTTTAACACCTTAGGAGATATTATTATCTGGATCTTTACGTTGTATGGACGGCGTCAAGTTCCTTTTAACACGCTATAGGTAGCTTACCTCATTAATAGTATCAAACTCTTGTGTTTTGATGATGATCGGACCATTGATTTTTCCGTTATAATAATAGCGTGTGTACCATACCTCATTTTCATGTCCCCTGTAGTTAATGAGTTTCAGTTTGGGTGGTGCCATGTTCGTTTCTTACTTGGTAGTTGCATTTTGATGACTAATATTCGTTGCTGCTATAACGATTTTTCAAAATTTATCCAGATTGGTGGAACTGTTCATGATTACTCCAGTGGTGACATCTTCATCCAATTCTGCGCCGTTTATCAAATGGTAAAAAGTCCTCTTCCCCTTAATTGGCTTTAATAATCTGTATCTCGCCTTGTGTAAATGGGATCGCGATTTACAATTGAAATTGAAAGTTATGCGAAAAAGTTTCCAGCTTGTTTAACTTTCTAGTTCATACAAAATTTAAGTAATTGTAGCAGACAGCTTATTTTAATATACGCCAGCAAGTCTTAACTCTCCCAGTATGAGCGCCAACGAAGTTATCAAAATTTAAGAGGCTAAAATTTTAAGAAGTATAAGCTTTTATTACACCTTCAGCAAGAAACGTCTATGGTAACAAGTATCTTTTAATTAAACGTGTTTCAACGATTGAGCGATGTCCGTCTCTCTCGGTGAAAGATGGGCACGAGGACAGCTTGAATTTTTGTGAAACTCGTATGTTTCACAAGATCGAAACCTGGTATTGTAAATGAGCCATATCGATCTACACCTTCTGGTACTTCCCATACAAATTGGCAAATTTGCGAATCTCGATCTCTCCTCTTTAACTCCTAATACGTATACTGCAGGTATTTGGGGTTTCGCCCATAATTCCGATCTTTATATCCTAAGTTTCTATCTTATGTTAACACTTATTTCTGTCAAGATTGGTACACATATTAGCGATTTACTGTGGCAGTACCGAGGAATGAAAATGAACTGTATTATTGCTATATATCTGGTATCTCCCATGCAAACCAACCGATTTTCCCAAATCCAGTAACCTCATACCTCGTGTGCTGCAGCAACCTAAAGTTTTGTTCATCGTAGTGTTTTATAATGTCCAGCAAAATTTGAGAAAAATCGACCAAGTGTAATCACGCTCCATCTGGTACCTTCAATACAAAAGATCGATTTAACCCATATATCGGGTGATTCGGAAAGTTCGTTCGGTTTTTAAATTAAATTTATTTAAATTATTTTAATCTATTATACAGGGTGTCCGTCGGGAAGGTTTGTTTATAATTTTTGATAAATGTTTTGTTTAATGTCGGCAATTATGTATGAAATACAATATCAGATAAATGTCCGTCTCTGTTAGCCTCATAAATGCGAGCCCTTTTGAGTACATTTTTCATTAAATTCTCACACATTTCACGTGGTATTTCACTACTTTCATCACGAATATTTTGTTTGAATTGCTCAAGCGTTTCTGGTTTGTTTGCATAGACCTTACTTTTCATATATCCCCACAAAAAGAAGTCCGGAGCAATCAAATCAGGCGACTATGGAAGCCAATCAACATCACCATTTCTTGAAATAACTTGTTGTGGAAAGAGGTGCCGCAGTAACTTCAGTGTAATCCTGGCTGTATTCTGTATGCATTGTAATCCTGGCCCAAAGCATGCGGTTCTGGCGTTAAAAAGTTGACAATCATATCACGATATCGCTCCTCATTGACAGCTTCAGTTTCAGTTTCAAAGAAGTAAGGTTCAATGATTCCTCCTGACCAAATTGCACACCAGGCTGTCACTTTTAATGGATGCAAAGATGACTAATGAATAATTTGAGGGTTTTGATCATTGATCAGAAATGACTATTCTTTTTATTCACATATCCACTCAAATGAAAATGCGCCTCGTCACTCATTATGATTTTTTATGAAAATCGGGATTGTCATGGGCGGCGTAAATGGTCTTGTAGAAGAAGCTCTGAATCTTAAATGGAAACAGATGCAAATCCTTGTGCAAAATTGTGGTAAAAGTTGTTCTTTGAAGACCAAGCTCCTGAGCTCGGCTTCGAATTGAGGTTGATGAATTGTCTTGAACACTTTCTTGAGCAGCAGTAATGATTTCATCCGATCTTGCAATACGTTGTGGTCCACGCTTGGCCCTATCAGCTACAGACCCTCTTTCTTCGAAATCATTTACTACACGACAAATAGTGCGCCTTGTTGGCACGTTGTTTCTCCCAAAAATTTCACGTAACTTTCTCATCGTCACAGTAATCGATAATTGATTTTGATAAAATGTTTTAACGATTAATATCGTATATTTTTCCATAATAAATTTGCCACGTCTCTACTTCACGACTGCCAAATATGAACTGTCAAGACTAATGTTTACTAAAATGGCAGCAAAACAAAGTATTATACCTTCCCGACGAAAACCCTGTATGATCTTCCCCTTTTTTTAATAACTTCTACCCACTTCTCTGGAAGCTTTTTAATTCCTTTCTCATAAAACTCGTGTGTTTTTTTCTGAAAAGGCGTTCAATTGGATTTTTCACTTCATCGTCGTTATGGAAATTCAAATCCTTCAAGTCGTTGCGCAGACTGCGAAATACGTGATAGTTGGATGGGGCGTGGTCAGGGGAGTACGGTGGGTGAGGTAAAATTGTCCACTCAAGCTCTAACGGTTTCTGACGGCCCGGCTAGGCGGTGTGAGGCTTCGCTGAGAGATTGATATACTCACACATCGACGTTGCTCAGAAATCCGAACTCCTTAATGACCCCGTGAACGGTTGAGACTGATTTTTTTATTATTTTGGGTATTTTCCTAACTCTTGTACGGGAATTGACAATAATTGAATCTGTCATCTTCTCGGACACGATTTCTTTTGGTTGTCCTTAACCTGGAGCGTCCGTTACGGAGAAGTCGCCCGTAGTCTTTTAAAGCATTTCGGACAAGTTCTTTCATATGGTCCTTTTTCTTCATAAATATACTTTATTTTTCGGCTAGCTTCAGCAGCCGTTTTTCCTTTTCGAACATAATGCAGCATATTTTGTCATTTTGTCCACTTTTTAAAAGTTTTTTTAAAAAGCTATAATCACTCACAACCAGAACTGGAACACCAGTAAACAGTAGTAAACAGTTTAGAGAAGGGATGCGAGGAAGTTATGATAGTATTTGAAGAACTCTACATAGTCATATTGGTCAAACCCTTCACAACACCCTCTAACACATCTTTTTGGTAAACCTTTGCACCAGTTTTTACGCCCTTTTCACAGAAATGGAGGGATGTGACACCATGGTGGGAGACCTGCCACCAAACCATTACGGAAGAGGGATGATGGCCACGTTGAACCCTTGGAACAACTTTTTTCGCTTCCTTAGATGAAGTGGCATAAATCATATCATTTTGTTTGCTGAAAACTTCTTCCACGGTAAAAATTTTCTCATCCGTAAACAGAATGTTTCATGGCCATTGTCCGCGTGCCACTGCAAAAGTCGCTTGCATCTTTCCAGCCTAATTTTTTTTAGCTGAGGAGTTAGAAGATGCCCCGTGGACCGGCGATAGGCTTTCATATGCAGATCATCCCGAATCAGCCTAGACATGGATCTGGTTGATATATCCAATTCCTTGGACATGATTTTCTGCTTTCTAAGGGGATTTCTCCGAATTCTTTCACGCACTGCCTTTACTACCGCACTCGTACGGACAACGCGCGGGCGACCACTTTTTGGCCTGTCTTCTCCTCCAGACAATTCGCCGAAGCGAGCAATAGCACGATAAACGAACATTCTTGATATTCCGAGTGGTTTTAGCAACTCGAAAATTTGGCCAGCACTCTTTCCGCACTTATGCAACGCTATTACGCCGACTCGATTCTCTTTAACGCCCCACTCCAAGTTAATAGATTGCAAACTGAAACCAAACTGACTAGTATTCTTCACTAATCAGTGCATGTGTTCTGAAAAAAAATTAACGGTTCTATTCCCGCAAGAACTTTTGAACGATAAGCGCTGGAAATTGTGTAACAGAACATATGGCAGGACTAGGTACATCATGAGAAGTGACGTATGGTGAACTAACGAATTAACCGAACGAACTTTCTTAACAACACAATATATATGTATATAATATAGTTGAATTGAATTCAACCAAATTTGAAACACGTCATGTGGTTGGTTAAATTAATTCTGAAAATGTAATGCTAGAATTTAAATTTTTCCCAATAGCATTTAATAGTTTTGCCTGGTAAAATGTAAAAAACTCGATTCATTTTCTGGGTTCATATTTTTCATTCAATTGTACTAAATACTAGTACATGTTTGGTGCATTAATTCAGAGCATTTTTTGATAAGAACCCAGCGACTTACCATACCTCTTCTCGAACTCCGCGTACTTCTGACTGAAATTTCTTGACTGGTTATTCTATTTTCATTGGAATTCATGTAAACGCTTTATAGGCATACATGAGCATCACTCTAAGCAACAACAGCCGATTATCACTAAGAATAAGCATAAAAGATAGAGCTCAATTAACAACCCTATGTCTGCCCAATGATTACAATGCAACAAATTCATACAGTAAACCAAATTGTATTAGCACATTCCAGTGAGAATTTTGTTAGTGCAATCATATGATTCACTGCTTGACCGCATTTAACATTTAATTTTGTGCTATAAAATTTGTGTTACGATTTCAGCAAATGATTGATATTTAAGGGTGGCAAGAGCTTCTAACTCTAAAGTTTAGAAATTCGTTTTGAAATAATCAATAAATTTGTGTTTTTTACACTTCAGAATAGTTTCAAATATGTATTTACATATATATATATATATATGTATGTATGTATATGTTTTATAACCGTTTGATGTATTGAACAATATGAACAAAAAATTCTCACTTCAATTGTTACCAAATTTAAAAGTGATTGGACTGATTTCAATTCGAACAGAATAAACAATTTCATCCGCAGCAATTTGCAATATCATAAATTTGTTGTCGATTTAAACATGGGTATAGATTTCATTAATCATGACAGATACCTATGAATACTTGCGGAGTGTGTAATACAACATACAAACACACTCACATGACGTTACATATATGTATATTTCATTCACATTAGTTTACAAAAATTCGTTCACAGTTGGAAATGAGTTTCGTTTATATATCGTAGCGCTAAATAACTAAAAATAATCCTCTTCTTCTTCTTTTTTGCTAGTCCGAAATTTCGTTTACAACATTTATAACGATCGCTATAGAAAATATTATTCTTACTGAAAATATTCTGATGTGCAGCACGATAAAAGGAATAAAACTCCAATTTAGTAAAACGCCATGCCAGGAAATTGCAGAGAAACCGTGGTTTTTTCGTTTTCTGGAACCATAAGTTGGCTGGCAGTACAGTCCATTTTCATGCCTTCTTGCTTTCTATAGATCATTTAGTGCAGTAGAATAGAAGTTATGAATCTAGGAATACATAGGTTAAATTAGATAATTTGTATAGGTAATTTGTTGAGCGAGTATGGTTATCAAACAGGTTTCCCAAATTTTAGCATTGCATTACAATGCACTTGACAAAAATGTAAGTAACTGTAGTTATGATAAATAAACAAATCGATTAGTTTTTATTGCACCAAATAATCATAGAAGATATGCCAACGATTTCAATTTCCATTTTTAGAACACAATTTCAAATTTGACTGAGTTCAGTACGACTGCTTGAAATACATGAAGCCAGATACACATGGCTACCGACCGTGGCGCGATGGGTACTGCAAGCGACTAACGTTCGCATGATTGCGAGTTCAATCCCTGATGCAGACGCCTGTAGTTATTTTATATGTGTTTGGCGAGTAGCCGAGTAATCAACAACTCTGGTAAATGCTTCTCACACTGTGATGTTCGTAATCGTCGTTAACCTTCTAGTGAGTCTAAAAGTAGCATGCGTGTATGCTCGCTGTATGTGAGAAGCTCTTCTATATCGAATTCATGGAATCGAATAGAATTTATTTCTGTCCAGACAAACATCGCTCAATCGACGGACGGACATCGCTTAATCGACAAAAGGTTATGAACCACATTTGTTCAAATGATACTCGGTACTTTTGTTTGTTAAATTTTTGCCATATCAAATGAAAATGCTTTCATAACCTCAAGGGGAGAAGGTATAATTAATTGTTAGAAATTTCCCGCATATTAGATAAATCCATTGAAATAATTCTGTGTTTCACGAGCCCTAAATTTGGTCGCGGAGGTATTGTTGAAATTATTTTTTATATGAAGCACGACGTCGTTCAAATCCTAGAAATTCAATCTAGTGACCTACCTTATGTTGAGTTTGAGGACATGAGTCGATATGCAGTTTACTGACATAGGCCAGCGACTTCAGAAAACCCCACAAGAAAAAGTCTAGCGGAGTCAAATCGCATAATCTTATTGATCATATCTCCGTCTCGTTCATGCGAATCTCCATTATAATGTTCGTTGTGTGAAACGTAACATCATACTGTCCAAACTGTATGCCGTCCACGTCCATATCGTTAAATTTGGACTAAAATAAATATTTTATCAATCTGTAGAACTTGCCCTTGAAGATGATGTCCACAGTAATGCCATTTTTGGAAAAGAACCACCCACGTGAAGCTCGTGTGGATTTGTGTCATCCCAAATTAGCGATTTTGTTTGTTACCATAGCTATTTGTCCAAAAATGCGCCCCGCCGGTAAATATGATTTTTAGCCAAATTTGTATTTCTCTTCCAAAGCCTGCAAATCTAGACATCAAACAAATACCACTGCCTGTAAGTATTCTCTTTGCGCTTCTGGCTAAGTTGGATCTTGCACTGGAGCAAAATCCGACAAATTGAAGTCTGTCAAAGTCCGAGGTATTGTGCACGGCGAGAAATCAACCGTTTCGATCTGCCGGCGGTAAGTCTGGCGATAAACAGTAAGGTCCTGATTTCACTATGGAAATTTCGTAAGCTAGTGCTTCCCAGAAATAACAAACTGAGAAGTGGCTCCAAATTGTTATTCCCATATCGCGGTGGAGAAGGCAACCTTATAGTAGACAAGGAGTGGATTTATGTTATCAATATACTAATATCACGCCAGTTGTTAATTTCCCCCATAGAGATTAGAAACCATCGGGTTTGGTATGGCTGGATAAATCTTAAGTTTACCAAGTGCCGGTATTTTGTTCTTACCAACATAACTAGTGATATTAAGATTTATTTTAAATATAACAAATGTGTTACACTTTGCCTAGTACAAGCTATATCAACTAATTGAAATTTCTGTTTATCTTTGTTGTTCATTTCGCAATAGTCCTGTGGGGTGTAAATCAAGTCTTGTGAACCGACATTCAGTCAGCAATAATCCGTCTAATTTCCAAACAATATTCGAAAATTTAAGTACTCAACACTTTCCTTCCTGTACTAGTTTTTACACCCGCGAACAGTAAAGCGATGCTAAATGCACAGTCAGATCGCTGATTTGAAATTCTATGTATTTGCTCTTGTTTTCAAAACAATTATCATCAAAGTTTATGTAGTTATCAATTAAAAAAGTTTCGCAGTTTTTCTTGTTTGTTTACACGTTAGGACTGATTGACTACACCACTCGTAGTTCTCTCAAGCTAACAAACAGCATTTCGAAATATTACAGCAGAACCAAAACATAGGAATTTGTTACACAACTTCGTGTGAAAAGATGTTCACTTTTATTTTGGGTTAATGAAATTACCTGCAGTTAGCAAACGCCGCAACATAAAACTTTTTTTTTTTTTTTCAACGAATTTGTTAAATTCATCAATTCCGATCTGATGTTTGGCATGAAAAAGCAACTAATGTCTATGGGTGTTCTACTTTTTGAGGGCACCATGCAACAATTATGTGTAGCATGATGCACTTGCTAGTTGTATGGTGTGAACATGTTGAAATTCCTTTACTTCATAAATAACAATTAACACAATTTTCATTTTCGCATTGCTTGCATTATCGAACTTTTTGTTTGATTATGGCCCATTTTTTAAGAATTTGTTACAGCAGGTGTTGTTCTTCATGTTATTCATAAATTGTAAATAAATCATTTAATTATAGAGCGTGAGAAGTTGGCTATTACCATTCGGTAGGAAAATGCAATAAAATAATTGCTATACGTGCCAAGAGTTACATGCAAATGCTGTTCATTCCCAATTTAAAAATATGCATTAATTTTAGGTATTTGGAAGATAGAAATGGTAGGCGAAAAATAATTTGTTTGGCAAATTTTGTAAGTAATAAGTCTATTCGTGTTTGAAGTCATGTTTCTGTTAGCTTTGTTGTCTTCGAAATGGAACATCAATATTGCTATAAGCAAAAGTTGAATATAAAATGAGTCGCTATAACGCATAACTAACCACATTTGTTTTTACAACTTTTCCAGCACGATTGGAAAAAGTTTTGATATTAAAGAAAGTTCAAAGCAGTGGCAGTGTTTATGCAATGAGCCATGTTTTGTGTTTTTTACATGAAGTGATGGGCATCGATGGATAGATTAGATTATACACGTGTAGCGCAGGGATAAAACCTTCAAGCATTGACTACAAAATAATCATCGATCAGTACAGAAACTTCAGCCAGCTGAACTGACTTGTCTTCATAATAGTGAATTAGGCCAAAAGGGGCATTATAAACTGCTATATTCTTATCACAAAATATTCTGAATTAAAGCACAGTAAAAGACACAAAATAATAACTTTCAGAACTCCTCTGCTTAGAAATTATATAGGTACAGGGACAACAGCTTTTTAATGAATTTGCCAATTTATATGTGGGGTATCGTAATAGGCGAGAAAACTCATTTTGTAGCAAAACTAAGTTTACTGAAATCCTGATGAGTGTGAAATTATTATAAATTTAAAGCAATCGAATGAAATAGGAATACGATACGAAAACGACACGAATACGAATACGAGTACGAGTGCAAGTACGATTACGAATACGAGTACGCATACGAATACTAATACGAATACGAACACGACTACGAGTACGAATACGAACACGAATACGAATACGATTACGAATTTGAATGCGAATGCAAATATGAATACGAATACGAATACGAATGCGAATACGAATACGATTCCAATCGTTCCATTGTTTTAAAATTGTTAAAGCCGCATAAATTCCCTCAGCCTATTTATATTAAAACTTAAACACTTTATTTGCTAATTTTATGTTTACATTAAAGAGATGGACTGGAACTTAAGACTGCGGACTGGGACTTAATAATAATAAATATATACAAAAATCCGTTAAAAACGACCATAAATATATTTCTTCTTAAATTTCTTAAATTTACTAAGAAAGGAATTGGTCCAAAAGATCTATCTAAAACAAATGCAATGTTTCTCAAAACATGAGTCTTTGTTAAATATGGCCAAATGTAGGTTTATGGTTTTTAGTTTTCGCACAAATTCGTATGCTTGCAGTTCCGGAAAGACTTTGAATAACCTACAACTTCTATACACCTAAATCATTTGAATTGTCCTTTGTAACAAAGTAACGATGAATTACGAAGTCTAATTTTTTTTTTCACCGTTGATTCAAATCTGCATCTAATGTGCATAAAGTATACATACAAGAAAATACGAAGACGGTCTCAAAACTAGCCGACTTAACAAAGAAGGCATACTAAAAGTTGGAAAAAATTTTCTTTATTTTTCAACATAATCTCCTTTTATCTTGATGCACTTTTTCCAGCGATATTCAATAGCTTCTATACAGTGTTTATAGTAAGAACTTTCAAGCTCCTTAAAATAGCCATTGGGCGCAGATCTCACTTCATTGTTGGCAAATCTTTTACCGCCGAGCCATTTTTTCCAGGTTTGGAAATAGCAAATACTCCGAGGGAGCTAAATCTGTCCAAAAAATTGCGTGTAAAGCAATTCGGGCTTTAATTCATTAATGTTGACCATAGTAAATGTATGAACTGACGCATTGTCTTGATGAAACAACACCTTATTTTTCGCCAAATGTGGACTTTTTTCCATAATTTTATCACCTAATTTCATCACCTTGCAACAAATTAGCAAAATATACGCCATTGGTGGTTTTCCATTTCTGAAGGCAATCAATAAAAATAATCCCATGCGCATCTCAAAACAACAGACGTCGTGATTTTGCCTGCAAACGGAACCGTCTTCGCCTTCCCATTCCAGTCCACTGCTTTGACTGTTCCTTTGTCTCAGGTGCGAAGTTGTGGTACCTGTATTTATAAATCGACGAAAAATTCTCTCACAGCTTTCCCATCTTCAAATCCTCGGTCAATATACGGCGTATAGCACTTTTTGAAATGCCTCTAATTTCATCCACAGCCGGCGATCGTCCAACATCGTCTTGTGGATTTTCTTAACCGTGTATGGCGTGGACACCTCAATTGGTTGACCACTACAGTGTTCGTCTTCACAGCTCGTACGCCATCGTTTAAATACAGGGTAACAGTGTATACTTCACATTCGTAAACGAAGCAACAGATTTCCCAGAGTAGAGTAGAATTTAGCTCGAATTTAATATTGGTTGGACTCAGGACCTCTCAAATGGAAATATTCAATTACATAACGCTGAATAAATTTTTCCATGTTTACAAATTCACTGAGATCGTTCACTTTTGATGGCTCAAATAAAAACATTAAACAACGTGGCGCCTTGAAACTTAAAACATACGTTTTTGCTAATTTTCACCAAAATATTTTTTTCAATCTACTCTACCGCTTTCATATACGGATATCAACCAATGCAAATTTTCCAGGGACCTTAAAAAAGCTTCAGTCTCGTTTTGGTTTTAATATTTGGTGTTTGAAATGTATTTTCGATTTGTATTCGAAACACCCATTTCATTTTACGCATTAACGAAAATAAAACTATTAAAGTACGTTAGTTAAAGCCAAATAAAGCAGGTTAAGTGTGTATTGGCGGAGAAAAAAATTCTAACTCTTCCATACTAAAAAAGATAAAAATGATTTAAATTATGCGTCTTTTAAATTTATGGTTTCAGGCTCTCAGAAATGTTTACAAGTCACAAATATTTTGCATGCGAAATTAAGTGAAACCTAGACCCTTTCGAAGTTTCGTTTCGAAAATAATCAGAATCAAAATTATTTCAATTTTCTTTTCCAATGCAAAAACCACAATTAGAGTTAAATACAATTTCGTTTTAGTTGTTGAAATTAGATATAACGTGTATATACACATAGGTATATAAAGGGTGGCGCATAAGTAATGTTAACGGCGACTATATTGAATGCATTCTTGTGCATCATTTGATTTTAGCTCGTGAACCAATTGCATCTTATATGGGAAAAGATGTAACATATGTAAAATTCTTTGCAAAGACTGCTGAGAACGTCGCCTGATGAAAGTTTAGGGGTTATCCTCAACACTTGCTTGCACTCGAGCAATGGTCGCTTCATTTTGAACTGCACGAGGTCCTCCAGCACGCTGAAGATCAAAGACAGCCCCTTGTTGCCTAAAACGGTTAATTGTTGGAGCGCTAGGAGCATTTCGAACTTGAAAGAAATTTCGATATGATTTGAATAATCGAATGCTGACTTTCAAAGTAGAATTTAACAACGTTGGTTCTCTGTTCTGTGCTGAGCCTTTTCATCATAAATTTCTCAAGTATTATTTAGTTAATTCTGTACAGAGACGAAAAAAAAGACTTAAACAAAAAATGTATTCACTGATCAAATCTTAACGTTACTTATGCGCCACCCTATAGTTCCGATTCGGGTACTGGAACAAACAAGCGAAAACAAATTAAAATAATTTTTCCGCTAAATTAGGACGAACTTGAGCAATGGCACGGTTTTTTTTTTTTCTTTTTTTTTTTTAATTTGCTCCAGTGGATTGGCATCACCTTAAATCCGAAAATTCCAAAATTTGGCCCGCTTTCAATGACTCCAGAACCCAGTCTGCGAACACATACCGTTGTTTAAGATCGTTTCCCTTCTGCATCAGTCGGACCTTGGCTTAGTATTTCTTAGCAAAATTCGCAAATGTTGACGAGGCCGAGTTCACGTATGCTTTCCATCACACGCTCACGGACAGCGATCATGTTTTCGACAGATCTTGCGTTTCATTGACGTAAGATCGTTAGCTGATTGCCCACCGAATGTCCTTGTCTGGAAGAAAATTAGCAAATTATTAAACAAAAGAAAGATGGAAAACCCGAACATATCGCTAATTAAAAAAACTATGTTAAAGTTGATTAAAATACAGTGTTATCTATTTAGTGGTTTCAAAATCGCTGGTCCGGCAAGGGTTTCAGGTTTTAAATACCTGTCATCTGAAACGTTATTTATTCACCGAAAGGTTTGGAAAATAATAATAGTTAATAGCTAATAAAAATAGTTAAAATTTACTACAAAAGTGAAGATTCAGACGAGGGATTTCATTCAAACAAAATTTTCGTGAGCAATGAAGCTCATTTCTCACTCGGTGGTTACGCCAACAAACAAAATTGTTGCATATGAGGCTCAGAGAACCCAGAAGTGATTGTGGGAAAACTATTGCATCCGGAAAAAGTGAAGTTTAGTGAGTATCATGGTTTGGTGTAATTGGGCCGTATTTTTTCGAAAATGAAGCTGGAAAAACTTCGAAAGGATCCATTGCTGCAACCAATCCAGACGCGGCCATTTAAATGACATTGTATTTTCTACATAATGACAAAGTCCAAGGACTGTAACGAAACAAAAATTATATAAAAATCATAGCTTTACGTGTGTTTAATTTAGCTTTACTTTTGAAACTTAGAAATGATTAACCCATATTGTAGATCGACACCATGGAGAACACTTCAGCAGTTTCAGAATTAACATTTATAGAAACATTGAATTGGTATCAACAAGGCGGTGCCACGTCGCATACAGCCAGGATTACCATGGAATTACTGCGAGCCCTCTTTCCACAACAAGTTATTTCAAGAAATGGTGATGTTGATTGGCCTCCATTTCGCCTGATTTGATTGCTCCGGACTTCTTTTTGTGGGGATATATGAAAAGTAAGGTCTATGCAAACAAACCAGAAACGCTTGAGCAACTCAAACAAAATATTCATGATGAAATTGATGAAATATCGCGTGAAATGTGTGAGAATGTAATGGCTCGCATTTGTGAGGCTAACAGAGGCGGACATTTATCTGATATTGTGTTTCATACATAATTGCCGACATTAAATAAAACATTTATCAATATAAGATCCATTCTCTTTAATTTAATCAAAAATTATAAACAAACAAAGTAGTTTAGCTTCACGACGAACGCCCTGTATTTACAGATTGATTTAAATGACTCAAATATCTCATGGTGAAAGTAGTGTAATATACATGCCTTCACTGCAGTCTTGTGATGCATCACAAGTAATATCTTAAGTACGGCTACCTGAAGCTGTGTTACTTCATCAGGCGCCTTTCGTATAAAGTTGCTGTTTCTAGAACTTGTCACCACCTCGATGATTTCATGCATTTGTTCCGCAAAATGTTTGGAAATTTACACTCCCAAGTATGCATGTATCTGACACAAATTGTATAGATTATTGAAACAGTGTCGCCCGAATTTGCTTAAAAATTCTAGAAATGCAAAATGTGGGTCAAATATGCTTTTCGTGACATTATTACGCATTTTTTGATAAAACACATATTTCGTTTTTAGATTTATTCATTATAGAAATAGGGATTAAAATAAGTTTCGTCTTTTTTGCAGGTTGATTTTTGGAAAAATTTGCAGATTCGAATTTCTCTCTTCATAGTAATCTTCAAGAAGATGCAGCATGAATAATTAAACGGGTAGGTTAATCTTTCCAAATAAGTTTATTTTTAAAGACTGAAATTTACAAACTGTGTTCAATAAAGATTTCTTTATTTTCTGTTCTAAATCAAATTTATTTTTTTATGCAAAACTTCTCTTTAAACATAAGGCATGCTTAAAAAAATGATACTGGTATGAAAGATGGCAATTAGGATTTGATAAAAAGTCATCGGAATAAGTTTACACATTTCTACTTCACTCCCTATAATCTTTCGCAGAATTTGTTAACGTTATGAAATAGTTTTAATTCGATATTTATATATTACCAGATACGTAAATTGTATGAAACTATTAATAGAATTTCTGAAAATATACGTTCGTACATGTACCGTCAAATACCCAGGATATAAGAACACACGCATATATATGTACACATACACATAAAAAATACAACGTAAATATTATCAGAGGGGTGCACAGAGGAGAGAAGTTAGAATTTTATATGCCGGTAAACGAGAATATAATAAAAAATGGGGCTTTCAAAAGAAATTTGCTTTTATAATATTTTATTTCTGTTGATGCGAGATTTTCAGAAAAATTGATTACTCAAACTTGAAGAAGAAAAAAACTCTACTGTAATTTCCAAAAATTCTTTTCTTTAAATACACTCATAGAAGCCAAATGTGTGAAAATATCTCGTGAGTTTCTTGAAAATTATGACCACCCGCTACATATACAATTGCCGTACCACTGTTTGCCCTTCGGTGAAGCGACTAGTGCCGGGTATCCAAAAATAACATTTATGTTTTATTTTTATTTTAATATTTATTTTAATAAAGCATGGAAAATCTGCCTAAACGATAGTGAATGCAATCAAAATGCGTGACAATCGGTCTCAAATTTGTTATCAAATTATCAAATTTGTATGTTTGGGTTTTGTATTTTGTTGGAAAGTAAAATTCTAATTCAAATGCATGATGTCATCATGCATGGCAGATTGTTGTCACGCACGTACTCTGTTCAACAAACAAATCTAAGTCTTGTCCTGCTGTCTGGCTGGCTAACTAACTTGTAGGCACGGTAACATTCGTGAATCATTGTGAAACTTCTTAAAACTTGGCATAGCTTTACACTTCGCTAGATTGTAGCTGAGAATTTTAAGTGGACTGTATCGACCCACTCTATTAAATACTTCAAATACAAATTTTTCGATTTTCTGAAATTCAATTTTTGACCTGCAACCTCTTGATTGCAATGGCGCAAAATTTGTATCCATTGTACAACAATGTTTGGAAGAATTTGTAAAAAAATAGCCGATTATCCGCACATCTCTCCTATATAAAATTATCTATTTGATCTAAATGTATCACTCACCTGGTGCCTTGTCCGAACTCTGAAGGATGCATAAGAACTTTCCAACCAATTTCCCGGGGTTTAAGTCAAGTCAGCATCGATATGTGGCCTAGCATAGTTCTAATGTAACACAATTCCTCTCCTATTGGCCAAAGTCTCACCCATTACTATACCTCACATACAAAAAACTTGCCAATTTTGCAAAATCTATTGCAAAAGGATGCTATGTAAAAGGGTGAGATTTTTGTACTGATTATTTATTTCTTGTCGTCCACTGTTGAAGTTCCAAGTAGTGAGTGTTGAGAGTATATTGCACTCATAGGCAAAATTTAATGCCAAACCCTTTAATGAAATCTAGCCTCCTTAACAGCATTTGAAATAAATATCACACACACGAGGGCGGTCCCAAAACCAAGCCGGTCTAAAAACGAAGACACACAAAGTTGGGAAAATTTTTTCTTTATTTTTCAACATAATCTCCTTTCAACTCGATAAACTTTTTCCAGCGATATTCAATAACTTCTATACCCTGTTTATAGTAAGAACTGTCAAATTCCTTAAAATAGACCACCGACCGCAGACTCCACCTCGTCATTGTTGGCAAATCTTTTACCACCGAGCCATTTTTTCAAATTTGGAAACAGAAAATAATCCAGAGCGCTAAATTTTTCGGGTAAGGTGCGTGATAAAACATTTCGAACTTCACCATCTAAACACTGCAATAAATTAGTTTAATATTCGCTCTATTCACGGCGCTGTTTTTGCTCTATTGAAAGCAAGCGCGGCATCCATCTTGCGGACAGCTTTCTCATCTTTAAATCTTCGGTCAATGTACGACGTGTACCGATTTTTCAAGATGCCTATCATTTGAGCTATTTTGTGGATTTTCCTAACCGTGTCTGTCGTGGACACCACAATGGGTCGACCACTGCGATGATCGTCTTTGTAGCTCATACAGCTTCGTTTAAACTCTGCTACCTAATATTTTACAGTCGTAAGCAAAGGGGTGAACTCCTCCAGAGTAGAATATAGCTCGGCTTTAACATTGGTTGGACTGAGACCTTTCAAACGGAAATATTGAATTACATAACGGTGACCATTTTTTTTTCTTAGTTTACAATTTCACTGAGATCGTTTACTTTTAATGGCTCAAATACAACGTGGCACCTCGAAACTCAAAACATATGTTTTATAAGGTTGTTACTTCTCACCTATATAATTTTTTTCAAACTACTATCACCACCTATACGTCAGGTCGGTTAGTTTTGGGGTTGCCCTCTTATGCAGCATTAATAAGTGGTATTTGTCACGTCTTATACTATTTGCCCAAATAAAAAAGCTATCATAAATTAGGGTGCGTGTCGATTTCCACACGATATATAATAAATGACCCGAGCGTTAACCCCTTACATTTATACATGGTTTTCAATAATTGTGTACTATTGAACTCTCTAGACACACACGAATTCGGCCAATACAGTAATAAATAGAAAATCTTATAGACGTCACGCAATATTTTATGCTGCGCCCAATAGCGATTTACGTCTCTTGTGCAAACTTTAATGTAACCTTTCATTCGATTTGTGTGTCTTTGAACTCTGTGGAAGGCAAATAAAATTAGGTTGTGTGTTAGAGGCAAAAGGAATTTGCCAATATTAATAAATAAGTCATTTGCCGCAGGCGTTGTGAGCTCTCGACTACTTTAGTTGCAATCAATAGGAATTTATAGCATATTAATATCATCATATACATGAAATTATCATGCGTATAACTTTGGTTTTTTTTCAATTAATAAGCTGATTAAATTGCGTTGTGATCAAATATGGCTTTCAACGGATAAAACTGATTAACAGGTTGAATAGTCTATAGTTAAAAGAATAAGGAGGTACCGCACAATTACCTTAAGATACTAATTAAGCCGATAATGTAGTAATTAACAATATATGTCTTAACTATAAATGTCTAATCTTTATAGATTCGCGTAAAGCTCATAAGACAGGTTAAAGGAATTATATGCGTAAGTTCCTTATTTCTTATTTCATTTCCATACTGTCTTATGATGTTTTTATTGGATTTGCGTACAGATTTTTTAAAGCACCGACGTAAACCAAAAGGCTAAACATTGTGCAACATTATTCTCTTAGATAAAATCTTCTTAAGTAACGAAACGAAATTATGTGAAATGATGTTAATGGCAATACTAGGTAAGAGCGAGAAAATATATTAATAAAATTTTGAAATTTTGCGTCAATACGCAGATTTGATCGGTGCTAAAAAGGTATGGACCGGAAATATATTTAGTCTGTTCAAACATAAAGTATAAGGCGTAGTAGAAAGAAATCCATTATTATTTCATAGTTAGAAATATCCAATTTATGTCAAATATGCACCATTTTATTTGGTAACTGGTTACTACTTGGCAGTTAATTCTAGTATACGAGGTGTGATCAAAAAATAACTGTAATTTTAATTTTTTTTCAAAAAGTATTTATTTATTTATCAATTTCTATTTTATTTTCTTTAAAGTAGTCCCCCTCAGATATAATGCAGCGTTTCTTCTAATCCTCGAAACACTTCTAAAACGCGCCTTTTGGTCGCCAACAGCTCCTGTTTTGATTTTTCTTTTATCTCCTCAATCGTAGCAAAACGCTTTCCTTCATCGGTGTCTTCAGTTTTGGGAAGAGGAAAAAGTCAGAGGGGGCCAAGTCCGGTGAATACGATGGTTGAGGCATGCGGTTTTGTTTTTGGCCAAAAACTCACACACAAGCATCGATGTATGAGCTGGTGCGTTATCATGGTACAAAATCCATGATTGCTTCTTCCAAAATTCTGTGCGTTTCTGACGAATTGCTTCGCGCAAACGGCGCATAACTTCAAGGTAGTATTCCTTATTGACCGTAAGACATTGTGGCAAGAATTCATGATGCACCACGCCATTGCAATCGAAGAAAACAGTGAGCAAAACCTTAACGTTTGACCGAACCAGGACGAGCATCGTCATTGACATCTTCTCGGCCTTCCTTAAACCATTTATACCACAATTGAACTTGTGTTCTACTCTTAGTAGACTCGCCAAACGCCACAGTCAACATTTCAAATGTCCTTGCACATTTAATTTCATTTTTTACACAAAACTTAATACAGTTTCTTTGATCCATTTTTTCGAATAGTGAAAAATCGAAGAGCACACCAAAGCACGACTAACCTTTTTATTTGTCAAAAACAAACTGTCAATCCAAAATGGCTAATATTGTCAACATATATACCAGGCATGTGTACCAACATAACAGAACCAAAAATTCGAAAATCGAACATACGTAACTCACGAAATTTGAAAAAACCCGTATTTTTAACACACCTCGTACGTCTCTCACAGAAACCCCCGTCCCAATTGATAAAAAAACCGAGACAGGTGATTTTCGCAAGTTTTTTTCTCAACTGAATTTTTCAACAACAGAAATACTCGCCGTGGACAAGTGATCTCTTGGTACTAGGTTTGCACCATAAGATGCATGTAGAAGAATCGCCATCCAAGCTCCTGGAGTTTCTGACGGGCCACAGTGTGCGTGACCTGGGGTTGTTCTGCTAGAACACAATCCCTATTCTATTAACGAAATCCGTCCACTTATGGGTGATTGATTCATTCGGACGGTGCGATTGAGGACTTAGCTTTAACCTATAACGAACGAGTGATCTAGAGCGTGGCACTTATTTGATATCAAAATTATCGCAACGGAATTGACGGTGCCAAAATTGTGCATGATTGGCGCTGGATTGGTGCACACCAGGACTAGATATACTGTTCACATCTTCAGCCGCCTAACTAGCGTTTTCGGCTTTGTCGAAGAAAACCCGTAAAATATGGAGTATTTATTTGTCTGTTATAGTTTATGGGATGCGATCCCTTAAATCATTGTGTGGTATGAGTGAAGTTACGATCTTTTTTCTATCTTTTTAATATAACTTATGACGATTAACAGTTATTGCCAATGTTTTTGACTGTGGACGAAGATTGGTTTCCCCGCAATGCAGCTTTTCAAAAATGAGTCTGGCATGTAATTTTAACCTAATATAGTTTATGATATTTCGTGATTGATAGCAACACTTTACTTGTTATGGCGGATTGCTATGACTTTAAGGGATTAGTAACAAAGGTGTGGCACCGGCAAGTTTTTGCTAGCAAAAAAATTTCATTCAATCCAGTCTCTTATATACCAAACGTCATCTGTATACCTCTTATAATTCCTGGGATACACCCATTCTAAATATTTTATACTTTACTTAATCTTTGCCTAATGTAGTATATGAAAATTTCGAAGTTGTTACCAACTTACTACCAGATTTACATGACAATCTATGAGTTACTAATTCGGTAGAATAAATTTTTAATTTTTTTCTTTCTACATCTGTAGCATACATGTCAAATCACATTTTTATACCTACAATTGTTCAAGAGGTACGGCAGTTAAAAAAGTTAATTTGTGTGGGCGTGGCCACGTCCCTTTTCCAATCTTAGCCTAATATTACATATGACGATTTTGTGATTGATAGTGACTTACTGCTCAATTTATGTGACTTTGGTCGCAGTTGCCTTTGCCGATACGATGAAGTTTTTAAAAGGGATTTACTGCCGCCCGCATCACAAGCATACATATCATATTTCATCTTTGTACATACGGGCGTTCAAAACGTTAATTTATATGGGCGATGTCACACCCCTTTTCGAAATCTTCGTCTAAATACCAATTGGCAATTTCATGAAGAATATTAACTTACTGTTAAATTTGCATGTAGATCGGTTGGTTACTATGGCCACCATAACATAATTTAAAAATGGGACGGGCCTCCACTCTCTTTTTATACGAACTAATTTCTTTGTATACCGCTGGTATACTTATTAAATATCCTCTATATGCCTCTAATAGTTTATTAGATATGAATAAAAACAAATTTCCCGAATATCGCGAATGAGACATGGGAGAGACTCTCACATTCTGTGAGCTTACACGTATTCTACTTTTAGACTCACTCAACGAGACCTACAGTTTAACGACGATTCAAAACGTTACAATTTAAGAAAAATTAATAAGACTTGTCGATTACTCGACTACTCGAATTACTCGTCAGACACCATCAGGTGACAGCCGGTCAAATAATGATAGATGGCTGTTGAACCTACGATAATGCGAACGATGGTTGTCGCGTGTATTAAACATCACGCCACGGTTGATTACAGTATATTATAGGTAGATATAATCCTTATTTGTATGGGCGATGCCCGTTTGTCAAATTAAGACCTAATATGGCCAGAATTTCCCTCCTGGACGACTATGAAAATCTCGTAACAATCGGTCCATTAGTATAGACGCCTACGCGGAACAAAAATTCAAATATACAAGCATACAAACATTGAATATTATATATAGTGTATAATATTGTTAGGTTTTTTATCCTCAGCCACTTATGTTATCTAAGCTTTTGCGTATTGCTGCTTTCATTAAGTCATCTAGGCCCAGGTAATCTCGTTTCTAATTTTTTTCAATTTATCCATGAATAGTTAAATAATTATAGCGCTACAGTATTTATTTTATTTATATTGTTTTGTTTGTTTATTTTTGCAACATTTGCATTGATTTAATTGAAAATGGGCCGAGTGGGTGATTTAGTGATTAAAGCATCCTTTATACATAACCAAACATCACGTTAAATATAATAGGCAGCGAGAGACAACTCGACACGATTTCTCATTCTCATCAACATCTTCATCATCACAGCTCTTGATTCAAATGAATGAATACATTTATTCCATTCATTCGCACAATCTGCCTCAATAATTCATAAGGAATCCTTTTGTTGTCTACAAATGAATATTGAATGAATATTATTAACTTTACTCTCTCTTTCCGAACATTCACTCGAATGCTTTCATGCAAACAGACACACACAAACAACCACTCACATATACGAGTATATGTCCATTAACACATCCGACAATTGAGCTTGATAATTTGCTTAGGATTTTCCGGTTGGGATTGTGTTTGAGTACAGAGTTTTAATGTATGATTTGAAGGGCCAGAAACGGTGTAGCGACAAATGAATCCCAGCCAAAAATCGTGATGTCAGCATCTGACAATTGAATACATTCTTTGGGTATTGATGGCCATTCAACACTTGTCAGAAACAAACAAAAACAGATAATTAAATAAAATTTCTTTGGTGGGCAATTAATTTTGCAGAGGCACACAAATTAAGCGATAAATGAAGCGAACAATGGAAAGTCATTGTGAATGGTTTCGTAAGGCAGGGTAAGTCAGTTAAGGAAATGTTAGCTTAAAGGCCAAATCGCTACAATTGTGATGTACAAATCAAGGCGATTTATGTACGATGACGAACAGAAGGCAGCGGTTTGTTTTCCTTCTCTTTCGGAGATGTTATTTTTAATTGAAAGATTTTGTAGGGAATTAAAGAAACATTACTGTTATGTAATTATTTTTTCAATTAAAGATTAAGGAGGAAAAGGAATTGCAGATAATTTATGCAATTCACACACAGTTGTAAAATAATCAATACAAACATTTATTTATCATTTATTTAATTATTATCTATTATTTTCGGAAAAGTTAATTATGAAATATTTTTGTGAAAGTGCCGCCAATGCTCAACAAAAAATCACTTTGTGTACTTTATTTATGTATATATTATGTACACTGCAAAATCAGCACTAAAATGGGATAAAAAGTTCGTCTATAACCCTACAATTGTAACAATACCATGTTCTTATTCCTAAAACAAAAACTCCATCTCAGTTCTATCAATCAGCGAAAGAAACTGATTTATTTTCCAAAAACCACACTGTAACTCGGGCAATCACTCGACAACATTAGAATCCTATATCTCGAATAATGTTTTGTTACTTACTTGTTGTTTGCAACTAACTAGCCAGTGGAAAAGCTTTTGAGGTAGATGAACCAAATATGTGTCGAATCCGAAATTGTTATTTCGAGACATAGAAACAGGCTATAAATATTTTTAAAGTTTCATTAAATTCAGTCTAATATATTGGCCTGTTTCTCTAAAAGGTATTTCCATCCTCCAATTTTCTATAACAAAGAGTTCAGGTTGGTATTATGTGAAGTTCCCGCTCAAGGTCTTATTCTTAATCATACTGGGAATGTTACAAACCCCTCTCTGGGACAGCCAAATAAATTTGGTGTATCCAAGAATATAAATTTAAGAAGAAGTTGATTATGTTAGCGTGGGCCTACACTCCATTGGTGACGGTGATGCCAAATAAGCCTGGTATATCAAGGAAGATATGGTGTATTAGTATGTTAGCGTTGGCCTATACTACATTGGCGGAAGTGATACCTACCTTAATACCGCTAGTACATACCTTAATACCTCAGTATCCGACTGCAATGCAACTACACACTCTAGCACGAAGATCCTACCAACGATTTCGGTTTTAAACTCAGCTCGTATTATTTTCCACTATTGGTACTAAACCAAACTCAAATTACGTACCTTCCCAAACTTGTCGGCCTGTAAAATTAAAACTTCTCGGGAGCTTCCATACCTGCGCGTATGATACTGTGCTGTAAAGCTGTAGAACGCTCATAGATGGGTGACGGGAAGGACGTCAACTATGTATTTTTAGTCTCTTTGAACTCTGTGAGATTATCAATTTATAGATGAGCAACACAGAGCCGACAGCATCTGTCAAGCTCAATATTAAAAACAGATTTCTGGCCAGCGACAGTTGAACAAGGTAGTAGTATCAGCCCGATTCAACAGCCCCATGTCATTCAGGAAAGTTTATTTGTCTGTAGAACCATTTTCCACAATTACGCCATAGTAGTTTTAGGTAGCAAATTTCTCTGCTCCAGTTCATATCAAATTCGTTCGGTTCAACAAGAAGATCTTCCATGTGGTTTTTATTTAAGATGATATTTTTTTTTTTTTTGTTTTATGCAGAGCTGCAGAAAAATGCTTACACTTCATTGTTTTCGTTCTTTGTAAAAATGTGGGCTTTTTGAATAATCCACACTTTTTTAACTACTGCTATGAAAAATATTGCGAGTTATTTGAAATTTAGAACGCCAAAAGTAATTTGTAATGAGTAGCTGTCTTTGTCGGTCTTTCCTGACTGTGTTGCCACAAACCATTCAAAAAATATTTTTCCTGAACATGTGTGTTTTCCTCTACAAATCCCCTCTACGTTGTATATCAAACTTGTCAGGAATTTCGGGGATCTATATTTACTACCATTTTTTACAATACTCGTCACATTGTTCAGAAATTATGTGGGTGAGATGGAAGCTCACAGTTCTAAAAAGATTGACTTGTTTATGGGTTATGGCATACGTTTTTCTGAGAATCATTTCAGATGCGATTTTGATATAAACATATGTTGCTTTCCCAAATACAGCACTACGAAGGTGGTCCCAAAACTATCCAACCTAACAAGGAAGATCCAAAAAAGTTGGAAAAAATGTTCTTTATTTTTCAAAATAATCTGCTTTTAGCTCAACACACTTTTTCCACCTATATTAAAAGCTTCTATACCCCATTTATAGTAATAACTGTCAAACTCTTTAAAAAAGCCATCAACCTATTAATTGTTAGCAAATCTCTTAATACCAAGACCTTTTTTTGAAATAGTCCGAATTAGCTAAATTTGGCGAATAAGATGCGTTCGAACTTTAATTAATTAATTTTGGCCATCGCAATAGTGGATGTGTGAACTGCAAACAGCATTTTCTTTTTCGCCAAATGCGGCCTTTTTCTAGAATTTCATCCCATGCGCATCCCAAAAAATCAGACGCCATAACCTTGCCTACAGATGGAACCATCTTCGTCTTTTTTGGACACGGTTCTCTATTACCAATCCATTGCTTTGACTATTCTTTTCTCTGAGGTGCAAAGTAGAGGGCCCATGTTTCACCCGTGGTTATAAATCAACGCAAAAACTCGGCTTTTATTGCTGTGAAACTTTGCCAAACACTCAAGTGAAACAACTTCAGGACGCTGTTTTTGCTGTCATTTTCAAATCTTCGGTCAATATAGAATGTATACCATGTGTACTGGTTATGATAAGAGATCAATCCAGGTTTAATCTCTGGCAGTTTTGTTGTGATACAACTTAGTAGAGAGATAGTGGACTGTATATGGGATTGTTTTGGAGTTAATTAATTGAGGGCCAATTCTTCCGTGCCGGGCAGTAAATTTTGGGCTAAAGAATTGGCGGGTTTAGAATAATTGCATAATTTCTCAGAGTTGAGAAATTATACAAGTAAAGTTAAGATTTAATATATATAAAATATATAAAAGACGGAGAGATAGAAAAAATGCAAATGAATTAGCGTTAATTCAATATGTTTATTTTCTGAGATTGAGATGCTCACCGTGCGAGTTGAGCTGCAGAAGTGGCTGATTTTGAATCAGCAACTTTGCTGGTAAGATTGGATTTTCTATTTTCCTTTTTTCATATTTTCTTCAGCTTACAGTTAATTATCCACAATAATCATTGGGATATTTATCGATAATTACTTGCTTGGTTTTAGATAACTTAAATAAGGGCGTTATCTTTTATAATATATAAATTTCATATTTTCATTAAATTCAAAATTAATTCATTTAACTTAAAAGTAAGTATAAACTTGGAGGTGTATACACCATGTTTTGAAACACCCATCATTTCAGCAAGCTCTCGCACCTTCAGCCAATGATTATTCTGTATCACATTGTGGTTATTCGTAACCGCTTCTGGCGTGGACGCCTCAATTGTTCATCTTGGCAGTAGAATCTAGCTCGGCTTTAATGCTGGTTGGACTGAGACCTTTCAAATGGAAATATTGAGTTACGTAACGGTGACGAATTTTTGCTATTCTTACAATTTCACTGACATCGTTTACTTTTAATGGCTCAAATAAAAATACCACTTTGAAACTTAGAACATATGTTTTATAATGTTGGCACTTTTTTGGGACGATACTTCCAGATATTAAGCCGGCGGCTTCTGTGGTTCCTATTGGTGTGGGGCGTCAACGTCGTTTTTGATTAGACGGTGTTGGAAAGCTCCTTTCATGAAATCCCGCACACTAAAAGATGCAGTGAAAATCCAATACCTTTTTGAATTTGTCTGGTTTGTTAATTATGTTATGTTATTTATTGTGTTATGTTAGTTATGCATTCCATTGTAAAATTACCAACTCATTCGAATAGTCCAACTATCCAAAATATTTCTTAAATGCATTTTCTGGAAAAGACTTCAGTTTTCGCTGCGTATAACCTTCTATCGACTGGAGTATGGATGCCTCGAAATGATAATTTGAGTTTTTGAAAGAGAAAGAACTTAGTTTGTGCCATATAATGTGCTCTACGTGTGGACACGTAAATTCACAATAACAGATTGTTTTTGGGTTGCAAATGCATGGGTTTCCATTTTTACAAATCTGAATTTTTTCGACGAAATTATCCTCTCGAATACCGTGCAATGCCCAGATAATATTCCTTATTTACCGTGTGAAGAATTCCGAGGACACAACACTGCGGCATTCGAAAAAAAAGAAACAGTCAACACCTCGATATTGAGATGTATTTTCGGTTTCGGCATAGTTAGAAAGTACCATTCGGATACTTCTTGATTGGTTGGCATGTCAAACTCGCAAACCTATTTCTTATCACCTGTTATGAAGAGTTTTACGGATGTGAGTTTGGAATGTACTCATTCTAGCAGATCTTCTTGAGTTCTTTCGGAGTTAGTCGCGCGGCAACGCGTTTCGTGTATCGTGTAAAATGACATAACTTAATTCGTGAAACATAAAGGTTCAGCGGCCATCTCTCTTAAAATTTAAATGAAGATTTTCATTCGCCGTTTCCTCGAATTTACCGATCCACGGCAAGCCATTTCATCGATTCAGCTTACGAGATTCTATTTGTAATTGAGACATAATTTGTTCGATATTTGTGTTCATTGTAAAACGCGTACTGTAAATAAATTGAGTGACAAAACACCACGTGAGTGTGAAGGTCATTTTTGTTATTATATCGGCAAAAATAATTTTGAATGTCTTTTTAAACGGGCATTTTAAAGAAAGACATTATAAAGAAATACAGCTCTCTGCACAAAAGACCCAAAAGTTTTTTTTTTTTCAACTCCCAATTGCGAATTTCATAAAATTGAGTCGAGCTAGAGAAATTTGGAAATGGAAATAGAAGTAGTCCCCTTTAATTTGTTCCTCAGGGCTATTAAAATTACGCGTGGGTTACATTGGAAAGCTTAGTTCAAAATATTTTAACAAAGTTTGAAATCTCCTATTCAGATTCCCCAAATCAGATAATTAGACAATTAGTAATTAAAAATAATTGTAATTTATGGCTGACTATTATGTTCAATGACTTTTTAAGTATGCTCGAATTTTCTCGCAGTGTTTAATTCTTATATATGTATATAAATGTATAAATGTATTTCTCCTAACTGTGTTTTAATGCAATTAATGTTAGTGTATATTTAATATAAATGTATGTGAGAAGTTCTCCCTTATCTCGAACATGGAATGCAATGGAATCTGTTTTTTATATACATGTTTATGTCTTTCGATTAATAACTGTATTTGCATCAATACCTTATCTGATAATATCTCACAAACGTATTTATATATATTTATAAATAAAAATAAAGATAAATTAGTATTTCATATCTTTTCGTATTAAATTTAATTGTGTGATGTTGCAAAATTTAAAAGATTTGATAAAAAATTTCTTATGATTTTAATATTGTTGAATTAAATTAAAGGTGTAGCCAACGTACAGAATGCTTCTGTTATCTTGGTTTCGTTTAATTATTTAGGATATGTCCAAAACAAAATCGTTCCCTAACCCATACAATGTAAATTTTAGCCAATAAATAACATAATTCCTGTCTCTTAATTTCTGTATTAACATGTGAATTGGATAGAACTCCTTCTACCCATTTCAACAGGGCAAAATCCGTTCTACTGCTCATCCCTTCATTTCGTTTAACCTTATTTATAAATTTGCGGGAAGGCATTCACATGGCAGGTGAAATTTATCAATGACAGTAAACCACAAATGTGAAATTTACCTAAATGGTTCAAATGTTTCTGTTGTACCTGTGTGTTAGTGTCATGAAAGCATACATAGACACGAGTAAAACCGCATTGATTTTCCAATTTTCCATGAAGACGCACATTGTGTAGTATTTTTTTTTTTTTAACGACTCCCATACAATTGGATCATTTGTGTGCAAATAAGGATTAACACTAGCTTAATAAAGTGAATAAATGGAAAATGGATAAGGCAGCACTTTAAGTGGTAGCGGTATTGTAAGTTTTCGTATACAATAGAAGCTATCAATAACACCATGATGACTAGAGAGGACTATTACTTAACCAAATGAGTGTAGGGTGAATGTGGACGCTTTTCCAAAATTCAGATCTCTGGCAAAGATTTGATAATCCTGTCCGATATTGGCCGAAGTAAGTTAAAACGTCTACCAAAATATATTGCAGTGATATATTTTTTATGACGTGTTATGCTATTTTTAACTGTTAGAGTGTCCCGATTTGTATGGAGCCAAAAAAGTTGGAAATGCTGTCCGAAAGAACGAAGATTGGTTCCCACAATATTTTCGCAGTGGCCGTCTGTATTCTGGCGCTGGAGTACTTTATCCAAAAATACAGGTACCTTTAAGTAAAATACCAGGTATTCTAGAGGGTGGCGCAATAGAACGAGCATATTGCATCATTTTTTTTTGCGTGGTAGAAAAGGCGCGGGCGGGGGGCGCCTACATATTGTGTTGGCGGGCTCATGGAGTTTTAGTCGCTATGAATCACTTCGACGGGAAGCGTCGCGCATTTTGCGTGCGCGCATTTTACGAGAACTCTCGTTCAGATATTGCTACTAGGCGACTATATTGTGCTGAATATGGACTACGGCGAATTAGTGAAGCTTCGAGTGATAATTTAATTTAAATATGGGTAAAGCGTTTTGAAGAGACCGGTTCAACATTTAAACCACAAGCAAATGGTCGCCCAAGAACATCTAGGACCGAAGACAATGTTGAGAGAGTTATGGAGTCAGTACGAGGATATCCACAAATGTCGACTCGCAAGAGATCGTCTGTCTTACAATTATCGCGACGAAGTTTGCAACGAATTTTAACATTGGATCTTAAACTGCATCTATATAAGCTGCAATTAACACAAGAATTGAAAGAGTCTGACTTCATTGCAAGGCTCGCATTTGCTAATGAAATGCTTAATCGATTTTCCAATTTTGACAATATCCTTTTCTCTGACGAGGCTCATTTCCTTATGAATGGGCTCGTAAACCGTCAAAATTGTCGTTACTCTAACAGTGAAAATCCCAAAATCAAACACCAGAGACCATTGCATAGTCCTAAAGTGACAGTATGGGCTGCAATCTCTGACAGAGGAATAATTGGTCCTTTTTTCTTCGAAAATGTGCGGGGCCAATACGTCACGGTTAATACGGAACGCTATGTTGAGATGTTGGACGGATTTTTGGCTCCAGAAATTGAAAGTTCAAGAATAGTGAATTCCAGAACTTGATTCCAACAAAGTGGAGCTACCTGTCACACATCAAATGACTCCATGGCGGTGGTGAAGCAGATGTTCCCTGGCAGACTGATTTCGAAAAGAGGTGATATCCCATGGCCCCCACGTAGTCCAGACTTGACGCCTCTTGACTTTTTTTTGTGGGGATTGAGGTATCCACACAAAGTCTACAGTAATAATCCAAGAAACATCGTTCGGCTCAAGGAGAATATCCGTGGTAAAATGGCAGCCATTACACCAGTATTACTGAAGAAAGTTTTCAATAATTTTCGTTTGCGGTTAGAGGAGTGCCGTCGTAGAGAGGGCCACCATTTAGATGATGTTATTTTTAAAAAATAAACTCCATTTATTACTCTACAATGCCTTAGATTTATTTTAACCATACCTTTTGTATTTATTTTTTAATCTATTTTTTAAATACGCACGTTCTATTGCGCCACCCTGTATTTAGGGCCCATTGAGTAGCCTGGTGTGACAGAAATATGTCTCTACTTTGGCTGTGCATAGTTTTAAATATGATGGAGGTCATTAACCCATAAGCGACACCTGATCAGAAAATTATACATTGCGGCCTGAAGGGTTGAAGTCGGGGTCGACTCAATGATTGTTTTCATTGGCTTCATTTTGTACACCAGCGCCAGCGGAAAGTGGAGTTTCTGAACATTAATTTGTTTGAGAATTTTAGTTGGAGCTCCGCCATAATCAATCTAGCTATGTGTGCAGTTGCTGCATCTTGCTGGAACCGAATGCTGTTGAAATGGATACGTCATCGGCACAATTCTGTGTAAAAAAATCGTTCAACATCTTTATAGGTAGATACGGCCCCCTTCGGTACGGACATTGTGTTTGTAGTACGATTCATGCGCCACCCTGTATTATTATTTTATTTAATAATTTTTAATTGGCACCGCTTTATCCATAATACTTGAAAAATCATAAAATCGATTCAATTATCAGTTGTGGGTGGCTATAATTTAGATAGAGATTTAATCAAATTTTCACTATAGATTTCTTAATTTTTCTATTTCCATGTGGAAGTCTGCTCTTGCCCTAATGAAGATAAAAAATCTGTCATTTTTTAGTAATTTTTTACTCCAACAATTTTAATTTTTTACCTTTTTTTGACTAAATCAGTGATCTGTCTTGTGGCATGTGCTAACAACAAATCAACAAGCGTGTCCGAATTGAAGTCAGTATATGTAAGACATTAAATGGCCTAAATTAAAATATATGCCTGTTAAGCCATTATTGCCTTAATTGTCTCTAACGTAGATAAAACAAACTGTTTGGGTCTACAAATTAAACGGACAATCAGGAGTAAATTTGGGTTAAAAGATTGTGTTTTCAATTAAGGCGATGAATGTTGATGATGAAATTTTTATTTGTCATGTACTACAGGATTGCATTTTCCAGAATTCTCCGGGATCTCACTAATACCCTCTCAAATTTCACAGAAAATCATACGAATGAAATAAAAATGATTTGAACGAAAAAAAACTGTCAAAATTGGTTGTACGATTATGTACCCTTTTAACTAAGAGGATATAATTAATGTTCTACATTTATTTACAATGAACAATGTCGAATCTTTGCCGTAAGCTCCCAAAGACAGCTATCTATGTAGTAGGAGTGAAATTTCGGAACATCGAATAATTTGAATGGGATATGGAAGAAGCTATTTGGCAATGCAGTCGATTTTCCTTCACAAACACCACCTTAGCAAACTTTTAATGTTTATCAAATTTGACTGAGATCAGTGTAAAAGTATCGAAGTTATGAACTTACGATTATATCGGTTAAATCAGTCAATTTAGCTACAGTGTTCTGTGTTTTAAAAGTTATCTGGGGGTATCTGAAGGGCCATGGTTATCCGACTGATATCTTCTGATCTGACCCAGAATTGCGGATCAAAACAATGGACAAAAATTCAGAACGCTGCAGTGTATAAATTAGGAGTTATGGGGGGGAAGCTGGAATGGAATGAAATCGGTCAATTTGGCCCATTTATAATCTTCGGTACGATCTGTGAAAGAGTTATACTAAATTTTAAGAAATTTCCTAAAGATTTACGGCAGTTATCGCATCTGACAGCCAGCTAAGCAGAAGGACATCACTCTGTCGATTACAAAAAAATATAAAACAAATTTGGTCAACAGATAATTGGTATCTTAGGCTCTTTCTTCGGGTGTTCCATTTTTGCCGTATCAAATAATATAGGGATATCCATTTAGTGATATCAGAAACACCGGTCTGGCAATGCTGTCAACTCGAAAACTACCTCAAAAGGATTCCCCGCTACAAGCAATTTAGACATTGCATTTCGTACATAATGGCAAGGTCCAAGCATCGTAATGAATTAAAAGTTTCATCGAAATCATGGCTTTATATATGTTTTATTTAACAAACGAAAAATGGATAACCCTATACATATCTCGGTTTCTATAAGTGAATGTGTAACACGTTGTTGAAATGCATCTGGAATTCTTTAAAAGATAAAATCTCGCGGAGTTTTGTGAATCTATTATAAGTAAAAATACAGGGTAGACCATAAGGGTGTTGGCGGTTTAAGTATTCAATTAAAAAAAAAACTACGAAACATAAAAAAATATATTTGTAATTTTAAAAAGTAGAAGCATGGGAGTTTTTAAGACTTGAAAATAATGTTGTCCAAATGGCTTCCCTCGGCTGCTTGACACTCTTGGAACTGAAGTCGCAAATTTTGGAAAACTCGTTGAAAAGTTGTTCTCGGTATTTTGTTACTTTCCTGAATAATGTTCCTCTTCAACTGCTCTAAATTAGTCGGATTATTCTCGTAGACTACCGATTTGAGGTAGCCCCATAGAAAATAATCGCATGGAGAGAGATCGGGGCTACGTGGGGGCCATTCAATATCCCCCCTTTT
>JAHXMU010000031.1:1190792-1202201 GCA_019455685.1 Philornis downsi | reverse complement strand
AACATTCTGATCCATTTTCGTATCACATTGGCGCTTGGAACTTCACTTAAATCGTGTAAACCGTGTTCATGCCGATACAAACGTCGTGCAGTAATCACTGATTTATTGTTTTCGTAATACGCTCGGACACAAAATGCACGGTGCACTCCCGTGTACGGCTCCATGGCGACTAAATTTCCAGGAAGCGGCGCAGCGAACAACATATCCCCCGCCACCCCGCGCCGCGCTTTACCGAGAAATTGAAGAATTAAATCGCCAACACTCATATGGCCCACCCTGTATATTGCAAAAAAATTAAAACATTCAGAGAGTATGGCAATCTATGGACATTTCTTAGTAGTTCTAGCTAATTTTATGATTTGATTCGGTCGAAATGGAATCTTTGCATGTCATTAAATATGGCGGGAATGATAAATACTTTTGTATTCAATATGTATTCCATTCGGATGGGTTGTCTTTATATAGTTACTAAAAAAAATTTACACTATTCTGTTATATCCTATTCTATTCTATCCAAGTTTCAATATGGTGTTGCTTTTTTACTTTATATTCTGGACTCGGGATTCTCGACCCTTTTTGTGACAAATTTTGGTGATTAAATTCTTAAAATAAAACAATTTTTCTGGAATGGTTTTCAATTTAGCTACAGTTTTCTATAGCTGATCAGTTATCAGAACTCCTTAAAGGTTTTTTATTACAAGTTTCCTGTAGCAATTTATCAACAAACTGAAAATATTGTTCAAAAATAAAGCCATCTGTAATAAGTATTTCATCCATTTATACCTTTTTTCTTAGATAATTTCGTACTAAACTATTTTAGTATTTAAACATGTTGCTCCTTTCAGTATCCGAAATTGTCAAATTAATAAAATTATGTTAAAAAAATCTAAAAATATTTTACATTACTTCATGTAAACACGATAGGGTTCAGGGAGCTCTATCACCTCGGCCAATTCAGAAAAGAAGGAAACAAATTCTGGAACGAAAGCGTCAAGTTAACAATGCAAGAAAATACTTTGTGCGATAATCATTGAGAATAATTTATAACAGCAAACCAATGTATCCACAAATGTTCGATGTTCAACTCCAGAATTATATCGAAGAAACATGGAACCAAGGAACAGCTGGAAGGCCTTTTTGCATGTGGCAGGCCTAGTGTCCCTATTGCACCTATAAAATAAAGTAATACTTTAGTAGTGGATTCATATAAAATTTTTTATGTAATACCAAACCTATCGTTAATATAAAGGGTGTCCCGCAAGATTTAAATGACTGATGTAGCAATTGAATTGTTTCTCTGGCTGTATGACATGTGGCACCGTCTTGTTGAAACAACATGTGATCCACATTCATTTCTTCAATTCTGGTTACAAAAAAACTGTTTTCACGATACCGAACACCATTGACTGTTTGCACTTAACATGCCTCATTTTCATAAAAAACGGTCCTCCAGCCCAAAATCCACACCACACAGTGACACGTTGAGGATGCATTTGCTTCTCGTGAATCACTCGAGGATTTTCCTCACCCCAAATGCGACAATTCTGCCTTTTGACGAAACCATCAAGATGGAAATGGGTCTCGTCACTGGAGATGATTTTATCGGCAAAATCAGCATTTTCATGTTGTCTCTCCAATATGCAATTAACGAACTCCCTTCGCTGTCCATGATCAGCTGGCTTCAGTTCCCGAGTCAATTGAACTTTGTATGCATGAAGATGCAAATCTTTCGTCAAAATTCGCTGCATAGTGAATTTGGAGATGCCAATTTCCTGGGCTCGACGTCGAATTGAGGTGGATGGAGTTTGAGCGACATCATTACGTACAGCTGCGACGTTTTCGGTCGATCGACCTGGTCGAAGGTGCGTTGTTGTCTTTACATCACTAGCAGACCCAGTTTTGGCAAATTTATCCATTAATCTCTTTGCAGTTGACTCTTTTGGACCATTACTGTGACTCCAAATTGATCGCAGTTTGCGAAATGCAGCCGCAAAACTTTCACCATTTTGGTAAAACAATTTCACAACGAGAATGCGTTGTTCATTCGTGTAGCGTTCCATTTTTGCCAACCTCGTACCTTCTACTAGCAAAAAATAACAATTGTTCAAATGTCAAACAATAACACTTTGAATGGCGCCAAATTTAAATCTTACGTTCTTGTTGGGACACCCTTTACTATACAATTTACATGCGAATATAAAAAGTGCAGCACATAATGTTTAATTGTGATTATTGTGCACGGGGACGGTCGCAAAATAGCCTACCTAACATACAGATGGTGCCAGTAGTTTGAGAAAAAAAATATTTTGGTGAAAAGCGGCAACCTTATAAAACATATATTTTAAGTTTTAGGGTGCCATGCTGTTTACTTTTTTTTTTTTTGTTTTTTTGAGTCATCAAAAATAAACGATGTCAGTGAATTTGTAAATATGGAAAAATTGGTCACCATTATGTAATTTAATATTTCCATCTGAAAGGTATCAATCTATTCAATATGAAAAATTCTACCCTGGAGGGGGAAGTCTGCTCCTTCGTTTACGACTGTAAAATATTGTGTAACAGTGTTTAAAGGAGGCCGTACGAGCTGCCAAGGCGAACACCGTAGTGGTCGTCAAAATAAGGTATCAACGCCAAACACTACAATATGCTATAGAATGCACGTCGAAAAGGAACAGTCAAAGCACTGGACTTGAATGGGAAAATCGTGTCCAAAGAAGGCGAAGACGACCCCAGCTGCAGGCAAGGTCATGGCGTCTGTTTTTTGGGATCCGCAAGCGATTATTTTTATTGATTAGGAAAAACAATCAAGCAAATATTATGCTAATCCGTTTAGGTGATGCAACTAAACGGGAAAAAGGCGTATTTGGCGAAGGGGAAAGTATTGCTTCATTAAGACAATGCTCCAGTTCACACCTCCACTATTGCGATAGCCAAAATTAATGAATTAAAGTTCGAATTGCTTCATCACGCACCTTGTTCGCCAGCTTTAACTCCCTCTGACAATTTTGTATTTGTAAACTTGAAAAACAAACAAACAATTTGCCGTCATTGTAGAGGTAGAGTCTGCGGTTGATGCCAATTTTAAGGAGTTTGATAGTTTTTACTATAAACGGGGTATAGAATCTATTGAATATCGCTGGAAAAAGTGTATCAATTTAAAAAGAGATTATGTTGAAAAATAAAGAAAATGTTTCTTAACTTTCTTGTGACTTCTTTCTAAGGTCGGCTAGTTTTAAGATTATATTCATTGCATTATTTTAATATACAAGTATTGTAATTATTTTAATTTAATTCAAAAATTTTCTTCTGAAAGCATTTTTGGAATTACGCCTTTGCTGTCGTTGTTGTCGACGGAACTGAATGGAAGAGGCACGAGAAACTGATTGACTGACTACATAGTCGTATTTATCAAAGGAAATGATTATTGCATACTTTTGAAAGGAAACGTGACTTTTTTTACTTTACGTTTAGGGATACCTTTGGTGTGCGTGTGTATTTGAGTATGTGTGTGTGTGTGTGCTGATGAGAGTGTTCATATCATTTATTGCACTTCTCATTAAAAACAACCTGCCACATAAGATCTGTTTCAGTGACTATGAAATGTGCACTTATGGCACGTTCTAGCAATTAAAAATATAACGCTTTGTTCTGTACCAAATGTAAAATATTGCATTCTTACTAATTTCGAAAAACAAAAAAGCCACTTATGTAGAAGAATGTCTTAATCATACAGTCAGTGCTATAAATAGCGACACCACTGGAGGCAATGTAAGGGAATGGAATGGAAGAAACACAATTCAAAGGCTATTTTAGCGTTCGCGTCACCTACTCCTACACAAGCTCCTCGCCAGTATTGCTGTTGGAACTCAATATCAAAATTTTAGATGATTTTGTTGAAAAAATATTTAGAACATAATATTATAGGAACAAATATTAGGAAAGATGTACGTTCATCAAATTAATTCTAAACATTTTATTCGCATTTCAGATCACCAGCGAAATAATCAGGTCCAATATTAGGGCAGTGTTGTTAAAAATTTACAAACTGGTATGGTTTCTCTCGATATGCATCAATTTTCTTCGCAGCAAAGTTAAGTTAAGCATAACACCGAAAAAGTTTCCTTTCGGAGATGGATTTCTCCTTGTTTGGGGAAACTTTATCATACTGGATGAATTTTACCGTTTGTGGCACTTACAGTTCATAATATCGACTCCACTCAGACAAGTGGGTGGGCTAGTAAAAAATTGCCGCATAAAATTACGCGCATAATATGTATCCATATATCGTTTTCCCATATTTTTTTTTTTTTTTTTTTAAATTATAATGGTTTTTTTTTTTTTTTTTATTATAATGGTTGCAAGGATACCAGAATAGTTTCCTTAAAAAGTATGTGAGTTGGGATGTTCCCTAGTAGATATACGTACTTACTGCCGTTGCATATTGCTTTTAATAAACGAATAAATGGGAAAAATTGTTCTAAATTTTCAGAAAAATTTTCATTTTTTTTTACGACAAATTTTAAAGGCAAGATTTTTGTTACTGGACTCAATCTGCCTATGGCTCTTAAAAAGCATACAAACATATATGTATGTATGTTTAAATCGATATGGATTTTTATGGCGACCAACAATATAGTTATTTTGTGAGATATCCACCATACTATATAGAAGAGAATTGAAAATGATATGTTTTTCATGAGACATCATCATCCTACTGTGGGCCAGCAAATATGATGTGTTATGCCTGACATTAACCGTGTGTGTTGGAGGGAATTTATAATATTGAAAACCAAAAAATCGGCGTCTTCGTATTTGGTGTCCTTTGATTTACAAAGAAGAAAACCATGTCCGATCCCAATCAAACTGTGCACTTAATATCCATGTATGCGAAGATAACTATTTCAGAAGCAAAATGCTCGGTGTCTCTAGCTGGAAAGTGTACTGAAAATTTTCAAATCTGTCTAAAATCATCAGACACTTTTTTCTCTACTCTACTAAAATTCACATGGATTCGCAAATCTTACAGTATGGTAAATACAGGGTGGTGCATGAATCATGCTACGGTGTAACAGTAACAGTCAATGGGGACTGCTATTTGAAGACGTTGAAGTATTTTTTTTTACCCAGAACTACGCCGAAGACCTATCCGTTTCTAAAGCATTTAGTTTCATCAGGAAGAAGCAACTGCACACATAGGGAGACCGGTAATGACAGAGTTCCAACGAAAATTCCCAAATTAATATCCAGAAACTCCACTTTCCGCTGGGTCCCCAAGGTCACCTGACCCGACTGCACATACGTTTTTATTGGGGTTATGTTAAGCAAGGAGTTTACTGAACGAAACCAAGGAATATGACTGAATTAAAGCAGTCCGCTAAAACAATAACTGAGGCGATTCTGCAATGACGTAATTTTCTGATCAGGTGATGAATGAGTATGGAGATCAGTTACGGTCTATTATCTGTAAAACCACTTAGTTATATACAATAAAATTTAATTTTTTATACAATAATAAAAACAAAAAAAAAAAATAAAATAAAATAAAAGAAATACGTTAATAAACGAAGTTATTTAAATTTCTTATTGTATTGCAATTAGTGCACCACCCTGTAGAATCATGTGCCAAAGTTTCCTTCAAACTGCACCATATTCGTAGCAGTATTCGTTGATATCGTTGATGTAGTAGTGTTTTAGTAATCTACATCTGCTGTTGTGCAATCGCAATCAGGATGCTCTAGATGGAATTAGAAAGATGTGATATTTTGTAGTAATAAAACTACTAAGACAAATTTGCGATTGGTAGTCCAAGTATTGTTTGAACGTGCACCAAAGATAAACATTGACAAAGAGAAATTATACAAAAGTTTACAGTTTTACTTCCAAAGGGGCGGAAACGAAAACATGAATATTGTTTATAATTCTGGTATAATCCTAATATCAAGTTGATATGAAATTGTCGAAAGTGTGGACAGAATAATGGAAGTCGTCAAGTCCGATTGTTATGTAAATAATACTGTTCAGATTACTCAGAACGCTTTATACAAAAAGGAGTTCAACGCATGCGTGCCACTTGAGTTAATTCAGTAAACTTTACAAACCCAATATCCATCTACGAATCGGTTGTGAACCACAACAAAATCGCCTTTTTGCTGAAGCGGTGATGACTGGTGATGAAAAGTGGGTCATTAACGACAACGCCAAGGGAAAACGTTCGTGGGTGAATCGTTGTACGCAAACGTTGGCCACAGCATTATTGACGGTCAGAAATATTTTGCTGTGTGTCTAATTGGATTGTCAGCTAACTATCTATGGTGAGCTACTCCTCTTCGTTTATACCTTTAATTCAGGGCAGTATTATAAATAATTGTCAAGTGTATGAGGTAAATATTCGCCCTGAGGCGGCCAAATTTGTCCATCAGAACAACACCAACCCGCACACATCGATAGTGTCTCACTGATAGATCTTGGTTGCATTCACATTATAGCCTGGACTTGAAACCAACTGAATACCACCTGTTTCTGTCCCAGCTTTCTACCAATAGGGACAAGGGTTTCTATAGAAGGCATAACGTGCAAAACGATGCATATTTGGACTAATCATCATTCAATGTCATGCAAAAAATAATGTAATGTAATGTTCTTTACCAATAGGGATAAGGGTTTCTAAAGGACGGAATTAACTTCAAAATAGGAAGATGTTATAGAACGAAATGATTGGTCTAAATTGGACCTTTTTACTACACCTTATAAGAAAATAGAATAGAACAGAAAAATTTTAAACATGTGACTTCTGCGAAAAAATTACGTAGCATTTAACCACCAACAACATGTTGCCAAGAAAATAAAAGTGTCCCACTAAGCTGTGAATTTTTACCTTTCAAAATTTAATGTGCTGAAGTGTTGTATATTCACTTTTGACTATGCCTGTGCATGAATGAGTTTTTGTGCAGTCTCGCAAATCCCTCGCTCTGTACCATATTTACAGTTATGAATGATTGTGCAATGAAGGTAGAATGCATTTCACTACATGAAATGTAACTGTAATTAATGCTTTCACACCTACACATGATATGATATATGCACTTCCATACTTATGTCCTACCATTTACCACTGCATAGTGTTACTAAAATAAATACTACTGCTTTTGTAGTCGGTTTTTGCCAAAATAAATAACGACGATATTTAAATAATGGCATTTGAACACTAAAGAATTTCTTTTATTTGAAATCACAATGTGAATTATTTTAATTTATATTTATATATCGTTTAAAATCATCAATATGTATACTTGTTTGTACTCTTAGCTACCCGTTGAATGCAACGTACCCCTACAACGTAGAATGGCTGCCAACAGCAGCAAAAACATTTGAAACGCTATCCAGCCTACTCATTACGAAATTTCAACAACTACTACTCTCCACATTAAGTTTTAAAGTAGCCACAAACTGGAACAATTTAATTGTGTAGTACCGGTGTACTTGTTGTAGCCATGTATTGTAGGAGTTACGGTATTTCCGAGTAAAACATTGAACATTTCCTATATATTAGGCACAGTGTGGAGTAACCAGCATTTATTTGTAAATTCAATTTAAACAGAAAGAATTATGAATTCAGAATGCAATTTAATATTGTTAATATGGAGTACTGCAGTTCATTTTGAATGTTCACCGCCAAAATAATCGAAGTGTCGCCAAAATATTATATTTTGTTAATTTCGTTGGCAAATAAAGCTCTCCGTATTACACAGTATTATCTATTTAGTCGTTTCAAAACTGCTGGACTGGCAAGGCTGTCATTTGTTAAATACCTACCATCGAAAATTTTATTTATTAGTAAAAGGTTTGCCATTTACGAATACGGATTGTTTAACAACCGAAGAATGCGTAAAAACAGTTAAAACTTACTACAAACATGGAGATTCAAAAGTGGGCGCATCACGGGGTGATTATGGTCGTCATAACAGACCTACTGTTTATAGATTATAAAGAAATTTTAAAAATCTGGAAGCGTTACAGATCTGGTCTGGCCTGTGCATCATCGTAATGTAGACACTGCCGCAAAAATATCGTTTCTCTTAGTGAAATTGTGGCGGATAATTTGAACTTCAATTCATGGGGGTATGATAACCAACTTTTTTTGGCATGCCATTGACGATTGTGAACTGGACGATATGTAGTTTCAACAAAACGGTGTCATGAGCCATACAATACGACCGATTTTGAATTCTTTAAATGAGACGTTTTCAAAAGGCGTAATTTCACGTTTTGGCAGCGTCAATTGACCACCAAGATCATGCAATCTGACGCTGTTCGATTTTTTTGTGGGGCTACGTCAAAGACCGTGTTTCGGCGAAGCATTTGGAAACTTTGGAGCATTTGAAAACCACCATTCAACAAGTTATCGCCGAGATACCGCCCGAAGTGTGCGAAAAAATGGTAGAAAACTACCTCAGAAGGATCCACAGCTTCAACCAATGCAGAGACGGTCATTTAAATGGCATTGTATTTCGTACATAATGTCCAAGCAATCAAAATCAAACCGAAAAATGAATATTACGGTATGTCCTAAGGTATAGTAAAAAGAAGTCAACCCATTTCTGAAGCAGATGGTAACTAGTGGTGAAAAGTGGGTCATTTACAACAACAATAATACCCTATTTATTGAAGAGGAAGGTATTTAATATCACCAGAAAGGTATTGAATAGAAGGGTATGGAAGATATTGAATATCGGTGGAAAAAGTGCATCAAACATTTTCGAAACTTTTTTGTATCTTCTTTGTAAGGTCGGCTAGTTTTGAGACTGCCGTCATACATAGCTGCATGTCTGCGAGGAACAGGAAAAAGACAGACAAACAGGTCTTTTAAAATGAAAGAGACAGTAATAGAAACAAAGGCCAGGGCGTGGATATATAAAGGCATAGATATAGTTGTGGATTCCGAAAACTTCAAAAATTCGTAGAGATTACTGCAAATACGAAGAGAATACTGTTACCAATTAGTTGTTTCGGAAAACAATTGTAGGAAACAATAAATCGTGTCACTAGCGATATAAAACGGAAATAATAGCGAAATAATAGTAATAATGGTTCAAGAACAACAAAGCTGATATTCCGCCTGCAGAAATAGTTAAAATTCTTGCCGAAGAGCCGATAATGAGCATCAGCTGCTATGCATGATCTGGTTGAAGAAATGCCTGGTGGCTGAAGTTTTAGTGTTTAATATTATATCCTGAAAAATTCGATCCAAGTGTTCATATTAACTATGGAATGATCGGTTATCTACCCATTGAATATAAAATGTTGTTAAATTTTATGTAAGAGATGTTTCTAGTCGATCTAATAGAAATTACATGCATAGAATTAAATCTACCACGATATGCTCTACAAAAATCAAAGAAAAAGATGTAGATACTTATTATCTTTTTGTCGACCATAAATTCTTCGACGGCATAATTCGGCAATATTTGCATGCCGTCTCGGTCTAGTTTGGTGTCCCTGCAAAAATGGCACGGCTCCATGGGATGACATTAGCTGATATAGAGTTTCTAGTGAGTCGTTTTACATTAAAACCCGATAGTGGCATAAACTACTACTGAAATTAGTAGGTGTCTATCCCAGCAAACACGCAGTAAAATCTTCATGACCATTAATTCTGGATTGACCACGACTGTTTTCGCTTGTATTAAATACCTTCCTAGCGATATTCAATACCTTCTATACCTTGTTTATAGTAAAAACTGACAAAGTCCTCATAACAGCCATCAACCGCAGACTCCATCTCTTCATGGTTGACAAATCCTTTACCACCGAGTCATTCTTTCAAGTTTGGAAATATAAAATAGTGCCAGCGACGCTAAATCTGGCGAATTCGTACTTTAATATTTTACTTTCGTACTTTAATTCATTATTTTTGACCATTACAATAGTGGATGTGTGAACTAGAGCATTGTCTTTTTGAAACAACACTTCCTTCCTCCTAAACGCTGCGATAAATTAGCATAATATTCGTGTTGATAGTTTTTCTTTTCTGAAGATAATCGATAAAACTAGTCCCATGTGCATTTAAAAAAAAAATAAACAGACGCCCTGACCTTGCCTGCAGATGGAACCGTCTTCGGCTTCTTTTGACACGATTCTCCCACTCCAGTCCAGTGCTTTGACTGTTCCTTCATCTCAAGTGTGAAGCCGCTGGTTATAAATCGACGCAAAAATTCGGGTTTGTTGCGATGAAACATCACCAAACACTCTACTGAAACATCGCCACGGCGCCGTTTTTGCTCTATTGAAAGTATGCGCAGCATCCATCTTGCGCACTGCTTTCTCATCTTCAAATTTTCGGTCACTACACGACGTATAGCACTGTTTTAAATGCCTATTATTTCAGCTGGCTCAAGCACCTTCAGTCAACGATCGTCCAATATCATTTTGTAGATTTTTTTAATCGTGTCTGGCGTGGACACTTCAATTGGTCGATCACTACAGTGTTCGTCTTGGCAGCTCGTACGGCCTCGTTTAAACTCCGCTACCTAATATTTTACAGTTGTAGACGAAGGAGCAGACTCCGGATCTAGTTGGACTTAAGGGCTTTTAAATGGAAATATTGAATTACATATCGGTGACCAATTTTTTTCTATGTTTATAAATTCTGCTGCGTGCAGGCAGCGGTTGCATGCTGGTTCTAAACGCTTTGGTCTCTTCGACTATTTCTTTCATCGACGTGTGTACAAATGTGTTTTATTAAATATATTTCGCCTTAATTCGAGACAGCGGACCTAAGTCTCTTGGCCGCTACAAATTCACACCTTGTACCACGCCTTCCTGAGTGATTGTTATATTTGATACGATAGCCTTTGCGTGGTGGGTATACTTGTCCCGTCCACCGCCTCTGTTGGATATTAATATCAGCTGTGATTAAATATCCTATCCATCGCTTCCCCTGTATGGTGGTGTTGTTGTCCGGCACTAGTAGACTCTGCAAAGAATTGGGTCATTCCAGATACACAGTCCTTATGATGTTTGCGGTATTTTTTAACATTTCAAGCTATCCATTTCATTCATTGACGGCGGTTGACAACATTTAGAAAAGATGTTTGCCGCTCACTTCAGCAGTCGTCCTTGTGACACGGCACGAGGTATTGTTAACCGTCTTGATTTCCACGTTGCGTCTATGAACTACTCGGCAGACTTTGTATTTTACACCAATAGAAAACACACTCTAGTTTTTAGTTTTTGTCCTTTCTGCTGCTCACGCGTGCCACTATGTCTTCCGTATCGCCGCACAGATGTTGAATGTACATCAAGTTTTAATCGTGATGTTCAACTTGCATACAAAGTAGTAAATTTTCATTTAACAAATACCTTTAAATACTCGAACATTTTTACCCGCTTCAAACATATTTTCTCTGTGTG
>JAHXMU010000031.1:1101207-1190782 GCA_019455685.1 Philornis downsi | reverse complement strand
TAGATGGGCGCCGGGCTGTTGGCTTGGATGTTGCTTAGTGTGGGTGTTTTCTTTAATGGCAGCAGCGGTTCAGTCATTGCTGCTATTTCTTTGAATGTTGTATTTTACGCGAATCGCGTGTTATTTGTAATTAAATTTTCATTTAAATTTATTTAAAGTTAAATGTGCATTTACAACATGTTTAAATTGTACTCTACAATTTGCTACTGTCTTCAGTTTTGATAACCGCACCAACTTGATTAATGGCCACAAAACACATTCCATTCGTTTCGAAACGTTAAGTATTATATTCTATGTTTACATGCCTATGTACGTTGTTATGTATGTTAGGGTGGCTATTATTCAAAAATGTTCGGAATTTTAACTTCCACTCCAATTTTCCAAAAAAAAAAAAAAAAATATTTGTGAAACATTTGATGATGGCAACTTGAGGGCAACCATCAAAGCAATGACATTGCGCAGGCCAATATCTTGGCAGAGAAATACAGGGTTACCCATATTCGGCGGACCCATCTGGCAACGCCATAACTTTTGACAGAGATGTCAGATCGCTTAATGACATACCGCGTTTGAAGCGTCAGTCCAGGCAGATTTTTGCCATGGAACAATACACGCCACGCGAGCGCTCTGAAATAGTTGAAATTTACATTCAACAGAAGAAGTAAATTGTGAAAACTCAACGTGCTTTTAAAATATTAAAAAATGTGAGAAGTGCGAGAAGTTCTAAGAACACCATTAAGCGTTTATACGAAAAATTTTCGACTGGTGAGGCTCTTTCTAATCCGAAGAGGCCAAATAAAAGTCGACCAAGGCGATCGGCCGAGAATATCGCTGCCGTACGAGCCAGTGTTGAGAGGTCCCCAAGAACATCCCAAAAACGCCGTTCTCAGCAGTTGGGCATGGCTCGGTCCACTTTACAACGGATTATTCGCGTTGATTTGCATTTGTTCCCGTACAAAATTCAATTGACGCAAAGATTGTTGCCTGCGGACAAGCCTCGTCGATTGGAATGGGCCCAACGAGTCATCGAAATGGTCGATGATGACGAGCAATTTTGGAACAAAATTATCATGTCCGATGAAGCCCATTTCACATTGAATGGGACCGTAAATAAGCAAAATTGCCGTATTTACGCCACTGAAAATCCTCAGGAGATTCAAGAATTGCCTATTCATGACGAAAACGTCACAGTTTGGTGCGGCGTTAGTGCGAAAACGGTCATTGGGCCGTTTTTCTTCCAAAACGAAAATGGCCATGCTGTTACCATCAACCATGAGCGTTATCGCGACATGATGACCAATTTTGTGATGCCAATTATTCGTCGAAAGCGTATGAGGCAGTTCTGGTTTCAACAAGACGGCGCTCCACCGCACACAAGTCGCATAACAATCGATTTTCTGAAGAATTTGTTTCCGGGCCGTTTGATGTCGAAAAGTGGTGATTTGGACTGGCCACCGCGTTCGCCCGATTTGACGCCCGCTGACTTCTTCTTGTGGGGACATTTGAAGTCAAAGGTTTACGTTAACAAGCCAAGGACCGTAGAAGAGCTCAAGGACAACATTCGTGAAGAAATAGCCGCTATTCCGGCCGAAATGTTGGCGAAAACGATGGAAAATGCTGCAAAAAGGGCACAATACGCCATCAACGCCAGAGGCGGCCATTTGAGAGATATCATATTCAAAAATTGATGTAAACAAATCTACTTGGAACAAATTAAATGAATAAGATTGCCAACCGCCAAATTTTTATTTTTTTCTTTGATTTTTTTTTTAAAACATGGGTCCGTCGAATATGGGCAACCCTGTATTGTCTTAGAACTCTGCAATATTCAAATGTATACGGGGTATTCGTGGAATGAAGATAAGGTACCAAGTAGATGATGGAGTAGCGCTTGTAAACAATATTCATTACTGATATTAATATAGGGTTATCCATTTTTTCGTATTCAAGTAAATTTAAATAAAAGCTATGGTTTCGATAAAACTTTATTACATTATAATGCTTGGACCTTGCCATCATGTACGAAATACTCGTACAATGACGTTTAAATGTCTGCCTATGGATTGGTAGTAGTTTTCGAAAAAACATGGCCAAATGATATCTCGAGACCATAATGCTCACCAAACAGTCACATTTTCCGGATGCAATGGTTTTTCCACAATCACTTCTGGCTTCTTCGAGCCCCGTATACATACAATAATTTTGCTTGTTGACGTCACCACCCGGGGAGAAAGAAAATGTTATTCGATTAAAAGCTCACGTTTGAATCGCCATTTTAATAGTAAGATTTAACTATTTTTACGCGTTCTTCGAAAATGGCAAACCTTCCACAAAATAAATAACAGATGACAGGTATTTACAGCTGACAGCCTTGCCGGACAGACGGTTTCGAAACCACTAAATGGATAGACCTATATAAGTAATAAGTCCGCTGAACTTCAGAATTTAAACTAAAACATGCTGTGGTCCTTATTATTAAAAAAGAATTAAACAATTAAGAGATTACAAAATATGACAACATAATCACTCCATAAATTTATATACTCTTGCCCGTTGTTTTCTTCAATGGCCAAACCTATTAAATGCATCTGCTCTCTTGTATGCAGGAATATGATAAACCAGCTATTGGTACTATTGTAGTAAGTTTTAAATATTACGTATTCTTCGGTTGTTAAACGATCCATATTCGTAAATGGCAAACCTTTCACTAAATAAATAATACTTCGGATGACAAGTATTTAATAGCTGGCAGCCTTGCCAAACCTGCGGTTTTTAAACCACTAAATGGATAACCCTGTATAACACGAGATACAGACTACTAAAGTCATTTATTGGAAAAATAATGGATTTCTGTTTACTATAACTTTTGTCAAATATGCTATTTTATTGGATAGGAAAATATTGCTTGTTCGAAAGGTTTCAAAATATTCACATGGGCAGTATGAAAATGAACATCCCTGTATGTAGGTACAACAAGCCTAAAAAATTATTGCTTCAAGGGGCTTCCGTCATTTTGGAGTTTCCCAATTAGCCAGTTTTTCAAATCTCAGAAAACTGGGTACGGCTGAGGGTCACTCTAATGTATGCGATTAGTTATGGACCAGATATATGTAAAATTTTCGACAGCAACATTATACATACATGCGCACGTAATGGCGGCACATTTAAGACGCCTCTTCTTTTATGTTTATAAAATTATTATTTTTGCTTTTAAGTAAAAGTCTATGAGCTGGAATTTTGATAAAGAAACTATGTCGACTTATGCAAATCAGCCAGTCCGATTGTTGATCGTTTCTAGGATGGATTTTATGTTAAAAGGATTGGTTCTAAACTGCTTGAGTTAGGGTCCTGAAATTTTGCACGAATATCTCTTAGCTATGGACAGGTTTAGTTCCAAATTGGGTCTAATCGATTCAGTAGAAAAAACTTGCTCAAGCAGGAACTGATTCCATCGCTACTTTTTTCATTCACTTTCATCTTTTATTCCATAAAAGCCTTAGAAGTGGGTGGGTAAAAGACATGGAACATTTTTTAAAAGACTGCGCCCTAGCGGGGGAAAAAGCAGTTCAATAATAAAATTACAAATATTAAGCCCACGGGAAGGAATCATTCCCAGTTTACATATGTAAGGGATTAGTGTCTATGATACGTCCATATATCTGTACCTGCCCTAAGCGACACTTTGGACCGTAAGTGTCATCCATTAGGAAAGAATTGATCTGAATCTGAAATATATCGCATTTGACATTTCCCTACGACTTTACCATTTATTTTGCAATTAAAATCAATTTATGGCAGAATATGATAGATAAGCATAGACCCATTTCAGTTCATACATATTTCACCTGCTATTCCCTAATTGCGGTATTATTGAGAGTTTTTAAAAATCTATTTCAGTGAATATTTTGTTAAAGAAAACGACTAATAAGTTAATATCTTGTTTATAAGGAAGGTTGCTACACCCATTCCTTCGTTATGGCCACGTTCATCGAAGATATCCCACCTTAATTTGAGAAGTCTGTGTGGACTATATACGACCTCATCAAGATTGGTTTGAGAGTGGTAAACAACTTATAGTCACTGCATATTGCGGCAACGAAGACCTTTTATTTGGGTATCATGCGCACCTAACGTACTTACTTTTTTTTACCTAGAAGGCAGTTTAAACAAACCGATTATAAGTCTCAAATAGAAAATATTGTAATATATATGCAGTATTCCAAACTAGTATGCACTTTTCCTGGTAGAAACTAATAACTTGTTTTTATCGTCAGTAGCGGCTAAATCCAATTTCTCCAATTCGTTACAAAACTTGATCAGGTTGCAGTAACATAGTTTTAGATCAATAATAAATAGTTGTCAGGTTTTGGAAATCAGGCAATGGTATGATGGAGATTTAGATATATTTAAGAAAATGCTTTGAGTTTATCAATTACTATATAAGAGTCGCATAAAATATCGCGACCTTGCATTCACTTCAGCCTCCCAAAAACGTAAATGTATGTGTATACATTTCAAATAGTGTACACTGTACAAAAAATTATGAAATATTTCAACAGCTGACCGTTTTTGTTTTTATTTTGAACTTTAAATAAGTGACATCGTTTTATAAATTTATTCTTTTTTACGAGACCAATGAATGTGATTCCCAGCTGGTTATTTCTTGGGAGTTTAAAATAGCCTCCAGGTTTGTTTAGTCATTGCGCATAGTGTGATGCGCAACTATGATTTCTTGCCCTTTGTTTAGTAATTGCAACAATCTGGAAATCATCTCAGACATAAAATCAGTAATCGGTCAACATTTTATATGAATTTCAACTACGTATGGTAAGGCTGTATGACGTTCCACTAAATGCGTTAAATTGGTAATATGTTCATTAATATAATTTTGTTAAAACGAAGCAATTTACGGTTGTAACTTTTTGTTACTTATTAATGGGGCATTGTTTATGGTGGCTCCTATTGTGTCATAATCTTAAACTGCTCTAAAAAACTAAGCCGATTTCCATTTCTTATCAGGTAGCTCATTATTTTTTTGGTATTAAAGAAACAGCCTTTATACGAAACGTAATTTCATATCAACAGTTTGTATAAATCGGTCCAGTCTTCAGTATTAGACAAATGACAGTTTAGAAGAAATTTAAATACTTTACTTTAAAAAGACCCGCTTCATCACACAACAGCTAAAAAGTCTTTATGCCGTCATAAATTATCCATTGCATCTGGCAAAATGTATAATTTATTTCACTTGATGTTTTCTTATTACAAAACGTTTAAATATTTTTCGTACTTACGAATGTGTCTGCAATTTTTGTGAAATCAATAAATTTGTGTTAACCTCTTACAGACATCTCAAATTGCTCCAGCCATGTACAATTATCATATATATGCATTTCTGTGTAAAATGATAATAGCGATAAATAATTTTTATATGATACAAACGGGTACGCCCACTTCTAGTTTTCGATTATATTAAATGCTTAAAACCAAATCGATATGTTTCCACCTCCTGCCCAAGTGTAACTGCAACCGTTGACCGGCTGAAGATGCGATGCACACAAACAGGCATTACAAGTAAGCGCAGTACGAGATAAAACAGAGGATGTGTGGCAGGAACAAAGAAACAGTTGCTCTTGTAAATGCCAGGCCAAAAGGCGCCATCTATCTGTTATGCCAAAACAAGTTTACTTGTTTAGCACAATGCGAACAATGCAAACTGCTGAGAGCACAGCATACACACTCTAGCTTCAGGAACACATTTTAGGATGCAGAAAATACATTTGCTTAAATGGGATTTGAAAAATTCCAACATTTTACACATCCAAACGTTTATTGCAAATCGGAGGCTGTGGAAAACACATATATATATATATATTCTGGAATTTTCAAATAGATAAGTAAATGTTTTTGCTTCTTGCCTTCTATTAGTTTTTCTACTGTAAATTCTCGTAATATGCGTCACACTTCCTGGACGCTGTAAGCGACAGCTTCACATTTGATTTTTCTATAACTCGCAAATAGGAAATCTATATCAAGTAAGTGTTTTCTAACACGTGACGTTAGTTGGTGATCTGTATTGTTACAAATCGTAGCCATTGGCGAAACTCAGTTTCCACCAATGGGTTGATATCTTAAATAAACCAATTTTTGTGACTAAAGTAAAAGCTTTAAATAAAGTAGCAAAGTTGCTGATTATGTTTTTATAATAAACCAGCAAGTGCAGGCTAATTTGTATGCTCAACGTATACTTTTCAAGTTGAAATACTCTGGAATATATCTAAGGCAATGGGGCGCAATTCTTGCCAATTTCCACGATATTGACTTTTATCGTTTAAAGAGACAAGAACTATTTTTTCATATCACATTAGCCTTCTTGAACTACTACCAATTTAAATGTAAGTGTTTTAAATATTTGAGTTCTCTTGCAGAAATCAACATTATAAAAAATATTTCTTTGATTAGTCGTGGTTCAGGCGCAAAACGAGATATAAAGTAAAGTGAAAAGAAATCCGTTGCACCTTAAGACAACATCAAACTAAAGCCATTGTGGTGAAATCACGGTGAACCAGCGGAAACGATGACCAAGCTGTGCGTTTAGTGGGATTGGCAGAGAATCATCTACAGTTGGAACATCTGATGGAAGCAATCGCAAAGAAGCGGTCATCTTTAGTTGGTAGGATAGGAATTGTATTTCATCAAGTCAACAGTTTGGTTATGTGGTTCTTGTACATCCACCTTATAGTCCCGAGCTTATAGTCACTTGTAGTCCCGAGATGGTACCAAGTGTATATCACTTGCTCCTGTCTGTTTTTTGCTGGTGAAAATTATGGCTCAAGGGAAGCTTGTCGAATTAGGTTGTCCCAGTTTTTAGCTCATAGGAACGTAGGTTTCTATGGGAGGTTCATAATGGAATTACCTTTAAAATGGCAACAACTTGTAGAACAAATCTTTTCATATTTGACGTACGAGGGCGGTTTTAAAACTGGCCGACCTGACGTATAGATGATGCCAGTAGTATTTTGGTGAAAAGAGCAACCTTATAAAACATATGTTCAAAGTTTCAAAGCGCCACGTTATTTAGTATTTTTAGTTGAGCCATCCAAAGTAAACGGTCTCAGTGAATTTTTAAACATGGAAAAAATTGGTCACCGTTATGTCATTCAATATTTCAACTTGAAAGGTTTCAGTCCAACCAATTTTAAAGCTTAGCTAGGTACTACTCTGGGGGAGGCTTTTCCTTCGTATATTGTATATTGGGTAACAGAGTTTCAACGAGGCCGTACGAGCGGCCAAGACGAATGCCGTAGTGGTCGACTTATTAAGGTTAAGAAAATCCACAAAATGGTATTGGGTGATCGTCGGCCGAAACGGGTATCAGCTGGCTGAAGTGACAGGCATTTCAAAAAGTGCTTCACATCGCAGAAGATTTGAAGATGAGAAAGCTGTGCGCAAGATGGGTGCCGCGCCAGTTTTCAATAGAGCAAAAACAGCGTTGTGAAGATGTTTCAGTATAGTATTTGGCAAAGTTTTACGGCAATAAAGCTGAATTTTTGCGTCGATTTACAACCATGCATGAGACCTGGGTCCACCACTTCACAAAGTTTAGGTAATGAAATTATGGAAAAAATCCGCATAAGCCGAAAGAGAATGTGTTGTTTCATCAAGACAATGCTGCAGTTCACACATCTCCTATTGCGATGGCCAAAATTATTTAATAAAAGTTCGAATTGCTTCATCACGCACCTTATTCACTAGATTTGGCTCGGCTGTAAAAAATTTACCAACAATGAAGAGGTGGAGTCTTCGGTTTGTGGCTATTTTGAGATGTGTGACAGTTCTTTCTACAAACAGGGTATCAAAGATATTGAATACCGCTGGAAAAAGTGGAAAAATAAGGTACACATTTTTGTATCTTCTTTGTTAGGTCGGTTAGTTTTGGGACCGCCGTCGTAAATTGGATCATTGTATCTATGACAGGTAAAACCTTTAATGCCATGCAAAAATAATGGATTTTATTATTATTTTTTTTTTGCTACATCTTATACATAAGTCTCTCGTGAGCAAAAATATGGATCAGTATTCATGGCTTTCTGTATCGAAATTGCAAAAATATTGCAGCGTTAATACAGATGAAAGTTGGCCCAGCAAAACCTCATAAATAATTTCGAACGATGATATTTAAATGCCACAATCTTACGGCATACGGCGCATCATATAATGCTAATTTGAGAAATTAAAGTACTTTTTGTGTATGTACAATGTTAAAGATAATTTTAGTATAATTAGCTTAGCCCTGAAACTCACAATATTGCTAGTAATGGGAAACCCTGTCCAAATTGTATTAAAATGATTTACAATGTAAAAAACACTTATAAATTTGAAAAGTTTATGTCTTCCAATGATGCTGTTGCATCCCGAATGTCCAAAGTATTGTAATAAACGGACATATTCGCAGATGCGCATGCCCGACGCTGCTCTTAAATGCAATATATTTAAGGTGAATTGCTGCCTTGTGGTTAACCCATAAATCAATTTGCGGTTATACTAGGATGTTGAGAGGCTGCATCATGCATGGATGCGTTGGCAAATAAGTGGGTGTTTCCTTGTGCTATCATCTATCTATTTAACTGAAGGCAAAATCTCACGGCAGGTATCAAAATGAAGAAAATAAAATAAACGAGAGGAAATGCTGAGGTGATTATTTGCTGATTTGTGGTGTTGTTAAGATTTATAGGAATTTTATACATTATGTACATTTGCTGGGGCAATACTTTCCAAAATTTGTATCAAATGAAGTGCATATAAGTTGTTATTTACTTTGAGAAGGGTATCATACTAAAAGAAACTAAGTATCAATATTGATGATGTTGAAAGAGTTGTAAGTGCTAGTTGTTTTATAATTTCTGATACTGCAGATGCTATTTACATTAAAGCTTCACATATATCGATACATACATACATACATAGTATATCCAATGCGTTTGTGTTCATCCGGCAAACCTTTCATGCGGAAAAGTTTTAAGAGCACTTGAGAAAGTTCTTTCTCTGCGAGAAGTTTGTTTTGTACTTTCCTGTTATCAAAAAAGTGTTAAGACTTTAAAATATACATATTTATAGGAATTTTTGCATTGGTGATGAATATAGAAAATTGCAGAAGCGTTGTATTTATTTATGCATAATGAAAACGGTGATTGAGAACTTTATATTGTATACGTATCTTCGAATGTCAGAATAATTTAATCATAATTTATTATTCATAACAAGAGAGGGTTTAAATTCAGCGGATGTTTTAAAAACTGAATTCTTCAAAATATTTTAGATGTTGAAATTTATGTCCATTACAATTAATATACAGTTTTGGGCAAAAAAAAGACAGTTAAGGAAGGTGAACATTATTTAGCATACCTTTTGCTGTAGGCGTATCCTTTTTTTTTTTTTTTTTTTTGAATCGTGTTGGTATTGGAAGTTTAAACAAGTTATATAATTTAAATTATTTAATAGTAGAAAAGCGCCCATTATCCAGCTTCGATGTATCAACATCAAGATATAATATTTGTAATAATATTGAATATACCGAAAAGGCAAATTTAGCATCATCTACATTAACATAGAATTTTACAGCGAATAAACAACAATATTTCAACAATTAACTTATGTTATTAATTGAATATAACTTATCGATGAAAGTGAGAATAAATATCTTGTTAAAGTTAATAACAGGATAAGAAGACCGTGAAGAAACTTTTAGCTACAAAAAGGGTCTGAGATTTTTTGTTTAGTTTAAAAACTACAGTTGCGTTACACATTATTCTCATATCCTAACTGAATGGATTTATTAGAGTCCTGGGCGAATGATGTTTTTCCACTCTCCAGTGTTTCTGGCCGCTTTGTTTACTTGTGTCCTCGTTCTAGTCGTGAGTGGTTATAGTGTTTTAAAATAAAATTTTTAAACAGTTGACAATTGAGCGAAAAAGAGCATTTTAGGCATATTATGCTGTATTATTTCCGTAAAGGAAAATCAGCTTCTGAAGCCAGGCAAAAAATAAAGTGTGGTTATGGAGAAAACGGACCAAATGAAAGAACTTGCCAGAAATGGTTTAAAAGATTTTCTACGGGCGACTCCTCCGTAACGGACGCTCCCAGATCAGGATGACCAAAAGAAATTGTGAGGTAAGATATTTCATTATTGTTAATCTCCGTGCGACAGTTAGGCAAATAGCTGAAATTATCAAAAAACCGTTCACGGGGTCATAAAAAAACTCGGATTTGTGAGCAACCTCAGGTGGGTAACTCACATTGCCTTAGCAAGGCCTCACACTACCTTGCGGATCCGTCAAAAGCTGTCAGAGCTTGAGTAGAAAGTTTTACCTCACCCACCCTACTCCCCAGACCTGACCTCGTCCGACTATCACCTATTTCGCAGTCTGAGCAACCACTTGAAAGATTTGAATTTTCATAACTACGAGGAAGTGAAAAATCGAATTGAATGCTTTTTTTCAGAAAAACCACGCGAGTTTTATGAGAAATGAATTAAAAAGCTTCCAGAGAGGTGGGAATAAGTTATAAGAAATTATATAATAGATTAAAATAATTGTTTTCTTGTATACAAATTTGTAAATAACAAACGAACGAACGAACTCTCCGAACTACCGGATAACTCCCCATTTGGCTTTATGCCCCGGGGGAACTTGACAAAATCAACCGTATAACCATGATAGTTTTAGCATCTCCCATACAAATGATTTAACCCATATATTCTTAGGTTCATATCTTTTACGTAGTTGCATCAAATTTAGTCAAAATTGATTTACCTTGTGCTAATTAGCTAACCTATGTTTTAAGAATAAGAACGGAGCGTAGGGTCTCAATTCCAATATAAACCGCTTGATTTTGCGAAACTCAATATCTCCCTAATTTCTAATTTGCAGGCTACAGTAGCATTAATTTATAATTTTGTGTATAACTGTAAAAAATCGATCTAATCACTACGCCCTTTCTCGTATCTCCTACACAAATTACCGAGATGACTCATTTTCATGTTCTTAGCCTCATATCTTTCAAGGAGATGTATTGAATTCGGCTAAATTTGGTAGACCCTGTGCGCTTACTTCCGGGAATGAAAATGAGTGAAACAAATTAGAAATTGCAATAGAAGAATTATATTCTGACACTTCCATCAATTCGTATGAGATGTACGAGAATGTGGATGTGGCGATGATCCACATTATCATTCTGAGAACTTAGATTACCAAATGCATGATGATGTATGACAAGTTTTCATACTCAGATTTTGCTCTAGCAAACGCTTATGGTGTACCAAATTTTGTTGAATTTAGTTCAACCAAATAGAATACATGGGTATATGAATTTATGGGTCAAATAGGTAATTTTTATTGGAGGTATCAGAAGGTCGAATTTATCAAGTTGTGCAAGCAGTATACATAAATAAATACAATGCAGAGAAATTTAGACTGTTGCAGTATACGGATTAGGAGTTATAAAGAAATATGTAAATTTTGGAAAATCGGTCAATTTGTATAGGAGTTACCAGAAAGAGTAGGTGTGTTTAAAAAATAAGGTCAATTTTCAAATTTCGCGGGCTACATACATACACACATTCGACTTTCGATTATTATTTTTTTTATGTTCGCACACTCCTCTCGAAAATGTATTGACGGTTTGTCCATATAGCATGTTTAGTTTGTTTGTAAGAGGCATAAATAAGACAAATGTTTTGCGTGTTCAGCGATTTTCTGCTTTCGAAAAAAAAAAATGGATCAAAGAAGTTTCATTAAATTTTGTGTAAAAAATTGAATTAAGTGCTCAAAAGCACTTGAAATGTTGACAGCGGCATACGGTGAGAGTATTCTGAATCAAGAAATACTTACAGGTGGTACAAGCTTTTCACAGAAAGTCGAGAAGATGTGAATGACGACGCTCGCTCTGGACGCCCGAGCACATCAACAACCGATGAAAATGTTGAGAAAGTGAAAAAAATTGTTATGGCGAATCGTCGAATCACAATTAGAGAAGTTGCTGAGGATGTCGGCATATCGGCTGGCTCATGCCATGCAATCTTTTCGGAAATTTTGGGCATGAAGCGTGTGGCAGCGAAGTTCGTTCCAAAATTGCTTAAGTTTGATCAAAAAGAACGTCGCATGAGCATCGCTCAGGAATTGTTGAATGACGTCAACGATGATCCATATTTGCTTAAAAGGGTCATAACTGATGGCGAATTATGGGTATATGGTTATGACGTCGAAACCAAAGCCCAATCGTCCCAATTGAAGAGTCCAGGAGAGCCAAAACCAAAAAAGCACGCCAAGTTCGACAAAATGTCAAGATTTTGCTCACTGTTTTCTTCGATTACTATGGCGTAGTGCATCAGAAGTTCTTACCATATGGTCATACGGTAAATAAGGAGTATTATCTTGACGTTATGCGCCGTTTGCGTAAAGCAATGCGAAAAAAACGGCCGGAATTTTGGAAAAGAGTCAAGGCTTTTGCATCATGATAATGCACCTGCTTACGCATCTTTGCTTGTGAGAGATTACTTGACCAAAAACAACGCCGTTATCATGCCGCAGCCACCGTGTTCACCAGATTTGGCACCCTGCGAATTTTTCCTGTTCCCAAGATTGAAAAGGCCCATGAAAGGACGGCGTTTTGCGATGATTGAAGAGATAAAAACCAAATCGCCAAACACGGAAGACACTTGCCTTATTTATGCCTCTCACAAATAAACTAAACATGCTATATGGATAAAACCGTCAACATATCTTCGAGACGAGTGTACCAACATAAAAAAAATAATAATCGAAAGTCGAATGTACGTAGCCCGCGAAATTTTAAAATTCACCTTTTTTTTTTAACCTCGTATAACAAATCTAAAATCCAAAGCTACGATCTGATAAAATGTTATTATATTAGGCTACACCAAGTTTTAAGAATTTTTGTAATAATGTACGGCACTCACCAGCTAGTCAACCAGATAGATAGACATCATTCGATTGACATAAATCTCCTGAAACACATCTTTCCTTCTGGATTTCACATTTTTGGTCGTATCACAAGATATACTACATTCGGAGAAGGTATAAAAGTAAGTCATTTTGTTATCATTTCTTAGCAGAAGGTTTAAGTAAATTTTGCTTCTTTAATCGTGTGTTAATTCGGGGAATGTTTTCATAAGAACCAATTAATTTGCCACTATAAGGAGATAATAAAATTTCACATCACAAACCTGTTAAATATTTTTAAGCGGTTATAGATGAGGGCCAGTTCTACTCGCACAGATGTATTCTGGCATTTTTGCCATTTATTTATTAATTAAAGCAACATACAATGATAATTGTTAGATGCGGGAAGGAACCAATTCATTTGTGCATTTGTAAGAGACAGATCAGCACAATCTAGTAAGCAGAACCATCAGAGGGAGGAGGAATCTCTCGATTAAAAACAACTACATCAGAAATTACATTCGTTGCGCATCAAAGACAGCTCCAATTTTCGAAATACCTTTGGAATGTTTCAGACATTAGTATTCTTTAGTACTATAAATAACATAAAAATTTATGTTATTTCTTATACAAGTTTATTTCATATGGTCAACGTAGTATCTTCTACATTAAATCCAGCAAGTATAGATTTTTTAATTTTTTTTCATAAAATCTAATATGATTTTTGCTCTCCTTTGTAAAATGATGAATACGGAAAACCTCAGTATTTAGATTACATCTTGTCATTTAAATTACATTTCTTTGAGAAAGGTTTCACGTTTCTTGCCATATATTCCAAATAATTTCTAATTTATTCCATATGTATATAAGTTTATACATACAATATATCCTTTTATCCGCCCAAAATATTCTTTATTATGCATGACATTATAATAATAATGATAACATTTTATATTAAAATTTTTAAAGGCCACGCCTCTGGTGCGTCGCACAATTTGCACTGGTGCTTTGTGCACAAAATCATAAATGTGATACCAGATGTTGTAGTAAATATCCGGTTAGCATGTGCCAACAATGGCTTAGTATCTGAGTACAACATCCCATGATATTGGTGAGGTCGTTGTTGCTGGTGTTTCTTTATTAATTCTTGGCAACAATGGAAATCAATTTAACTTTTCCATCATATTCTTATAATTTTCACTTTTTGTGTAAATGTGTTGTGAACTTTCGCCTACAACCAATTGAAGACAAAACCAAACAAAAGTTTAAGACAGTTTTGATATGGTATCGTAACAAACTTAATCGAAGTTTCGTACTTTCGATATTGAATTGGCTGAAGAAAATATTGAAATAAATTGGCATTGAAGTAAATTTTAGGCTTAACTAAATAAATGGTGGATGGATGTTGTTGCTGGTCCCTAGAGCCTAATGTAAGTTTATGCTACGAGGTTTAACAATTAAGTAAACTTTTAATGGAATTAACGAATAAAATGAACAGTAAATAGTAGTATATAAGTACGACTACAGTTAGCTTATATTTATAAATTTAAAGCATTTAACTTAATTCCATTTATTCCAATGTAAATGCATATTCGTTTAAATAATGGCGTCTCTATGTTCTGTTGTATCCGGCAAATGAAATATATCGCGGTACTACTGTGAATATACAGACAGTCATTGCACCAAATATTTAACCACATTAGTCACTGCCATTAATCTTAGCGTAATCTGTGATCATTTATCTTCATAAGATTGCTTTGGCGACTATTAAAAACGGTATTTGGCGCAGAAAAAAATTGCTATATTCTGGCTCACACATTGATTACGTTGGACACTGGAGCAAAGGATGCTAGTTTTAAAGTAGTGTAAAGATTTCGGGTATTGCGTTAACTTTTATTTTTTAGTTTCCAAATAAGATGTAAATAGGATTTGCTTAAGAACTAACGTCGGCTTTAGAATTGTACTAATATGTCCACGTAGAGGATGTATTACTAAACAAAAAAAAAAAAAAAAATAAAAATACATAAATAAATAGGGGAAAACTGCAATCACATGCAAACTGTGAACTGTTTGAATTAGTTATTTCAATGCAGTTTCATTTCTCTTCATTTTTTGCAGTTCAAATTCGAAAAAAATTTTGAGAGATTTTTGAGCACTGGATTTCCTTACCATCAATACGTCATTGATTTTATTCCATTAGGTTGTGGAGGAGTTATAATCATCAAAATGAAAACAGCTTCTTTTTGTGATTTCAACCGGCATTTTAAACATGAATTTTAGAAAGCAAAGAACTTATATTAGAGAGCCCTTTAATTGATGTAGGGAATTGTAGTTAATATCGCTGTGCGGCGATTCAACGATCTCATTTGCATTAAGGTAAATTGACACCTTAGGTATAGGAAAGTTCTAATTTGGGCTCTTTGACTGTTTACTAGAAAATTACAAGATAACTTTGCAAAACTTTCCAGCTTATTTTGGAAAATGTTTGACCTCGGAATAAGTATTCACTGTTAATGCCATCAATTTAGCAAAAGTGTGAAACCGATTGGTTTGGTAAAATAATATGCTAACATCAATGCACCTTATGGAAACAGGTAAAATGTATTACTGAAACTCAAATTTGCAGTGGTCGAGTAAGCCGTCGATTAAAGGGAAAAAATCAAGAAACGGAACCCGAATTGTTGATGAAAAACACCATGATTTAAGAATGTGCATTTGGGATGTCCGAAGTCTTTGTGGAGATGGTGCCTCTATCTAATGGATGGATATCCTCGACAAACATAAACCCAACATCACCGCCATACAGGAGATACCATGAAGGAGATGGATGTACTCGATGCGATAACTGTAACATCTACTATTGCTGCTTTTCTGAATGACATGAATTTGGGTGCAAACTTGTTGGGAGTTATGACCTGAGCCGAGACAACTTATTTCGCAGTTTTTACTTCTAAAAACTAAGAGTGTAAAATGTAAAATGTTACTGCAGCAAATGCCTCCACTAACGAATTCAGGTTGGTTACATTAGCCGTAGCGCGATACATAGTAGTAAGTAAAAAAGTAATTACTCATAAAGATATCTACAACACATTTGGCTATCTCTTGATCCAGATATAAGAAACCACATTGATCATGTCGTAATATATTGAAAACATACTGCTAACATTGTAGGTGGTAGCGCGATCTGTGCGATATGCAAAAAAAAGCACAAAAAAACTAAATATCGCTTATCTGCACACCCATGAGGTAGCTACAGCAACAAACTTTTTTAATTACTGCAATACATTGCCTTAAATCTGATGTTTCTGTCACGCAGAGGCAACGTGTTGCGAATTCGATGGCTACCGTAGCAAATACCGCCCTCAGACATGTTCTGTTAAGATGAGGAATTTCGCATTGCGTCAGATCGATGAAACCCTGTGTTTATAGCAGCTCCGCAGTCAGTTGTATTGCTGTGAGGAGTACTATAAAGAGGAAAGACGCAAACCGTCTATATAAGCGAGAAAGATGGTTGTGCAAGGAGCGACAGAGAAAATATATAGAAAGACATAGAAATGGTTTCAAATTCTATAAAAAAAAGTAAACAAAAGTCATACTACAGAGCTCTCTTTTATAGGGACAACGATGGACACACTGCAGAGAAGAGCGCTGATACAAGTTGCTAGTTCCGGATGATAGCATAAGAAAGGAAAGCACGCCAAGTACCGTTGATGACCAAATCAAGCCATATCGGCATATCAAGCTTCGAATGGTGATGGCCAAGCGGCTAACAACCGATGAGACAATAATAATGAATGTGCATCTCCGAATAGATTCAAATTATGAGTGCATGGTAATTGGCATATAATGTCTTATCTGTCATAGTCCTATATAGACCTATATGTGTATATAGATCGTATAGACCTGTATGTGTATGCTAACTATTGTGATATCAGTCGTTTACTCACCGCTAATGTATATTTTGGTAAGCAGAACTGGCGCTGTGGGATGAATCAAACGTAATGTTACGGTGACCAAAGTGTATCATATGAAAGACTAAAATTCATTCTGCTTACTCTGATTGGATCTGATTGGACATTCATAATATGGAAAATTCCGGATCCGGGACCCCAAAAAAAAAGCAAATTGACATATACCACTTTTTGTCGACTTTAATGAGTTTTCAATAGCCCGATACGTACGTACAAAGTACGAAACCGTAGCTTAGTTTGGTAGTCCTGCGGGTGTACAAATCTATGTGTGGTTGACACAAATCATTGGTATTTAGTCAACGAAATTGGTTCTTCCAGCTGAGCCGAAACCGGAAAAGAATATATCAAATTCGGACAAAAGTTAAGATAATCTTGACCGTTTTTTGTGTTATCGTGGTGTTGAAAACTTGGAATTCTTGTCAGAATGTCAGGCCGTGAAAGAAGTATATTATCCGGTCGTTATACGGAGAGTAAGAGAGGGTATATTCTTCGAAAATTCTTAGACTTGTGGAGGGAAAGGTCATAAATTTTGCACCGTTATAACCCACCATCCTGCAAGTCTATTATATTGAACGATTTTTTCGCCAAAAGCTAAATTATATCATTAAGCAGTGAAGACCATCGTTTTCAGTCAATGGAGGAGATACTATACGGTGAAAACTGAAATCTTTTTCAGAAAATCCATTTGAAAATGTTTCGATGGATGGTATGTTTGTCTGCAATTAGCATTTCGGAAGGCGACAAAATGAATTTGAAGGTTAAACACTTACATTTTTATAGAATTGGGATTTTTTTTTTCGACAGAACATAAATCGTGCGGTTCCAATTTTTATGCGGGATGATCCTTTTTGCACTGAAATATTCTTATTGATAAAAAATAGAATGACATAAATTTTGTACCATCCACCATGCGATAGGAAAATAAGGTGAATTTTAATTTTTCGCATAAAATATTTATTTATTCATCAATTTCTATTTTATCTCCTTCAAAGTAGTTCCCAGCAGATATATCACATGTGTGCCAGCGTTTGTTCCAATTCGCGAAACAGTTCTAATTTGCAGCTTTTGGTATGTCCTTGAGCTCTCTCAGAGATTCGATATTTATCTCCTCAATCGTCGCAAAACGCCGTCCTTTCATGAGTCTCTTCAATCTTGGGAACAGGAAAAAGTCGCAGGGGGCCAACTCTGGTGAATACGATGCCTGAGGCATGATAACGGTTTTATTTTTGACCAAATAATCTCTCACAAGCAAAGATGGAAGAGCAGGTGCATTATCATGATGCAAAAGCCATGACTTTTTTCCACAATTCCGGGCGTTTTTTCCGTATTGCTTCACGCAAACGGCGCATAACGTCAAGATAATACTCCTTATTTACCGTACGATCTTGTGGTAAGAATGGCAATCGAAGAAAACAGCAAGCAAAACCTTGACAGTTAATCGAACTTAGCGTGCTTTTTTTGGTCTCTCCTGGAATATTCCATTGGGACGATTGGGCTTTGGTTTCGATGTCATAACCATATACCCATGATTCGTCACCAGCTGTGACCCTTTTAAACAAATCTGGATCATCGTTGACGTCATTCAACAATTCCTGAGCAATGCTCATGCGACGTTGTTTTTGGTCAAAATTCAGCAATTTTGGAACGAACTTTGCTGCTACACGCTTCATGCCCAAAATTTACGAAAAAATTGCATGGCATGAGCCAACCGATATGTCGATATCCTCAGCAACTTCTCTAATTGTGATTCGACGATTCTCCATAACACTTTTCTTCACTTTCGCAACATTTTCATCGGTTGTTGACGTGCTGGAGGGCGTCCAGAGCGAGCGTCATCATTCACATCTTCTCGACCTTCTGTGAGAGGCTTGTAGCACTTGTAAACATTTTTTTGTCTCAGAGTACCTCCACCGTATGCCACTGTCAACGTTTCAAGTGTTTTTGAGCACTCAGTTCCATTTTTTACACAAAATTTGATGCAACTTCTTTGCCCCATTTTTTGTCGATTGTCGGAGAAAATCGCCGTACACGCAAATCACTTGTCTTATTTGTGCCTCTCACAAACAAACTAAACATGCTATATGTATATCTTCGAGACGAGAGTACCAACATAAAAAATACTAATAATCGAAAGTCGAATGTACGTAACCCGCGAAATTTGAAAACTCACCTTTTTTTGGAACACACCTCGTATAGTTATCCGACATTCTTGATGTATATAAATTGCATTTTATTACAGTGAAAACTATATCGTATTGAAACATGAACAAAATAGTCTTAAAATATACTGTTTCCTAAAGCTTTCAGAAAATCAAAGCCAAGGGTGATTTTTGTTTATACAAATTGGCATAGAATAATCCATATTCATAATTAACAGTTTGGATTCAATCTTTTCAGACAGCACAATTATAGGCATAGTTCACTAAACTGTGTTTTTCAAAGTCTCTAGTCGTATGAATTGCTTGGAGATGAAACCAAGAAATATATAACTTTAATTTGCTGTTCATGTTTTTTTGTTTGAGTTTGTCCAACCAACCTTGATATTTAATAGTATGGCATATAAGTGCTTTTAACTTTTAACTTTGTTATATAGCACACAAAGTTTTCTACGGATCTGAAACAGCTAAAAGATGTGTATTATTTGTTCATTAATTCCGGTAGCCTTCTTATTACACCTTCTACGTTGAGACAAACTCATTGTAATAAGTAATGAATTTTGCAACCACTCAAATTTGATCCGCATCATCTGCTCTCCTGTCGTATATACATACCATTATTTCATTATTTCACTTACCCTCCACATTTTATACAATTTTAATAATTAATGAGCATCAACAAAAACTTTCTCATCCTATGAGTTTTTAGACTAACTCGTGTACATTAATTATTGTATTCCTCCACTGCAGTCTAAAATCAAACTTCCTTCGTCCACCTGTTAATTTTGTGTTTAACAAATTAATGTTCTTTAAACATCATCTCAAAGCTTTTAATAAAGTTTGCTAATCTCCAAGTGCTTTGAAAATCATACACCTGGGGTTATTGTTAAATGCTCTCTGTCCACTTAAAATTTTATTAATTTAATTTATGATACAACATGTTGTAAATAATAAATAAATGTATGACAATATCTTCCAGAGCAAGACCATGGGCGGATGGATGGCTAAATATGTACTAATGCAAGAATACGTACCGAACGGAGCGGCATGTGGTGAACAATATTAATCATTTTCACACTTTAGTGAATAATTCGTTGAGCAAAATGGTAGACAAGATCGGAATATAAATTAGGTGGTTGCCAGGAAACTTGTTTGACTTTCCAATAGAATTGCGAACAACTGTGCAAGTTTTTCATATTCAAGGCTTTCATAAAATATTTTAAATTTTAATGAAATTATCTATAATTTTGATCCATCAAACTATAATGCCGTATAGTATTGAACAAATTATCTTAAAGGCAAATTTTGCTATTTAACTTAAAGAACCATGTGTAGGATTAAGGCTTTCTTTGACGTATATAAGAAATTATATAAGGAGGAAATGCAATTTCCTTATACAGCCACAAAGTCGTTTTAGATATTAGGATAATATTTTGGGCGCGATTTAAACGCACTTCAATGAATAAATAAAACCGGCCAAATTAAATATAAATTTTTCCCTTGATGACAACTACAACATGAACTTTAACTCCCTCTTGTTTGAATACACACTGACTAAACGAAGGAAATGTGGTACACACACACATACACTCACATTTGGAATAAAGTTTACAGGAATATGGATACCCGATATTCAACAACAACCTGTTTCTTGCTACTTTGAGGCTTCAACAGGAATCAAGAGAATGGGTGTGCATTTTACAAAAGCAATTAGCAATAGGGGAACAATAAAACATATTGATGCCATTAGCGTGATTTTTATAAAATCTGAAAGTATTGCTGAACCTATTCTTCTTTGCCCAGATGTCATTACAATCCACGATGTAAGGGCGAAGGCAATTTAGTTCTAAAGAGGCCTAAAATAACTTTCAATTTATGAAATATTCTAAAATTGTAAGTAATACAAAAACATTACTAACCCATTTTGAGCCCTTAGTTGGGTAAGAGTACTGCAATTCTGTCTATTTTTTGATTAATTTTCTAATGACACAAAATCGTACAGGGCAGAAGATTGTAGTGAATTTATTTATTTTTTAGGAAAATTTTTTATCAAAATCATCCGCAGAACAGGGTAAAAATGGCTTGTGCACAGATGCATTTCAAATCTAAATTGTAAATAACTATATTTCAAAAATATTCTACTATTGCTGGCAATGATCACACATATTTGTCATTAAGTAGCGATTAGACAATGAAAGAATACTGGCACACTTCCTGCGTTATGTGGGAAGAATATTGCCGGATCTTTAACAGGACCATAGGTATCCAGAGATTGGTGACATGATAATAGATGCATGACATGCCTCAAGAGTAGTGGACGCACATGCGATGTATGATGCTATCAAATAGTCAGATACCGCCTGGCGGCAGCTATGGCGCAAACTGGATTGCGTAGAGCGAAAAGTGTACGTAGCTGAACCAAAGATAGTTAGACATAACAAAGTTGGAAACCACAAAAGCAGCCACAGCTCATGCCCCAAATCCTGATATTGCTGACAATTTTTATCAATTGGTATACATTTTCGTTGTTCCGGGTGGAGGCATACAGCTATAATAATGAAATCAGAAATTGTTCTAGCAGTTTGAGCTGTTGCATATGGGGAGTTTTAAGAAGCAACGAGTTTTTCCCATAAATTAAAGTTTGGTCAATTCTCAAATGAGTGATGGATACAGTTTCAAATTGTCTTCATTGTTTTCGTTACTTTGCTTCAACATAAGGATTTACCTATTCCGGACTATATTCCTTGTTGTTTGGCTTCAAAGTTGAATTTTAAAATCGGACTGCACCCCTCTTGCAATTATTTCACCAACGATACGTCATACGTCACTTTTTATGACGTAGAGTTCCTTCAAACACTATCATAATTTCCTCCCTCCCCTTCCCTAAACTGTTTACTCTTGTATGCTTGTGATTTCACTCTAGTGAGTGGTTATAGCGTTTTAAAAAAAGTTTTAAAAAATGGAAAAATTAGCGAAAAAAAGCATTTTAAGCATATTTCGCTCTATTATTTCCGAAAAGGAAAAACAGCTGCTGATGCCAGCCGAAAAATAAAGTCCGTTTATAAGGAAAACGGACCAAATGAAAGAACTTGCCAGAAATGGTTTAAAACATTTTCTACGGGCGACTTCTCCGTAACGGACGATCAGAGCGATCAAAAGAAATTGTTTCCGAGTAGGTGAGAGATTTAATTATTGTTAACCCCCGCGCAACAGTTAGACAAATAGCTGAAATAATGGCAAAATCAGTCTTAACCCCTCACGGGGTCATAAAAGAGTTCGGACTTGGGAGCACCCTCGATGTGTGGGTACCTCACACTGCCTCACCGAGGCCTCACACTACCTTGCGGACCCGTCAGAAACAGTCAGAACTTGGATGGGAAGTTTTACCTCATTCACCTTACTCCCCAGACTTCGCCCCGACCTGCTATCACCTTCTTTTGCAGTCCGAGCAACCACTTGAAGCATTTGAATTTCCATAACGACGAGGAAGTGAAAAATCGAAATGAACGTTTTTTTCGGAAAAAACACGAGAGTTTTATGAGAGAGGAATTTAAAAGCTCCCAGATGTTAAAAAAGGGGACGGGAAGGTTATATAATAGATTAAAATAATTGTTTTCTTGTATATGAATTTGTAAATAAATTTCTTTTAAAAACCGAACGAACTTTCCAAACCACCCGATATTTTTGGTCGTAATTACCAGAACAACCATGCTTAGCTAGTCAAGTTGCAGTCCTAAACTGAAAATTCTATGGAATACTGATTGGTTTTTGTCGTCCTTGAAGATGTTAGATTTATTACTTTAGAATTGGCGACTTATTCTTGCATCCAGGATCATTTGTTAACATTAGGAATGATATATTTTGCAGTCATTCTTAGACGTTCGTTACCAGCGGCCTGTTTCCGTTTTCGAAAAAAAAAAACTGTTGCTCAAAAAATGTTGCTTTCGTTAATATTCACTGAATATTTTTACTGGCTTGAACTTGCACCAAAGCAGGACAAATCGAATGCCTTCCTGCTTAAGTACATGATATAACATCTCTCTAATTTTGGTGAATTAAGTCAACTTTTTTTTTTTTTTTTTTTTTTTTTTTTTTTTTTTTTTTTTTTTTTTTTTTTTTTTTTTTTTTTTTTTTTTGAGATTGTAAGCGAACTTTTTCCTTTGGAGGCGTTAAAAGCAATTGCCTCTTAAAAACAATTCAAAAGTATTATATCATTTACATATCATACATTTTCACATTATTTTGAAAAATGCAGTCTCGCAATATATCGAAAGTAGTAAAGTTAAAGGTACTTAGGGAAAAATTGCATTGAGTCTCAAAATATGTTGTATTTGTTAATGAAAGATCTGCATAAATTGTTTTTCTTGAAAAAAATTTAAGAATTTTTATCTGTGTTTTAAGGTCACATAATTATTTTGCTTTTTAATTAGAGCATAGTACAGGATGTCCGTCGGGAAAGTATACACTTTGTTTTGCTGCCATTTTGGTAAACAGTTCATATTTGGCACTCGTAAAGTAGAGGCGTGGCAAATGTATTGTAGAAAAATATTGGATAAACTAACATGTTTTAATCATTAAAACATTTTATCTAAATCAATCATCGATTACTGTGGCGATGAGAAAGTTAAGTCAAATTTTTGGGAGGAACAACGTGCCAATAAGACGCACTATTTATATAATATAGTATTAAATTCATATTAATAATATATTTTTAAATTCAAGACTTTGTGGGATATCAGCTTCTAAGCGTCTTGGCATCGAGTCCACTAATTTTCTGCACTTTTCGATTGGTATTTTATACCGTTCTTTTCGTAAAACTTGCCCCTTTGATGAATTTTGATGTTCTCTCACTTCTTCCTCTAGGTAAGTCCACAGATTTTCTATTGGATTCAAATCAGGACTTTGGGATGGTGTTGGCAGTTGTTTAGTGTTTTATAAAATGAACTATTTAACGTTTAGCGTTCTACGTTTTGGATCGTTATCTTATTGTAATCTATTTTTTTGGAAGGCCCATTTCATCAGAACTAGCATGGAGTTTTTTTTATTTGTCTTAAGATTGACAAGTGTACATGCCTGTCCATAATGCCATCTATAAAGACCATATTGCCAACTCCAAGCGCAGATATATAGACAAGTTTTAAGTTTTTTGCATTAAGGATTTCATTTAGCTTACGCCACACCATTTTACGTCTATCCGAAACGAAAATGTTACATTTACTTTCGTCCCTGAAGATAACTGCTTTCCAAAATTCAAAGCTTTTGTGTCTATGGACTTCTACGAATGAAAACCGTTTTTCTCGATTTATTAGAACAATAAGTGGTTTTTGTTCTTACAACGCGACCACTGATATTATTGGTATTCTACGTATCGTCTCATAAAAGAGGATTTTCCTGATGTTCTTCAACTATTCTCCTTTCATTTCTCTTTGAAAGTAGTTTTGGACTTTCACCACGTACTTTCTTTTCAACAATACCTCGTTCATACATTTGACAAATGTATTTCGCAATTATTAATTTAATAGAAGCCCACACTCATTCTAAATCTTCATAATAGTAGCGTTTAAGCATGCCAGAGAGATCGTCTGTTACTGATTCAAGCTATTTTTTGCTTTGTATGTGGTGAATATTTGGTTGGGGAAAAAGAATATGTAATATCAGAATCATTAAAATACGCATATTTACATTATTTTGGTTTTGCTGTCAGAAACTTGAACAAACCGGGACACCGACAATGATTTGCAATAGTTGCAGAACTGTTTTATACAAGTGGTCAAATGTCATACAAGTGTTTGATGTCAAATGTCATTAAATGACCTATTTTGATTTTTCAATTACAGTACTTTTTAGAGAGTCAAGTTTGGTTATTTCTGTTGAACAAAAGTTGCTGGATTCAATATGAAAAATCGAAAAAATATTACCTACGCTAATGTACCATCGGTTTCCAAACCAATTCAAAGTACACCAAATGACACCTTACAAGTCATTCTCAGTGCTACGAGCAGTGAATCCGAAACATCTTTCACCAGTAGTGGTAGTTTATATCAGGCTGATGATGAACGCCATTTAATGACTCTAGCTAAGATGAATGATCTAAATCAGGATTTACATTTAACGAAGCAAGACGCAAAATTACTAGATTCACGCATGCAGCAGTTGAAACATCTTGCAGTTGGGACAAAAGTAACAATCTATAGAGATAGAAGCTTGGAATTGGCTGCATATTTTGAAAAGAAACACTCTATTCTATGCTGTACTGATGTTGATGGTTTATTTCAAAAAATGAACCAGCCATATGACAGAACTAATTGGCGATTATTTATTAATGACTCTAAGGACAGTTTAAAGGCTCTTCTTTTGCATAATGGAAATGAAAAACCATCCATACCAATTGCTCATGTCGTTAATAGAAAGGAAACTTACGAATCAATGACTGAAATTTTGACATAACTCAAATACAATGATAGTAAATGGAAGATCTGTGGTGACCTTAAGTTGTGTGATTTAAATTTCTTTGTGTATATTGTATAGACTGTCGTAAATAACTGTAAATTAATCTGGTATGCAAGGAGGTTTCACACAATATTGCTGTTTCCTTTGTCTATAGGATAGTCGCGCTACATGCCATCATTACGTCAGAACAGAGTGGCCAATAGGAACTGAAGGAGAACAGGAAAACAAAACATTTCAAGTAAACCATTAATTGATCTAAAAGACGTCCTTCTTTCGCCGCTGTACATAAAATTGGGCGCTTTTAGAACTTTGTCAAGGCGCTGGACAAAGATGGTGCAGCATTTAAATAGTCGTTAGCGGGTTTTCCTAAAATTTCGTATGCTGAAATTAAAGAAGGCATATTTGTTGGTCCTCAAATCAGAAAGCTATGAATGAAGCCATTGAATGATGACAATTTTTACAACGTTTGTTGGAGAAAGAACATGCAGCTTGGAAATCTTTCAAGAGCGTCGTGAGCAGTGTTCTTGGAAACAATAAGAGTGAAAACTACAGATAAATTATTGCTAAATTATTGAAAAATTATCACGACTTAGGTGCACAAATGTCACTCAAAATGCATTTTCTTCATTCGCGTTTAGATGTTTTTCTAAAAAACCTAGATGCGATGAGCGAGGAACAAAGGGAGCGTGGTCACCAAGATGTAATGAAAGTTAAAAGAAATTGTCAAGGATTTTGGGACAAAAGCATGATGGGAAACTGTTGTTGGACTCTAATACGTGAAGCCGAACCAACAAAATACAAACGACGTTCGAAAAACGCCATTCGGTTTTTAAAATTCATTGATTTTTAAATAAACTAATGATTTTTTTATCTAAAAAACGAACAAAACAATTTTGTTGGTATCTTGAAAATCTGACTTGATAGAGAAAAACCAATTACAGATTTGAATTCATCCCACCAAATTACTCTAGGAAAGGTATTTGGTTGCTCCTGCCCAAAACCTTGTTGGCTAGTGTAATAAGGATTCTCAACGAAAAATAAAGAAACTTATGGTCTAAATATGTATGCAAAATATTTTTGAAACTCAATATATAAGTTATCTCATATTGATTTTTAGGTATTTGAAGAAAATAAGCAATAGTATCTGAGCGCCCAATTTAACAAGTAAAATAATAATTAGTCTATTCGATGGAACCCTAAGTGGATCCAGAATAATTTCAGTGCTGAAATATAACATACTGGAACTAAATTTGAAAACTTTTTCCGCCAATATATATTTTTTTGCCCAACCGCTATTACCAAATAAAGTGCTTCCATAATGGCACACTCTTTACATGCATATGCCAGCAACAACAGAAACAGTATCGTCAGCGACGACAACAAAAGTAACAACCCCGTAGCCAACCACAATTATATCGCCAGCATAGGACAACAATAACAACCTACGGTTGTTCCCTTCATCCTTATTTCTTGTTGTATTTTTTTTCGTTGCTGCCCCTCCCGTCTTTGTTGTGTTGCCGTGGAAACTTTAACGAATAAAACTCTTTGCGTATGCTTTTGATAAAAATTTAGCTTGTTGTACATCCGCATCCGGTTGTTACTTATTGTTTATATAGTGTTATGTTCGCAGTCCCATTGTGTGTTGGTGTTTGTGTCTGCATGTTTGTGCGAGTAGACAGTTTCTTAAGTCTATCATGTCGTTTATATGGCGGATATAGTAAGCAGTAGATATGTTCTTAGAAAATGTTAGGGATAGTATGTTCACAGTATACCGATATGAAATTAGTGAGGTTTATTGTAGTTCCCAGGATAGGAAACTTTGTGTACTAAAAATTTCAGTTAGGTATGTATTAAAGCAAAACTAACTAAAGCAAAAATCTGAAATATTTAGCATGGAAGACATTAGAATGGTGACATTTCAAAAGCTGTGGTAGAACAAGTGGACAGACACCAAAATGGTTCTTCTGATATATTTCAATACTTGGTTTCATAACCTATTTTAATATGTATATATAGCCAATCTTCCTCCAGCATCTAGCAACTATTACCCCATAATTAACGAATATTTCCATTTTAATTAAGGACTAAATGGCATGATAACTTAATTGCATTAAGATTAAAGAATATTAGGTTTTATAAAAGCTATAATTTGTTAAACATTGATGTTAGTCCTTAAAAATGATTATCCATTAAGTGGTTTCAAAACCGCCGGTCTGGCAAGGCTCTCAGCTATCAAATACCTGTCGTCTGAAGTGTTATTTACATATATTTATTGAAAGTTTGCCATTTGCGAATATGAACCGTTTAACAAGCGAAGAACGCTTCAAAATGGATAAGACGTACTAAAAAAAAGTTGTGAATAAAACTTGGCCACTTTTCGTGCATTACGGGGTATTATGGTCGCCATAATCTACCTACTGCGCAAGGAATTGCTAAGATTGTAAAGAAATTTGAAAAGGCTGAAAGAGTTACAGATCTGGTCAGGCTTGTGCGTCATCGCAATATACGCATTGCCGAAAATATGGCTTCTGTTAGTGAAATTCAATTCAGAGCAGTAATCCAAAATTCAATTCAGAGCGCTATGACCGTATAATAACCGACTTCTTGGGCCTGAAATTGAAGATTATGAACTGGTTTCAATTAAATGAGGCCACGAGCCGTGCAACAAGACCGATTTTGACTTGATTGCATTTAAAACAAATAGGAATTGCTCAATGATATTTCCTTCGAAAGCTGTGTCCAATTTTATTTTGATTTTACCATCAATTGAAAGGTAAAATTACCTTTCACTAAATAAATATCACTTAAGATGCAGGTATTTAGCAGCTGAAAGACTTGTCAAATCGACGATTTTGAAACCACTAAATGGATAACCCAGTGTATCAACGATTGACTGTCAGCATTGAATTCCAAGCCATCCAGTAAATATGAGTACATTTCACGACCAATGCCAATTTTTGAAAACGTTACTGTTTATTGTTGGAGAAACTTTGTACTTTCACAGTACAGCAAGAGTAAACCCTAGTAAATTTGTTGTCGTGATGGTGCATTATTCTTACGCTCTCATGGTTTAAATATACCAAAGTGGTATTTCATATGAGATATAAACTAAATTATGTTGGAATAGAATTTTATCGTTTCTTGATAATTTTCGAAAATTTATTGACTTTTTCTCCGTTGAATTACTAACAAAGTAAATTACGATGAAACAAAATCTAAGGATATTACAAATTTTTATTACAAGCACTTTAACCTTAAGAGAGCAGGGAGAGTGGCTTATAATTTCCTGTCTGTTTTTCACTACAATTTTAACTTTGTAATGGTAGATGATTTATTTTTGGTTAAAGAAGGCAACATTTATTTTATGTTTTTTTTTTCGAGGGAAGCATATTTAATGGTCATAATATTTAATCCACTTAAGTGTTATGAAATATTAAATACTAAGGGTATTATTAGACACCATTTGGTATGTGTAGGAATTGTGCTGTTAAGAGGTCCTTAATTAGCTGGCATTTGTCATAACATAGGGTGGAAATTGGATTTAATATGTATTACGATGGGGATTATCCGACTAAGAGTTTTTAATATATTTTCGCTGAAATCAAAAAAATTATAAGGCAATAGCAAAACTTAGGCCAAGTGTTGATGTAAAGGACTCGAGCCTATTTAACTAAATAGCCTGGGGTATTCAGTTCACAAATCGTTGTGCAATTATTCGTTACCTAACAACGAACTCCAAAGCTAGCAATTCACTGAAGTGAATCGTTCATTACTCATACAAAAATTGTTTAAATAAAACAAATATAATTTAAGAACTACAAAAGAAACTATTTGGAAATAACTAATATTATCATCTTAATGTTATGTTTTTTGTTTCACCTCTAATTTGATCTATTCATTTTGCGGTCTATATAATTTTCTTGACAATAAGATCTGCATTTGACAAATGTCATAATCAGATTATGTCGGGCATCATTACGTCGTCGGCACTTGGGGTATTTTGTGCGGGGAATCTTCTAACTTGTAGAGGCTGATGCTGGTGACAGAAGCATTAATGATTTGGGGCGCCCGCAAGCATTCAATTATATAATGGCAGCGGAAAAAAATGAGAGGAAATCATCAACCGCCACTTAATCTTTATAGGCAAAAGTCGTACATAAGAATTTTCTACTAACCCAAATTTTCATCCGTGTGATGGCGACCTCATCAACATTCTTTTGAAGAAGTAGATACGACTGGTGTTAACCTCAATGAAACACAAACGCTTTTCTTTTGCTGCTGTATGCGAGGCTGAACGACGCCGAGGACTGTGCGGAGAGTGCAGGATGTTACTGCAGCAAAAATAGGTTTGGTAGTAAACGAGGACCAAATCAATCTGTTCCGCGAACAAGTAATCTACCCGTTTGCGACGCTGGGTAAACGTTGCCAAATATCAATTTGCAGTCATGACTAATTATTTATTCGCTCACTTTGATGGCGACAAGAATAGGATTTGTTACATATTATGCGCCCCATTTAGGAACGAATTCACACACACCTTCCAATGGAGTTTCAGTTATACCCTATTGCATCGTTCATCGATTTCATTGTTGAAGACTTTTCGTAATGGTATGAATTGAACAACAATTAATGCTTGTAATTCATATAGGTGGCTATGTTTTGTGGATAATTTTTACCTCGAATGTTTCCAGAATTAATTATTCTGCTTGTTTCGCAAATTTTTCGTTTGTCGTGAGAGGACTTTGCCTTTAAATAGCTTGTCAAGCCTACGGCAAAAATTTTGCTATATTCATAACATTTTCTCTGAAATATGGTATTGGAAACTGCAAGATGCGCTACATTTTGATTTTTACCAAAACGCAGTCACCGAAGACAAAAATGCATTCTTCTCAACACGACCATTTTATCCATTTTTGATGAAAATCACATATTTTAGTTTTTTTCAATATCCACAATTAGAGGTGTTCTTTGCAAATATACGTAGGTCCGTGCGTAGTTTTGAATTAATGTATACATGGTAAAAATGTTTGAAACAAAATACCAGGAAATCCCATTATTCCAAAGATGGATTAAGTCCTTGTTCACGCAGGTCTATCTACTGGTCCAAGTTCTCCCACTTGTTGAAACTTAGTGCGGTCCAAAAACTAGCCAACAAAATGTACGGACGGTGCCAGTAATTTGAAAAAAAAAAAAAAATATTTTAGTGAAAAGTAGCAACCTTATAAAACATACGTTTTAAGTTTCAAGACGCCACGTTGCTTTCTATTTTTATTTGAGACATCTAAAGTAAACGATCTCAGTGAATTTGCAAATATGGAAAAATTGGCACCGTTAGTAATTCAATATTTGCACTTGAATAGTCTCCAGGTAACCAATATTAAAGCCGGGATAGATTGTACTCTGGGGAGTCTTCTCCTTCATTTACGACTGTAAACTATTGTGTAGCAGAGTTTAAACGAGGCCGTACGAGCTAGCAAGTGTGACACCTTAGTATTCGATCAATTGACATATCCACGCCAGACACGGATGATCGTTGGCTGAAAGTGCATGGGCTGGATAAAATAAAAGATGGGTGCCGCGCTTACTTTCACTGTTGTGAAGATGTATCAGTAGGGTGTTTGACGACGTTTCACCGCCATAAAGCCGAATTTTTGCGTCGATTTGTAACCATGGATGAGACAGGAGTTGACCACCTCACACCTGAGACAAAGAAAAATTAAAAGCAGTGGACTGGAATGGGAGAATCGTGTCCAAAGAAGGCGAAAACGGTTCCATCTGCAGGCAAGGTAATGGCGCCTGCTTTTGAGATGTGCATGGCATTTTTTTATTGCGATGGCCACAATTAATCAGTTAAAGTTCGAATTACTCCATCACGAACCTTATTCACTAAATTTAGCTCCCTCGGACTATTTTCTATTTTTAAACTTGGAAAAAAAAACAGCTCGGTATTAAAAGATTTGTCGACAATGATGAGGAGGTTAGAGTCAGCGATTGATAGCTATTTTAAAGACTTTGACAGTTCTTGTTATAAATAGAGTACAGAATATCGCTGGAGAAAGTGTAACGAGCATACGGAGGTTATGTTGAAAAATAAGCAAAATTTTTCCCAAATGTTTTAGGTCTTCTTTTGTAGGTAAGTTTGTTTTTGGACCGCCCTCTTAGCATAGTGGAGACTAGAGACTGAAAAAATACAGCAAAATTTCAATTTTTCTAGAGACTGATTCTATGTTTGTAGTCCACTTGCAACCATTGTCACGGCCCATCGCCAGATCAGTGAATGCACCAAACGCGATCTATTTTCGAAAATTAATTTTTTTGTACCTCCCTGTGAAAGTTAGAGCAGTTGCGTAAAAAGAACGTGAATGTTTCTGTCTCGTAAGTATCAACTGTCGCAGTATCATTCTAAAATTGTAAACCTTACAGATTTTGCAACCTAAAGATTGTAGTTTCCAAAGAAATTGGAGGATTTTAGGAAGAACTCTGGTTTTATGCCGGATTGGAATATTTCCGTATTTTTGTTAGAAGATGAAAACAAGAGATTGTTTGACTTACATTAAAGTTTTTTTATTTTACGTATAAGACGGCTTGCGACGTGGTCCGGATGGCGGCTAGCAAAAGAAAAGAACGAGCTTATCGGTTTCAACTGGATCTTCGGTTTCGTCGGTTTCATTGGATCTTCGTGCCCCGCTGAGTTGCGACCTGGGTGTAATAAAATAGAAGTTTTTACAATTACAAGGTTGGATGAAGTAACATTTACACTAACATATAAATGGTTTGATATAGAGCAATTAACCGTAATTCAGTGTGATTCAATGTAATTTAATATAATTCTGTTCGGTTTAATGTAATTCAACATAATTCAATTTGATTCAATATATGTAAGTCATCGTAGTATCTTAAAAAATGCATTGTAATTTATCTTATTGCGTAAAGCGCATTAAGGATGTTCAACAAGAATCCTTCAAAATAGCAAATAAATGGCAAAATTGTTAATTACAATCCTTATAAGTAGAGATGATCTCGTGGATCCAAATTTGGAGTTTAGGAGTTAAGCGGATTTACTGGGAATCTTCACAGCTGTTGCAGACAATTTTTAGCGTGGCTCTCTCCGAGTCAAAAAACAATTAAATATAAATTTAAAGATTTATTACCTATTGTTGTTCTTATTTAGCATTTTTCCGGTTTCGACTTAGGTGGAATACGCCATTCCGAAGTTTATCGATTGGTTTGCATGTCAAACTCATTAATCCACGTTTTGTCACTTCTAGGTAAAGTTTTTTTTTCCGAATTTTTGAGCACCAACAAATTACATACCCAAACAATCGCTTTAAATGGAAGAAATTGATTCACGAGAAAAAAAATAACTGGCTATCAAATTAAAAGATGATTTTCAGTTATCATTTTCTTTACCTTATCGATGTTAGCTTCAGTTGAAGGCGTTATTGACTGACGGGTACGAGATAAATCTACCAACACACATTGATAGCTTTAGAATACATTCTACCGCTCATAAGCATAAATTTGCTTACCGCATGCCTTTTGTACCAAAAAGTTTATTCAATTTTCAAATTTGAAACAAGTTCTTTGTTCGATAATTATATCATTGCGAAGATCGCATAGTACATTATACTTGGAATTAAACTTCACGTAAGTATAGATAACAATTGTCCCAAATTAGTGTCAACCCTCTGTATTTTTTTGGACAAGACGTTCTTCTTATCTTGTTGTTTTAGAAAAGATGACATCAAGGAAATTCCTTGTTAACATATGGCAAAAGTTTACGTTATTTGTGGTTGTTTCGGAATCCTGAAAATGAGACTGTAATAAAATCTATATATAAAAACAAATTATTTAAGTTTAGCAGTGCGACATAGCTCTGGGTTCAGTTCTTTTTTTTAGTCGAATTTTTACTTAAAAAACCGATTTTTTCCAAATGCTGATTTAATATGTCTATGGCTGTGATACACTGCATACAGTAAACAATGTATATTTTTTATGTGGTCTCACGCGGTCATATAAAAATTTGGATTTACTTGAAACTTTTTCTTTTCACCTCAGTTTTTTTCCTTTCGCCAATACTTATTACATAATAATAATTGTATCCATAATAGTTTAAAACGAGTTGATTGCAAATTTAATAAGACTGTATTCAAAAATTGTACATCTTACGAAGCCGTTACGTCTATAAAGCTGTTTTACAGGTGTCGGCGCTGGAAGTTATACCAATCAAGGATGCCGTAATTTGGTCAGTATTTCAATTTATCATAAAAACATTTTAAACATTAAGAAAAATATGATATTAATCGATGTAGGCACTATTATGTCGGATGATGATATCGAGCCAGTCCTGGAAGTGGCCTCACATGCTGTGACCTGTTGGTATTTTGTCCCACTCGTGGCGAAGATCCACATTTAAGGCGTCGATCGCTTCATATTTTTTAGTTGATAAGTTGGCCTTCAGAATGGATTATATAGAAAATCTATTGGGTTTAAACTCGGGGGATGGTGCGAAGCCTATTTGAGACGTGCCAAAGGTAACAAATCATCAATTGAAATCTTTTCATGTTTGTTTACACAGAAGCATTAAACCACTGATATGAGTTGTCATTATTTATATTTGCTTGCCGGTGAATCCATTACAAAATTATATATTATATATATAAAAAAATTACTATTAATTATTTCAGTTATTAAATATTCCACTTCCGTATTGTTTATGTTTAACAAATTTAATTTAATTTATTTATTCAGGATTGTAATTTTAAGCCTTAAGGTTGATTTGAATAAATTATAATATTACAACATACCTTCTCCACAATTCCTTAACAAATACATTATACAACTTTACAATACTAATGTTATAAAAATGTTGTAAATCTTAATAGCAGAATTTACAATATTGATTTACAATATGACAGTCTACTTCACTTATTACCTATAGAATATTTTACTTTGTATGTTTTTCGTCGTAAAATGCGGAATTATAACTTTAATTGGAATTTACAGCTGCTCCATAACGTAACGAAAAGTTTAATAACAGATTAAATGGTAAAAATTAATAACTACCTGTAATTTTTTTAAGATTTAATTAACTAAGTAATTGAGATGCTGTACAAGTAATGGCTCAAAAAACAAAAAAAGTAATAATAAGCTTAGCGATAATCATTTCCCCGTTCAGAATGAAACTGACGGCAGGCAATATCAAAGAAAAAAAAGGCTCAAGCGGATAATTATAGATCAGGAATATCATTGAAATACGCAAGAAGTCTCTTCTTAGAAGTGTTTTGGGATGAAGAAAACATTTTTAATGTGTTTGGAAGTTTGTTAAACTGCCTGGCTAGTCTTACTTGAAAAGATCTGCTCATATAATACAGCTGCAGTCAAAATAATAGTAGTGGGTATTGCGCAAATTTTAAAGAAGTAAAAAGGTTTCAAAATAATTTTGAAAATTTTTAAGTTTAATTTTTTTAACATAGTTCCTTTTATAATTTCCAGGAAATAAAAAAAAAATTCAAGATAGTTACAAAAATATAAAAGTATTCAAATTCTTTCAAATATAGCCGGTCAAAATAATAAATACTAGTAGTGTATTTGTACAAACTAAAATAAATTGGTGCTTGGGCTAAATGTATATATTACGAAGGGTAAGCATCCTAATTACTATTTTGTTGCCAATAACCGCCTCACAGCGTCGTGGCATAGAGTTTACTAAATATTGGCATCTTTCTGCGGGAATGGACATCCACGCACAATCTCCAACAATGTGCTGTTGTTTGTGGGGTTTCTTTACGCGATCACAGCCTTTACGTCACACCACAAATTCTGAATGGGATTGAGATCTGGGGACTGGGCTGGCCATTCCAATACGCGTATATTATTTTCTGCAAACCACTGTTTTGCTAGACGGCTTGTGTGCTTAGGATCATTGTTCTGCTGAAAGGTCTATGTCAAAGGCATTTCATCCGCAGCATATGGCAGCACCACTTCCTGTAATATTTTTACGTATAAATGGCGATCCATGATGTCTTTGATCCAGTATATGGGTCCAACTCCTATGTAAGAAAAGCATGCCCATATCATAACACTAGATCCTCCATGTTTAACCGTTTTCAGCATAAATTTAGGGTTATATTCTGAATTAGGAGGCCGTCTTACGTAGGCTCGTGAGCCTTTCCCGCCATAAGGAACAATTTTAGACTCGTCACTCCACAAAATATTCCCCAATATTTCAGGGGTCCAATTTAGATGCTCCTTAGCAAATTTTAGTGGCTTTATAACATGTTTTTTCGTCAACAGTGGCACTTTTTTTGGACTTCGCGCTATCAAACTTGCATCTCTAAGACGTCTGCGGATAGTTTCTACGCTCGCTTCCACACAAAGTTTGTCTTTTATTTCCGTAGCGGCAGCAAAAGGGTTTTGTTTTGAGTACCTTGCTATACGCGAAACACTTTTTTTCGATAATACTGGCAGACGGCCACTTGTCTCACTAACGGGAGTGTACTTTATTGCATTGCGTACCATTGTCGGTGAGCAACCTATAATATTTTCCACTTCTTTATAAGATTTTCCCTCCGAAATCAGCTGCCTTATCAGCAATCGTTTTCCTTTCTTTTCGTTCTCCATTTAAAAACAAATCTTAACACCTTATGGATCAGAATTATACTTCTTCTAAAACAATTATTTATTTTTAAACTCAATATACAAAGCTTGCAAAAAAAGAATGTGTTTACTTGCAAAGTTCGTTGACTTCTGTCAGCACTACTATTATTTTGACTGCCAAAAACCTGTTCTTCTTTGAAAAACAACAAGAACAATGGAATGCAAACATAACGGTTAGTTTTTTTTGGTGTTTACATTAAGCTATGAAATGAAAAAAAAAAACAAGGCAAGAAATGTAAATACACCGAGGCTATGAAACAAAACAACATTTTTATAAAGCCACTACTATTATTTTGACTGCAACTGTATGTTGTGTTATGAATAATGAATTGATTAGTGCGAATTGATCGAGTAAATTTAAATAATTCTGCAAGAAACAGCGGTGATTGATTTTTAGTAGAATTAAAAAATAAAAGCGACGAACGAATAATTACAAAATTACGAAAAAACTAATCTAGAAATTGTATCACAAGCGGATACACGTGCATAATTCGATAAAGACAGAATAGATAACGTATAGTACGATTGAAGGACAATTGGATTTTCGTTGTATTGCTTTTAACTGTACCGGCAAGTATTTCGATACAATAATTTATAAGCGACATTATTAAACCATGTAAAGCGTGTCCCAACAAGAACGCAAGATTTAAATGACTGATGCAGCAATTGTACTGTTTCTCTGGCTGTATGACATGTGGCGCCGTCTTGTTGAAACCACATGCCCTCCACATTCATTTTTCTTCAATTCTAGGCACGAGAAAATTGGTTATCATTTCACGATACTGAACACCATTGACCTTTTGCGCTTGACATGCCTCATTTTCATAAAAACGGTTTCAATGATTCCTCCAGCCCAAAATCCACACCACACAGTGACACATTGAGGATGCATTTGCTTCTCGTGAATCACTCGAGGATTTTTCTTACCCCAAATGCGACAATTCTGCCTATTGACGAAGCTATCAAGATGGAAATGGGCCTCGTCACTGGAGATGATTTTATCGGCAAAATCAGCATTTTCACGTTGTCTCTCCAATATCCAATTAACGAACTCCCTTCGCTGTCCATGATCAGTTGGCTTCAGTTCCCGAGTCAATTGAACTTTGTATGCATGAAGATGCAAATCTTTCGTCAAAATTCGCTGCATAGTGAATTTGGAGATGCCAATTTCCTGGGCTCGACGTCGAATTGAGGTGGATGGAGTTTGAGCGACATCATTACGTACAGCTGCTACATTTTCGGTCGATCGACCTGGTCGAAGGTGCGTTGTTGTCTTTACATCACTAACAGACCCAGTTTTGGTAAATTTATCCATTAATCTCTTTATAGTTGACTCTTTTGGAGCATTATTGTGACCCCAAATTGATCGCAATTTGCGAACTGTAGCCGTAAAACTTTCTCCACTTTGGTAAAACAATTTCACAATGAGAATGCGTTGTTCATTCGTATAGCATTCCATTTATACTAACCTCGAAGCTTCTACTAGTAAACAATAACAATTGTTCAAATGTTAAACAATGACACTTCGAATGGCGCCAAATTTAAATTTTGCGTTCTTGTTGGAACAGCCTTTACTAATTTTCGTTTAACTTGAAGCTGAATTATTAAATTGGAATTATATAACCGCCAAAGGGTCATATTTACGCGCGAAACTACTCTATCAGTATGCAAATTAAATGAGAGCTTATCATCAATTATAACACTCAAATATTTAATATTGCGCACAAATTCAATAGCCCATTGTAAGATAAATGCAATTCACATGGATGGGAAGCAAACAACATTGCTTTTATCCTAGACGGATTCACATTTCTAATATATAACCTGTTGGTAAATTAATTATTCAATATGTCGTTTCGTTTACTTAGTTTGCACATCGTTATGAATTTATTCCATTAGTTAAAATAGTCTTTATGAATACGTTTCTTATGAAGCCTTCAAAAAATATTAAAATGTTCATTAAGCTATTTACGTTTAAAGCTACTGCTGTGTCTGTGAACGTGAACATAACGACAATGGATTCCAAGGTTTTTTAATTTTTGACATATTATTTTATTTGTACTTTCCCACTAAAGCTACTATAACACCGCTTCTCCGATTTCAGTATACACTGCTCGACATGACGTAGTTAATAACATAATGTATGAACATGATAAGGATAAAGCAATCCTCTGCATCAACTTAAGTTCACTTAATAATTTTTTATTCATGTATAGATTGTTTCATTACAAACTAAATCATCCTGCTCACAGCAACTTGTTTTGACAAGAATTCTACATAAGCAATAATTCGGCAGATCAGCAGGAGCTGAAATGCTTAGGTTTATTCCATTTGTGTGGCGTGAGAAGAAAACATGCAACGTAACGTTTAAATAAAATAAATAAACTATAAAATGTCCCCATTTTTTTAAGATTATAGCAAATACGTATTTAAGCAAAAAAATATGATTTTATGTGTTTTTCATTTCTGCAAATAAACAGTGCTTATTTACACAGAAAATAGTAAATTCTAGAAAAAAAAAAAAATAGAAAACAACCGAGAAAGTTGCACATTTACCAACGAACCGTGCTATCCATAGCCGCTTCTGCCACCACGATACACCCATGTCCTCCTCCGTCAAGCAAACGGAACAATAACCGTGGCAAGAACTTTTCTTACAGTGGTATGAGAAGTGTGACGTAGATTATAGTACATTTTGTAGGTATAGACTTACATATACAGATATTGTATAGAACGAGAACCCAGAATGTAGTATCGGTATACGTACATTGTAATATTTGTGTATAATCAAACATCAGCATAAAATTGCAATTTTTATCGCAAGAACATTTCTCAACACTTTTGTAACAGTTATGTTTGCGCTAAGCCGTTGTAATACTGCCATGACTGCAAACCAAGTATAAGCCAAGCACAAGCAAAACAAAAAAAAAAATCGGAACACGGATGACTAAGAGTACGAGGTAGGCATGCCTTACAGAAGTCGTTCTTTAAGAGAATTCAAATACGAACAATAAATTTAATTTTTGAAAATTTGTACACCTCAATTCATGTAAACGCGTCCATGAAGTGTACCAAAAGGTTCGATTGAAATTCATATTTTTTATAAAATTGACCTATGTTATTGGCAGCATCAACTGGCACTATTTCTCTTAAGGATGCTACATTAGAAATAACTTAGAATTCGCAGTAAATCGCTTAATAGATTCCTCATTTTCGATTCTTCGTTTTGATTAGCTTGAATAATATTGGTAATCAAAAACTAAATATGTGTCTGGTGCTACGGTCTGCTCAAATGGTTTCAAAAATTCTTCGTAATATATTTTGATATCTTTACATCTTCATCGGGAAGGATGAAGATATATAACATTTGAAACAGTTAATTGTCCTTTCAGGACTTGGCTAATGGACATGCCAACTGTGTGAAAACTATATGAAGCTTCTTAAAATATGACTCATAATAATATTTTCACGCCTTCTGGCATCTTCCATGCAAACTGACCGATTTTCCGAAATGCAATTTCCTTCCTGTTACTCTTTATTCGCAACCTGCAACGACCCAAATTTTTGTCTGCTGATAAAACTTAAAAAAATCGACCGATTAAACACACCACTTCTGGTGCCCCGTAAACAAATCACCGATTTAACTCATATATATTTGGCTTCATACCTTCCAATCGATTGCATTAACCTTGGTCGAATTTGGCACGTTGGGTTCCTGTTAAAATAGGGTCTCAATCCGAAAACAGAGCACATTACAACATTCATTACGGCGGCTCCCATACAACTTGATCGATTTTTCGAAATTCAATCAATGCTTTGCAATTTGTAGTTAGCTGGCTGTAATAGTCTTGAGTTTTATTCATTACAATGTTTTATAATTCTCTACAATAACTGCGTCTCATCTAGTACCTACCACACAAACCATATATCGTTATCTCCATATCTTCCAATTGATTGTACTAAATTCCACCAAATTTACTATAAACCATGCGCTTGGTAGTCAAAATTCTAAAAATGAAAATGAGTGAGGTTGCCACGCCCATTCTGGTACATACCATACACATTTACTGATTTATCGTAATTTGATTTTCCACTGCAATTCCTAATTCTTGACTTGAAGTTCATTAAATTAATGTCGATTATATTTCTTGTTGTATTGGGTAAGATGTGAAAAGATCAACGGAATGATCACGCCTTCTCTGGCACCTTCCATATAAATAACTTATATATATAACTTATATATTCCTTGGTTCATACTTTCCATTCAATTGCTCTATGTTCAGTATAATTACGCTTGCATCAGGCGTTTAGCGTATTGTGTGAAAATAGATTGCATTGCCATGCCTCTTAGGGTACCATACATTCAAATTGGAAAATTTATCAAAAATAGGTGGTCCTTTTACCTTTCCCAAAAGTAGCACTTCAGAAAGTTACAATTTTGCTTCTTTTATTGTGCTTTAGTTCAGAGTATTTTTTGCAGCAAAATACAGAAGAACGTCGGGTGAAGGTGTATGTAAGTTAGTCCACCATACTGAAATTTCCGTAATGGTTATCAATATGAACTCTGATTTTTTTTTTCAAACGCATTATTGACAATTTATTCCAAGCTATTCCTTTATATTTATGAGCATACTTTTAATGACATTTTGCACAGCCTTAACATGCTAATATGATAAGGATTCCAATATTTTGCAAAAAAAAGCATAGGCGAAGACAAAACCGTTAACGACATAAATAAACTCATAACAATTGACATTTATTCACTTATAAAAAAGTGAGATTTCGTTACCTGTGTACGTTTACTGTCATCCTAACGAATAATAATGATTCTCCATCCAACGATATAAGTCTTGCTTATATTTCCAATAAATCAATATAAGATTATATCTAGAATTCGGTGTGGGAAAAGTACGTAGTAATGAAAAAGTTGTTACCACACGCGGCTATCGTTCGCATGATACCGAGTTCAATTCCGCATACAGCCGGCCATCATTATTTGAGCAGCAGTCATCCCTTATAAATGCTTCTCAGACTGTGACTTTCAGAATAGTTGTTAAACAGTTGAGTGAGTTTAAAAATATAATGCGTGTAGGGTTATTGAATGTGAGAAGCACTCCAATGTCTCATTCATAAGATTCAAGGGATTTTTTTTTTTTTTTTTGTTTAACAAGGAACATTGCGAAAAATGGAACAATATTAATGGCAAATATTTTTGTTTCTTTCGAAAATAATTCAGGAAATATGTTATTATTCATCTCTGAAATACAATCTTTAAAATTCCAGAAATAATTTGGAATTAACTTTGGTCTAAACTTTGTAATGAATCATTCGACTCTCCTAGTCATCACTTTTAACTGCAATTGGAAGAATAGGAAGAAGAATAGAAGAATTTATATTTGGCATTAGTTTAAGCCATTTTGAATGATATATTCTTACAAAAATAAATTTCGATTTTCAACAATTTCCTAATTTTTCTTTGTGTTTGTCCTAATTGTAGAGATATATCGAAAAAAATTATTATAAATATTCATAGTTGGTCCTTTTTGAGGGCCCTTAAAAATGTCAGTTTAGAGAATTCTTTATATTTTCCAAATTTGCAATCTCCCAGCTATAGACAAAATACAGCCGCCGTTAGTTGATCTCATATGAGAAGTTTGCATATATGAAGTTGAACTTTCTATTGTATTTCGGTTAATTGAGATCTTTATTTCTTTTTTCAGATTTCCAATAGTTCAACGGATATGACTTGGTAAGTACACAAATTTTTGCGTTAGTTTGTTCTATTCTAGCTAGTCGCTTGTATTTTTCTTCGTCATATCGCTACCAATATAAAACAAAATAATAAAATATTTTGTATCAGTTTATACCGGATGGTTGTCCCACAAAAATATTTTTCAAAAACAAAAAATACGTTATAGATTGAATACATATCATGCAAATGCTAACCGCAATCTTTAGAAACATTTCGGCAATCAATCGTCAAATCTTCAAACAAACTACAATTTATAAGAAAGTGCCGAAGAGAAATTTTGTATCAAAGGGTATTAAAAGGTGCAGATGGGCACTATATGCGCTTTAGATATTTTGCATTGCACTTATGATTTCATTAGAAACTTGTCCCTTATTACAAGTGCAATTTTCCATTTAACGTCGTTAATGATATCCTCATTCTCCGACATTTTCAACAATAAATTAGTAAAACTATTTAAATGAATAATGGCTGTGATTTAAAATGCGGGTTAAAATGTTCTACAAATTTATTGTTGTTCTACATTGTTCTACAAACTAATTCCTAAAATGGTTTTTGAAGACAACTATTCCTCGATGTCCATACGTCGTTTCATTCCTTTTGCAAACTTGATTAAAAGTTTCGTTCAAACTGCTTATTTTTGGCATAAATATGTTGGATATTTAATAAGTATATTGCAGATTCATTTAAATTTCATTTATCATCATTTTCTAAAGGTTATTTTATATGTTGTTATATTTTTAATGTCAGTTGAAATCAATGCCAATTCAAAAATGTTTGTACACTACATATTCTATAACTTTGCTTCTACCTTCTAAGCTAATATAGCATTACCCGCATGAATGAAAGTTATTTCATTTGATATAGAAAAATGGTAAAACCATAAAGAAGCGTATACGGCACCAAATATTTTTTGAACAAATGTCATTACTCTTCATGTCGATTGGATGATGTCTCTCCTGTGGATAATTTCCATAAATCTTTATGAAACATTATATAACTTGGCAAAACATAATGCTTTCTAAATTCAATGCATCCTCTGTTCCGTAACTTCAAATTGGCAGACTGCGGACACCTGATTTTCAGTCGTGGCCCAAAATTTTTGGTAAAATCTGGAAAATCTGCTCGGTTAGTAATGCTCCTTCTGGTATTCCGCATAAAAATGAGCCATTTAACACATATATTCTTAGCTTCAAGACTTTAAATCAATCGCGAAAACAATTTTGGCAGGCGTCATCCGATATTACATATCACTAGAAAAACATGTATCGACTGAAAAGGTGATTATGTTGAAAAATAAAGAAAACTTTCTCAAATTTTGTGTGTCTTCTTTGTTATGTCGGCTAGTTAGGGACCATACTTCCCTTACAAATTGACCGAATTTAGCACTTCTGTAAACCCTTATGCATAGACTGCAATATCATACAATATTATAATTATCATGCAATATTACTGAATATCCTTTCCAGTTCTGCTATCTCATATACAAATTACATAATTTAACGCATGTATTCCTGTATTCATATCTTTCATTCGAGGAATAGGTACATGTATATGTACGATTGTTCACCTGGCTGAAACTTCTATGCTGGTTTCATTTCATTCTAATCCATATCCCTAAACAAATTACAAATTCTAAATGCAAATATGGATTTTGAAATCAACGCCGTTTCATATTCAGATAGATTCTAGTGGGGTCCCCTCAAGAACATATTTGTTAAATATTTTCATCGAGTAACTTCTAGTAAAGATCATTTTCCTTGGCATCATTAAAAAAAAGCGCAAGATAATTTCATCTGAAGAAGGAAAACGTTATATGCCAACAAAAAAAAAACTAATTTTATGGATTATTTTAAAACAGCTAAAATGGAATGAAACTTCGTATGCAATAATTTGTAATAAGTTTTAATTATTTTTAAGCGTTCTTCGGTTGTTAAACGATCCATATTCGTGAAGTGGGAAGCCTTTCACTAAATAATCGTTTATTAAACCACATTTTTATTTCACGCTAGCGAAATGTCTGAGAAAAGCAAGGCAACTATTAATCGTCTTTCTATTATCATACAACCCTCGCTTATACGGGAAGTGCATGTGTAGATGTTCATATAGCTGGAAGCATTTATTTGTTGTTATGCTTATGGTTGTTTATATGTATGTACCAACAAGCGTATACATTCACAAGTTGCATAAAAGTGCAGTTAGTTGAAAATAATCGCAGTTTGAGTAGAGTTGTTGTCGATGTTGTCGTTATTGTTGTTTCTACTAAGGTAGAAATAAAGTTTTTATTACCGAAACAAATTTTGTTGGGATTTCGCTACTACTCTTCAAGCTCTGCCAGCAAAAAATAAAAAAAAAAAAACAACGCGAATGTTTATTTGGTTTAGTTACATTTGGCAAAGTTCCTTTTGATAAGAATTGACATATATGAGGAGTTGTCAAAACTACCGGAAATGATCTGTATATTAATGTGAATTTCCGTTACAGCTATAATGCATAACGAGTAGAAATGCAATTACAACATGAACTGTAATTTTAGCACTTGACTTTAATAATTGACATCAACTTGTTTAAGATTAACGGAAAACATATAACGAATAAGTCCATAAAAGTAATAAAATGGACGCCAGCTAAGAGAAAATATGCCCCATTTTACAAAAAAAAAAACAACGAAAACGGAAAGCCATGCTGCTGACCAAATACTGTAACTGCGAATCACTCCCAATTTTGTTTTCGCCACGATCTGGAAGTGTAATTGTTGAAATTGTCGATAAAATAATGGAAATCATCAAGTTTTACCACCATGTAAGCACTGTTCGAACTACGCAGCATGTAAACAATGTAAAAAACCGTTTGGAATAGCTTGAATATGACTGGTTACAAAAAGAAGCTCGATATACGAGTATGGCTGCCAAACGCGTTAATGTAAACTTCATGGGCCGAATTTTCATCTGGGAATCGCTGCTAAATCGCACTAAAATTGACCGGTTTGTGAAGCGGATGTTTGCTGGTGATGAAAAGTGCGTCACTTGCGACAACGTAAAAAGTAAAAATGGTCGCATTCGAATCTCAGTGTTCTGGCGCAAACATTGGACATGTCGGGATTGGTAGTCAGTAAGATTTTGCTGTGTTGCTGGATTAGCAGGGAATCATCATCTACTGTGAGCTGCTCCCCCACGACTTTCTTTTAATTATCAACACCTGCATCGTCTGAAGAAAGTAACGCAAAACCAGCTTTGGCTAATAAAAGAAGAATTGCGTGCGTTCCATCAGGACAATGCCAGGTCACATACATTGATAATGACTCGACTTTCTTATGCATTCGCCTTATAGTCCGGACTTGATATCTAGTGGTTACCACCTGTTCTTGGCTGTAATGAATGAATCTGTTAGTGACAAATTCGCCTGAAGATAAATGTTTGAAAATCGACGTCCCCAGTTTTATTTTTGCCAATATGAACGCAGTTTTCTATGAGAGAGGCGCAATGGAATTACTTTCAAAATGGCAACATCTTTTGGAGCAAAGCAGTGTGTATTTGAATTAAATCGAATCATTTTAACTGTACTAAATCAAGCTTTTAATGCCACGCAAGAGATGCAGATTTTGTTTTATTGCATCTTGTATAGCCACTTATAAGTGGCATATTTGAAGTGCATATCAACCGAAAATGTTCAGCATGGATTCAATGAGCTTTTTCTATTACACCGACCAACAATGACAATGAAGGATAGTTTTTTCCTCACAACTTAACATTTTCGTCGTAGTTGTTTGGCATTTAACTATTTTCCAAAGCTTTTTTCGTGATAATTTGAGACTTAGTTATCGTTGAAACAAATAACATCTCTTTGCCTGCCGATCTATTTCAGTTTAGACATAGTGTCGGTTTGCTCGAAACAATACCCCCAGCCATGTTAGTTGGCAGCACGCAGAGACAAGGTGCTTTATTAATGTTTTATTTCACTGGGGTTTACATGTGATTGGCTTCCGATTCCTTATTGTTTTTGCGCTATGTTTGATTCTACTCGCTGTAAGTTTATTCTCATTTTTTCCATCAATCCATCTATCAATGAAATACAAAAACCTAATTGCCGGATTGATACGACAATTGGATGTCCGATTCCTTTATAGTTGCTTTTGCATTGGGTCAGTAATGTATTTGTTTGAGCCTACTCCCTGTTAGTTGATTGATACTAAAATACATAAACCTAATTACCGGATAGATATGATAACTGGACATGAGTTTGCTAATTATTAGAAAAAACATTTTGCTATTATTTTTATGATACAAACTATTAATTCTTTGTCATTTGATATACAGCCTTTGCCTATTTGACTTTCTTACGATTTATGCTGAGAAATAATGAAAATACTTTCTTTACATTTTATGTTTATTTTGGTAAATCTAATAAAATAGGTCGTATCTTGGAAATTATACCATAAATTGAGCAATAGATTTTTCTACAGAACATTGAGAAAATTAGAATTCGCACTGTTAAATTCTGTATAAAGAATCTGTAAATTTACTTTATCTAAATTAATTTATACATATATCTAAGGCCAAGATTGAAGAAGGAAATATTTTTAAAGAATGAAGGTATGAAAATGAAGACTCTGTGGTTGAAGGGTAGTATAAGTGATATGAAAGTTCTTACTATAAACAGGGTATAGAAGCTATTGAATATCTCTGGAAAAGTGTATGGAGTTAAAAGGATATTATGTTGACAAATCAAGAAAACTTTTCTCAACTTTTGTGAGTCTTCTTTGTTAGGTCCGCTAGTTGGAACCGCACTTTCCATACAAATTGATTGATCTAACAGAATTTAATTTGACTGCTGTAAACCGTAATGCATAGACTGCAATATCTATATCGAGTTCTACTACCGCCTACACAAATTACATAATTTAACTCATGTATTTCTGAATTCATATCTTTCATTCGAGGAATAGGTACATGCACATATCTGTGGTCACAACCCGTAACAGCCTGACTCGAGTTAGGACACAATTGAGTTATTAGCCCCATCGTATTCAGCGTATCTAAATTTATTAGCTCTAAATTTTTCATGTTTGTATCTCTTCTAGGAAGGCAATTAATCCTAAAAAACCTAATAACTTAAGTTATTTTTCTAAATGACTGTTTTGGCATAACTGCCTAAGTCAATTTAGGATTACAACAAATATAAACATTATTTTTTCATAATTGCCTAAATCAACTTAAGTCGTTAATCCAAAAAAATAAAGAAACAATTTTATTTTCCTAACTTTAGTTAAGCTCTTATTCCGAATTACAATTTCGTTTTTTAATAAACATAAATTGAGTTAAGGTCTTTCAACAAACTTAAAGTTTTTTATTTAATCTGGAATAATAGCCTAACTCAACTTGAACTTTTTGACTTTCTTTTGTTCAACAATTCAATTGACTGCGAGAATAAACAACTACTTTTTGTTAACAACTAAGTAAAGAAATTCGTTTCCTTGGAATCTGTAGCAAAGTTTTCCAAAAAACACCTTCTCCTGATTTTCAGTGAAGATTCAAAACTTTAAACTCCTGTACTGAAAATATTGAAAAACAGACTTAGGCTGCTATGGGTTGTGACTACAGATATATGTAAGACTATTCACTTGACTAAAATTTCTATACTGGTTTTATATCATTCTAATTCGTACTCCGTTTAGTTTTAAGAAAGACCCGCTTTAAAAAAGACTTCTAATTAAAAATTCTAAATGCAAATATAGATTTTAAAAGCAAAGCCGTTTCATCTTCGGAAAAATGTTAGTGGAGTCATAACATTTAGAACATATTTGATGACTATTTTTATCGAGGAATTTCGAGTAGAAATAATTTTCCTTGGTATCATTAAAAACAAAAACAAAAAAGGCGGGTCTAAACAAAGCGAGAAGGAAAATCGCTCACTTAAATTTTTTAACAGCCATGCCCTTAATAAGGGATTCTTAAGAAATCCCTGCCAATTAGAGTTGTTCCTCCGCTTATCTAACAATTCCCACAATTCTACATTTTTAATAAATGAACAAATGCATAAACTGTAAAAGCAAAAAAATTCAAAGAAAACATAACTCAAAATAATTCTGAAAAAATCTGCTTTATGTAGTTTCAGTTCTTGCAAGGGCAGTTATTATCCCAGTTGATCAAATTGTCCAGTTTTAAACCTGGTCATGAAAGATTACAGCATTACAGTAGTATTCGAGCTTGAGAGGTCCGACTGTTATTGATTCCATTTCACCCAGCCAGAATATCTAGTACGCATTGATACGTGTGTGGTATATTATTCGTAATTTTGATACAAGGTGGCGCAATAGAACGTGCATATTGCATCATCTTTTTTTGCGGGGTAAGAAAGACGCGGACGGGGGGCGCCTACATCGTTGGGTTGGCGGGCTCATGGAGTTTTAGTCGCTATGAATTACTTCGACGGGAAGGGTCGCGCATTTTACGAGAACTCTCGTTCATGCACTGCTACTAGGCGACTATATTGTACTGAGTATGGACTACGGCGAACTAGTGAAGCTCCGAGTGCTAATTGAATTAAAATATGGGTAAAGCGTTTTGAAGAGACCGGTTCAACATTTAAACCACAAGCAAATGGTCGCCCAAGAACATCTAGGACCGAAGACAATGTTGAGAGAGTTATGGAGTCAGTACGAGGAAATGAACAAATGTCGACTCGCAAGAGATCGTCTGTCTTACAATTATCGCGACGAAGTTTGTAACGAATTTTAACATTGGATCTTAAACTGCATCCATATAAGCTGCAATTAACACAAGAATTGAAAGAGTCTGACTTCATAGCAAGGCTCGCATTTTGTAATGAAATGCTTAATCGATTTTCCAATTTTGGCAATATCCTTTTCTCTGACGAGGCTCATTTCCTTATGAATGGGTTCGTAAACCGTCAAAATTGTCGTTACTGGAACAGTGAAAATCCCAAAGTCAAACGCAAGAAAACATTGCATAGTCCTAAAGTCACAGTATGGGCAGCAATCTCTGGCAGAGGGATAATTGGTCACGGTTAATACGGAACGCTACGTTGAGATGTTGGACGGATTTTTGGCTACAGAAATTGAAAGTTCAAGAATAATGAATTGCAGAACTTGGTTCCAACAAGATAGAGCTACCTGTCACACATCAAATGACTTCATGGCGGTGGTGAAGCAGATGTTCCCTGGCAGACTGATTTCGAAAACAGGTGATATCCCATAGCCCCCACGTAGTCCGAACTTGACGCCTCTTGACTTTTTGTGGGGATACCTCAAACAAAAAGTCTACAGTAATAATCCAAGAAACATCGTTCAGCTCAAGGAGAATATCCGTGGTGAAATGGCAGCCGTTACACCAGTATTACTGAAGAAAGTTTTCAATAATTTTCGTTTGCGGTTAGAGGAGTGCCGTCGTAGAGAGGGTCACCATTTAGATGATGTTATTTTTAAAAAATAAACTCCATTTATTCCTCTACAATGCCTTAGATTTATTTTAACCATACCTTTTGTATTTATTTTTTAATCTATTTTTTAAATATGCACGTTCTATTGCGCCACCCTGTATATAAACTTTTTGTACAACTTCGTTATGAAATATCCTAAGTCGGCCCACCTTCCATAGAACTTTTTAGTCTCGTTACTTAAGACGAAGTATCTAATATTAAATAGGAATATTTCAGTTACTTTACTTTCGTTTACAGGAAGGGAACATCAAATTCGTATCGGCCAACGCTCTCGCGCCAGGATATTCTATAAACGTGTTTTGTTATTATTTGTGTACTCTTTTCATTGCTTGGTAATTCCGCTCGATTTACCTTGAAGCCAAGTAATTTAAGGTTGCCCTGAATGCATAGAAAATTCTACCCACCTACAATCTACCGCGTACACATAGAAAAAGATTTTATTTATTTATGTTTCTCGTTGTAGTCATTCTGGTCGAAGTGAAATACATTCATATACAAATAAGGCATCGAGCGAGCCATTTATTGCTTTATTAAGCATTTTTCATAATTTCAGATTTACATGTAATTCAGCGAATTCTTATCAAAATAAATATCATTTGGTTCTTTGCGTTTGCTTGTAGCTGTTGCCGTTCCCGGAAATCTCATTTCTTGTGCAAATACGTTGTTGCATTTATTTGCCGAAGGTTGAAAGATCATAATTTAAGTAGTGAATGAAAAGTCAATATTTGGCGGTCATTTGTGCGCGGTGCGAAGTATGAAATGTAAATCTATTATTTTCCCCCCTCAAAAAATACGTTTCAGTTGCAAGAGAATCAGCAAGTGTTGTAGAAAAATTTCATTTAACATTTCATCCACTTAAAAACTTAAAGGATCAAAAACAAAAAAGAAAGATGCCTAAAGTGAAAACATATTAATTGAAAATTTATTATAATGGTTTTGAAAACCACCGGTCTGGCAAGGCGGTTAGCTGTTAAATACCTGTGAAAAGTTTGCCATTTACAAATACAGATCGCTTAATAACCGAAGACAACGTAAAAATAGTTAAAACTTACTACAACAGTGGTGATTGAAATGTGTGTCGTGTATTACGGGGTCATAATCGACCTATTGTGCCAGGAATTGGCAAAACTATAAAGAAATTTGTAGACACTGGAAGCGTTACAGATGTGGTCAGGCCTGTGCATCATCGTAATGTTTGCACTGCCGAAAATATTGCTTCTGTTGGTGAAAGTGCGGCGGATAATCCAAATTTGTTGATTCCACGGTGTTCTCATCAATTGGCTTATCCAGCATTTGGATTTGCACCTCCATCCATATACAGTTCAACTCACGCAAGACTGGCCATTCACAATGCCGTAGATATGCTGATTAGGTGCTACAGCAACAGGCTTTCAATGCCAGTTTTTCAAACAAAATTTTCTTCAGCGATGAAGCTCGTTTCTCACTCGATGGTTAAGGCAACAAGTAAAATTGTCGCATACCTATGGGGCTTGCAGAACCCAGAAGTAGTGGTGCAAAAGCCATGGCATCCGGAAAAATTGACTAATGGTTGCGCGTTTTGGTCTGGTGGTGTAATTTTTTCGAAAATTACGCTGGAGGAACCGTCAATTACCGTCAATTCAGAGCGCTATGGCTTTATGAGAACCGACTTTTTTGACCCGTAATTAAAAATTATGAACAATATGACGGTGCTACAACGACCGATTTTGGTTTTATTGAATGAGAAGTTTTCGGAAAGCGTAATTTCACGTTTTGGCGGCATAATTTCACGTTGGCCACCAAGATCATGAGGCCGTTGGGCTTTTGTTTTTTTTTTCTATCGAACATTTGAAAACCAACGTTCGTCAAGTTTTCGCCGAGATACCGTCCGAAATGTGTGAAAGGTGGTGGAAGACACCCTTAAGAGAGTCCACTGCTACAAGCAACTGCTGAAATCGAAAAATGGATAATCCGTTGTTTTAATGTACATAACGTTGCTACTATTTTAGTAATGACAGGAATTTTGTTTTGTTTTGTGTTGCTTGAAATCTCATGTGATTACCACGTAATATGTGAATAATTCCTGTACTGAGTGAACTTTTTTTTAATACATGTAGAATTCACCTGCAGTATAGTAAAGATATTGCACCGTCAATCAAAAAGTGCGCTTTTTTGCGAATTAAAAAAAAATATAAATTGTAACGCAGCGACTTACATTCTTTCTGAAAAGCATAAAACACTGCTGTATACCAAAAACTAAAATCATTCATAAACCACTTGCTTAAAAAAAAAACACGAAAGTGAGAGAAAATTCCCCACACTCCCCTCAAAGTTCAAGGGACATCCTTTGAACAAAAGCAAAGCATTTTGTAATTAGGCTGTTAAAAGCTCTCCTTGAAAAAATGAGCGATGAGCAGTTTGCCCAACTTTTAAATACTATGACCAAAATAAGTAAGCAATTTACGATACTTTATCATTTCTAGGTATTCTAAGTAAACAATATGTGCATTTCTGAGAAGTAAATTAGCGTTCATCAAGGAAAATTCCAGTCTTGTTATAATGTTACTTAAAACAATTGTGTTTTCATACAGGAATTTCAGTTTGTAGTTGATTTAAATCGTTTTAAGAACAACTAAGTTTAAAGATGTTCGGAATTATAATTTTACGTAGTAAAAATAAAATGTTAAAGTAGAATATGTAGCAATGCAAAATGGTAGATTATTTCTAATGACAGTTTCAGAATCAGAATACCAGAAATCAAAATACTACTTTACAAACTACTTTACATACATATATCTTTAGAAATCATTATAATTATAAAAAACTTTTTTCCGATAAGAAAATGTCTATTAGCAAAGAATAATGAGACAATTTAAGGTACTTCTCCGATGATGTTATCTTATAACGTATTATTTTGCACTTTTGCACAACTAGTAGAACTTTTTACTAGTGGTAAAATTAAAAAAAGCTAGTTCACTATTTAAACAAGCAGGTTATTAGACAGAATAATACCATTGGAATTGGCTAGTCCCCAAAACAGAAACAACGTCAGGAAGGCTAATATATTCCCATTTCAAAGAACCAAATCATAGAAGGACGATAACAAATATAAGGATAAAGCTCATCAGTAGAAATTTACAATTAAGCGACAAGAAATTACTTAAAGCTAAGAATATTTTTAATAAGACACATACTAAGGTTGACTAATTATATCATCACCCGCAGGGATGAAGGTGTATATTATTTTCATACATTAAAAATGTAACACCCAGAAGGAAGCACCTAACGTTTAAAACTACATTTGATCGAATGTGTTTCCTGTCTTTACAGGTCGAATCAGCGATGTTTGTCTGCTTGTCCAACAGCTTGGCTGCCTGGCTGATAGACAGGATAGCTTTCGAAACAGCCGACGATAACAAACGAGCAGTATCGGCTTGCCCCTTTTCGTAAAGCAATTTTTCCCCCTGTATATCTTAATTTGTAGACCACAACAACATAAATATTTGTCCAATATGCAGCCCTATAACACTCAGTATCATTTTAAAAATTTTACTGCCTAACCACTCCGTTTTCCAGTACCTACAATGCAAATTTAACACACATTTTTTTAGGTTTACTAATTTAATTCAACTGCATTAAATTCAGTCTAGAGATTTCAGTAAGATAATCTGACTCATCTATACGTTTAAGTTTTCATTTATTGTAAAAGTGTGAGAAGAGCTGTTGATGCATGATATATCTCAAGATTCTTAAAAAAAAAATACGATAAATCAGATCACAATGAAAAAAGCAAATTTGCAACATCCTGGAGACCATCGTTAACAAATTATAGAAGAGCCACTATTTTGTGTCCAGACTCGCAGCGTAGTTTTTCGAATGGGTTATGAGGACCAATTTTTGTAGTAGTCCCACACAAATATCCTAATAATTCGAAATTGAAATTTTTCGTACAATCCCCAATGCCTCCCAAATTCAACCAATTAACATAACCACGCCGCTCTTTGGCGCCATGCATAGAAGTTACTGATGTAAACCACGTATACTCAGATTCATATATTTAATTTATGTGCTCTAAATCTATCAAAATTTGTGTATTAAAATTGTTGTACGACCTCAGAAAGAAAGCGGAGCCCATCGCCGCACTCTGTTGATACCAATCATACACATTTACAGGTTTTCCAAAATTCAGTTCTTTGCCTGAAATTAATAATTACAGACCACAGTTGTCCGTTTTTGTCAGTTGAATTGATTTGGAATTCTCCTTGAGATGTTCTTAGTTTCATAACTTTCCACCAGTTCTGTAAAGCGGTTTTATACACATTAAAAAATATGTTGAAATTACTGGCGAGAGAGGATTACAGTCCATTTATTGTGATAAATTTGGCTCGAGCCCAATAGAGTAATATGTACTATATAGTATTTGGTACATCTTATTTGTTTGCTAAAATGATTGATAGGAATTATTATGGGTCGTATTGACACGTCCTTTCTGGTGCCTTTCACATTTTTGTATTTAACTCCTAATATGTAGGCTACAATAACATACAATTGTATTGATGCTACTGTTTTTAATTTCTTTGAAACATGATCGATTTAACCCGCGTATCTTTAATCTTACAAGGGCGGTCCAAAACAACCCAACGTAACAAGGAAGACACAAAAATTTTGGACGAAAAAACATAATCTCCTTTTAGCTCGAAACACTTTTTCCAGCGATAACCAATAGCTTCTACACCCCGTTTACATTAAGAACTGGCAAACCCCTTCAAATAGCCATCAACCACAAACTCCACCTCTTCATTGTTTTTTGTGTTAGTATTCAATTTTGGAAATAAAAAATTTTCTAATTTGGCGAATAAGGTGCGTGATGAAGCAACTCGAACTTTAATTCGTTAATTATGGCCATCACAATAGTGAATGTGTGAACTGGAGCATTGTGTTGATGAAACGACACTTTCTTTTTCGCCAAATAGTGCCTTTTTCCAAAATTTCATCACCTAAACGCTGCAATAAATTAGCTTAATATTCACCTTTAAAGGTTTTTCAAATTCACTGAGATCGTTTACTTTTGATGGCTCACACAAAAATACTAAACAACGTGGCGCCTTGAAACTTAAAACATATGTTGTTGGTGGAAATCAATGAAATCCTTCCTTAAACTAGGAATAACATTGCAAACAAACGAACAATTTTTTATAACTATTGGAATGGGTAGAAAATTCGTATTCTTTTCGATTACAATGCTTACAATTGGGGCTGTCCTTAAAAAGATCCTGGGCAGGGCTTCTATTAACTGCTGCCATATATACGTTTTAGTATAAATAAGTGGTACAATTTTAACAAAAAGCGCTAAAATCCCAATTATTCAAAATGTCCGTTATTCAGTTCTTGTACGCTCAGAATCACTTTCGAATCGTATGTTATATATCAGCTTAACCCACTTTTTCACGAAAAATTATAATTTTTCTTAGTATTTTTCAATACTCAAATCCACAATCCTGTGCAGGAAAATCCTGTGCATTTTTTTTAGTCCTTTTCCTTTCCTAATTTAGAACTTACCCTTATTATGAATATGAAATATTTTTATTCCTAAGTTGAGTGTCCTATCAAGCGCAACGACCTTTATGATTTTTTAAGTGGACGTATAGGCGGACGGTTTCGATCGATGCTAACAACAGAGTAACAAAATGAGTATGTCCTGTATTACGACAGTTAACAAAAAAATCATTGGATTGTTAAATAATGTTTATTGGCAAAAAGGCCATTATTTTGTAAAGATCTGGTGTAAATCTCAAATTTCCCGAAATCATTGGAAAAAAATTAATTATATACTCGTACGTCATTGCCTAGTTGTGCAATCTTAAAAAGCACGTTGCTTTGTGATCGCTTTGGAGAACTCCCTAAATGGTGCGTCATTGGAAAAAATATTTTTCGCCCCACTTGGCACAAGTCTCAACTTTTGATTTTAGAAAAACTGAAAAGTAGGTTATCACAAACTAAGTCCAGTATTAGAAACAAAACCTATAGAAGGGTTTTAGTCTTTTTGTTTGTTATTTTTCAACCTGATGGTGTATTTAGTGAATCTTTAGTCCATCATAGAAATATTTCCAAATCTAGAATACCTATCTATCAATTATATTGCTATTGAAATACAACGTTCAACTGGCAACCGTAAGATTCCCCATAATTAAAGCACTAAGTTGAAAGCCTTTTAGTAATAATCATTTGATGTTAAGATATGGCCAGCTAACCTTTAGTAATTGTGCACTGTTATTGTAGGAGGCACTCTTATTTCGGCTTAGACAGAACTAACTAATAAAGCATTCTCCTTTGTGTTCAGATGATTTATCACTGTGTTGTCATAGCTAACCGGCAACAACAGCGTTAGCCTACATTACATCAATAGCAATTGGTAGATGACTCTTAAAGCAATTATCGAAACCTCTTGCCAGCGGCTCTTTGAGACCATTTTGAAAAGGGAGAATTATACTGCTTGGCAAATGGTAAGGATTAAAACGATAGATAAAACCAAACGTACTGCAGTACAAAAGTGAAAGCAACCTTGTGCCAGTATTTAGGGGGGGATTAAAAAGGAATAGAACATTGAGATGGTTTTACAGGTATGTGACAAACCCGTTTTCTCATGTTGTCCCTATTATACGAGTACGAACAAGTGTCAGAGTTACAAAAAAAAAAAAAAAACATGCCAATCAACTTTCGTTTGTTTGTGTTGCCATTTTTTTTTTCTCTTTTTATCTCTGCAACATAATTTTCACCGACTTTAATGTGAGCGTTTGCTGGAAATTTGTTCGGGCTATTTGGTTCAACAAAGTAAACATGTTAACAATTACAAAAGTTTTTTAATTGAATTTGTAATATTCCATTAAAGTTCGTACAGCACAAATACCATGGTCGTCATCACCAACACCATCAGGTTCAATTTCATGATTATACTCATGTCCATCACAACATATTCAACTATGTTAAGTAGGGCAACTAAACACAGCGCAAAAAATAAAATTGATGCTCAAGAACAGATTTGGAAAATAAGGTTTAAAAAAAAAAACAAAAATTAAAATTTAAGTAACTATAATGTTAATATTTTATTAATAATAAAATACCGCACATTAAACATTCATAAATACATTTATAAAACTACAATGGAGAAACAAAAGACATACTCTTATCTTATTAGTTCCAAGATCTTCAAAACCATTTCCAAAATATGTTATCAAAAACAATAAAGGTTTACCTAAAACCAGGAATTTTTAATTTGTAGCATCATAATTGCTGTCGAATTAAATTTTTGATTTCCAATATACATTTTTGAAAGTCATTTAAAAGAACAGTTGGATGTGGAAACGAATCACCCCCTTTTCGCCCGTACGATCAAAATATGGACAAATATTTTTTTTAGGTTCTGCCTTATCTCAACTTATTTATTTTTATTTTAAAATAAAATACTTCTCTTTAATTAAGAATGTTATACCTAAAGTTGTTTTTTTTATACAGGGTGGCGCAATAGAACGTGCATATTGCATCATCTTTTTTTGAGGGGTAAGAAAGACGCGGGCGGGGGGCGCCTACATCGTTGGGTTGGCGGGCTCGTGGAGTTTTAATCGCTATGAATCACTTCGACGGGAAGGGTCGCGCATTTTACGAGAACTCTCGTTCACATATTGCTACTAGGCGACTATATTGTGCTGAATATGGACTACGGCGAATTAGTGAAGCTCCGAGAGTCTGACTTCATAGCAAGGCTCGCATTTGCTAATGAAATGCTTAATCGATTTTCCAATTTTGACAATATCCTTTTCTCTGACGAGGCTCATTTCCTTACGAATGGGTTCGTAAACCGTCAAAATTGTCGTTACTGGAACAGTGAAAATCCCAAAATCAAACACCAGAAACCATTGCATAGTCCTAAAGTGACAGTATGGGCAGCAATTTCTGGCAGAGGAATAATTGGTCCTTTTTTCTTCGAAAATGCGCGGGGCCAAAACGTCACGGTTAATACGGAACGCTACGTTGAGATGTTGGACGGATTTTTGGCTACAGAAATTGAAAGTTCAAGAATAGTGAATTCCAGAACTTGGTTCCAACAAGAAGGAGCTACCTGTCACACATCAAATGACTTCATGGCGGGGGTGAAGCAGATGTTCCCTGGCAGACTGATTTCGAAAAGAGGTGATATCCCATGGCCCCCACGTAGTCCAGACTTGACGCCTCTTGACTTGCATGTCTTGTATACGTGTTCCTTAAATGTCAGCTTTTTATCAAGTATAATACCCAAATACTTGATACTATTTTGAAGTGGAACTTCTGTGCCTTGCATATTTAGAGGCACAGTGGGGATTCTATTGAGCGATTTATTAAATGGAAAAATTATGGCTTGTGTTTTATCCCGAGTAATTTTTATTTTCCATTTTGAGAAATATTTTTCTGTGTGTATCAGTGATTTTTCCATATTTTTTATCCTAAAGTTATTTTTCTTATTTAAATCAGCAAAAGTTTTTGTAATTTCAAAATTCGATTTAAAGAATACACAAAACAAATCTAAGCACTTCTCAAGCAATGATTTTTCATTGCTACCTAAAAATTGTTTCCGAAATAGTGCTTTGAATAGGAATATTAATAACTTCAGTCAAAGACATGAACATGCCGGGTAACTGATGAATGTTGCTACTAAGTTGTTACTTAAAAACGTTGGAATAGTATTCCTTTCCACAACCGGGTCGAAGGTAATAGTTTCATCTCAGTTTCGCCAATTTGGTACAATTTGTCATATAGCCTGGCCATAATAGGCAACAAATTTTCCATTATGCTTATTTAAAAATAATCACATTCTACTTCAAAGGTCTTCTGAAAACACTGCACCTGATTTTTCCTTGTGCAAGAAGAAAATTTAAAAAAGAAACTAACAAATTTGGGTGATTCAAAGCGCAATAGTGAGAAACATTCGATCAGTAATTTAAATTCAAGTGCTTTTAAAAGCTACTAATAATAGGATTTAATAAAAAAGTATTATTTTCGAAAGAATTAATATAAATAATAAATAAGTTAAAGAGTATTCAGTATCCTCTGCTCAATTTTCTTTCATTAACTTTTAATTCCATTCAGTTATGTCCGATTTGTAAATATATATATAAAAAATTTCTAAAATTGTAATATTTTGCCAGTTCGTAGTCAGGAATTCCAAAGGTCCGTCATACACATCAATCGTGATGATTTTTAGACTGTTAAAAGCTATATTTCTGTTCTTTTGCTTGGCGAAACTCAAAAAAAAATGAGCCAATTAACCACACACGTATATTAGTTTCATATCATTCATTTATCTGCACTAAACTCAGTCAAATATGAAACATGTCAATATTTTTCAATACTCAGGTCTTAGAATGAAAGTGGACTGCATTTAATTTACTCTACCTGTCGGGCACAGCCCACCCAAATTTGATAGATTTGCCAAAGTTCAATTTTTTCCTGCGATTACTAACTGATAGAACGCAGTGACCTAGATCTCTGTTCATTATATTATCTTAAAACACCTGTTTAATCCTGGGTTGCATATTGACACTCCTCTTCTCGAACACACCATAAAAATCGGCTAATATATTCGATCTTTCTTCCGTAATTTTCTTTCTTTACATTGCATTACAATGCTTAGTAATCTTCCAGAATACGCGGGCGACCTGACGTATAGATGATGCCAGTAGTTTGAAAAAAGTATTTTAATGAAAAGTGTAAAAAATATATGTTTTAAGTTTTAAGGTGCCATCAAAAGTTAACAATTTCAGTGAATTTGTAAACATGGAAAAAATTGGTTTTGGATGATCGTTGTTTGAAGGAGATTGGGCTAGCTGGAATGATAAACATTTCAAAAAGTGCTATACCTCGTACATTGAACAAAGATTTGAAGATAAGAAAAATATGGGTGCAGCGCTTGCTTTCAATAGAGCAAAAACAGCCTCATGAAGATGTTTCAGTAGAGTGTTTGGCAAGGTTTCACCGCAATAAAGCCGAATTTTTGCGTCGATTTATAACGATGGATGAGACATAGGTCCACCACTTCACACCTTAGACAAAGGAATAGCCAACGCAGTGGAGTGGAATGTGAAGATCGTTTATGTTCTCCTTGCTCACAATTTCCAGCGAAATTCTCGCAACAGGAATACAAGCCATGTGAGAATCAATTATGCAAAGCATAGTAAAAAGAAATGCATTATTTTTCCATAAATTGAAGACATGGACTACTATACCACTATAGGGTTATGCTTTATGACGTTTTTGGAAAGGTTTGACGTGCAATATTCTTTGAGCGCTTTTTTCGATAAAGGCGAAAACGAAAGTCAAATAGCTGAAAGTGCAAGTAACGCGTATGATCCCGAGACTCTAACGGCCAACCATGAGCAATGTTTATTTCGTAGACATTTCGGTAATTGTGATGTAAAGGATGCGCCACGCTATGGAAGATCAGTTGTCGAAAATTCCGATAAAATAATGGAAATCATCAAGTGCGAGCGTCATGTAAGCACTGATTCGTTTAACCGGGAACAAAACAAAAAAAAAAAAAAACGTTTGGAACCAATTGCGTGGGGATGGACGCAGAAGGAAGCTGGATGAATGGGAACTACACGAGGCCGCACAAAAAAAAAACATAATGGAAGAAATTTTCATCTGCAAATTGCTCCTGAATCCCAACTAAATCCAGCAATTTCTGAAGCATATCATAACTAGTGATGAGAAATGGGTCACTTAGGACAACACCAAATAAAAACAGTAGTTGTCAAATACAGGGTTGCCCATATTCGACGGACCCATCTGGCAACGCCATAACTTTTGACAGAGATGTCAGATCGCTTAATGACATACCGCGTTTGAAGCGTCAGTCCAAGCAGATTTTTACCATGGAACAATACACGCCACGCGAGCGCTCTGAAATAGTTGAAATTTACATTCAACAGAAGAAGTCAATTGTGAAAACTCAACGTGCTTTTAAAATATTAAAAAATGTGAGAAGTGCGCCTTCTAAGAACACCATTAAGCGTTTATACGAAAAATTTTCGACTGGTGAGGCTCTTTCTAATCCGAAGAGGCCAAATAAAAGTCGACCAAGGCGATCGGCCGAGAATATCGCTGCCGTACGAGCCAGTGTTGAGAGGTCCCCAAGAACATACCAAAAACGCCGTTCTCAGCAGTTGGGCATGGCTCGGTCCACTTTACAACGGATTATTCGCGTTGATTTGCATTTGTTCCAGTACAAAATTCAATTGACGCAAAGATTGTTGCCTGCGGACAAGCCTCGTCGATTGGAATGGGCCCAACGAGTCATCGAAATGGCCGATGATGACGAGCAATTTTGGAACAAAATTATCATGTCCGATGAAGCCCATTTCACATTGAATGGGACCGTAAATAAGCAAAATTGCCGTATTTACGCCACTGAAAATCCTCAGGAGATTTAAGAATTGCCTCTTCATGACGAAAAAGTCACAGTTTGGTGCGGCGTTAGTGCGAAAACGGTCATTGGGCCGTTTTTCTTCCAAAACGAAAATGGCCATGCTGTTACCATCAACCTGGAGCGTTATCGCGACATGATGACCAATTTTGTGATGCCAATTATTCGTCGAAAGCGTATGAGGCAGTTCTGGTTTCAACAAGACTGCGCTCCACCGCACACAAGTCGCATAACAATCGATTTTCTGAAGAATTTGTTTCCGGGCCGTTTGATGTCGAAAAGTAGTGATTTGGACTGGCCACCGCGTTCGACCGATTTGACGCCCGCTGACTTCTTCTTGTGGGGACATTTGAAGTCAAAGGTTTACGTTAACAAGCCAAGGACCGTAGAAGAGCTCAAGGAAAACATTCGTGAAGAAATAGCCGCTATTCAGGCCGAAATGTTGGCGAAAACGATGGAAAATGCTGCAAAAAGGGCACAATACGCCATCAACGCCAGAGGCGGCCATTTGAGAGATATAATATTCAAAAATTGATGTAAACAAATCTACTTGGAACAAATTAAATGAATAAGATTGCCAACCGCCAAATTTTTATTTTTTTCTTTGATTTTTTTTCTAAAAAACATGGGTCCGTCGAATATGGGCAACCCTGTAGGAGTGAGCTGGCGCAAATGATGCTCGAGCCCAAAATTTTGCTGTGTTTTTGGTGGAATTGGCAGGAATCCATCTAATGTGGCCTGTTCTCCTACAGTCAAGCTATTAATTCGGACCTGTACTGTGAATAGTTGGATAGTCTGAAGGAAGAAATCGCACAAAAACGGACAACTTTGGCCAATAGGAGAGGAATTGTGTTTCTTCATAGTAGCACACGGGTTACACATATCAATAGTGATTCGCCAGAAGCTTGGATGGCACGAAATGATAATCATCTATGTCTGTCTATGGCAAATGGTTTCGCTTGTGAAAAATTCGCTTTAAAAGAAGCTTATAAAAATCAACTGTCCCGGCAACTGTTATTGCCAATAGGAACAAAGGGCATAATGGAATTATTATCAAAATGCCAACAAGTTCTCGAACGAAATGGTGTGCACTTGATCTAAATCGGGCCATTCTAATTATGCTAAATGAAATCTTCAATGTCATGTAAAAATAATGAGTTTATTTTTACTACACCTTGCAAAAACATTATATAAATTTATATAATTTATATAAATTTGCCATAACAAACCAAAAATAGTGATAGCTTGTCAGCCATCGTCTTTTTTAAATATCCCAAAATTTGTGGATATTACTTGGAAATTTTATTTCGTTAGTTTTGTGCTACCCTAATATTATAGAATGAACAAGCTCTCATTTTGTGCCAGTATATTACCTCTGATGCAATATGTATGCTTGTGCTGCAAAGCATGGCTGTATTCATTCCCGTGGCCATGTTCACTGGTAAATATTAAGTTTGGTATTTGAAATACACGTACTTACATATCAACTGTAAAATCCTAAATTCCATGTAAATTTACAGCCCAATATGAATATTAATTTAAAACTTTATCCGCTTAGTACCACATCAAAATTGTTGAACGAGCAAGTCCGGCCAATTAATCTTCAGGAAATCTTCCCTGTAGAATAGTTTTTTTGTTTTTACTATCAACTTTTACTAAGCCATTTAAATATTTTGGTGGTTATGTGATTATACTGTAAAAAAAACCCAGAAATGTTTGGATTTCTCCTTTGGTATTACAAACATTGTATTTATCCACAACAAATACAAGGACAATTTAGCCACCTTACGTCCATCAATGTTTAGATAAAATATGCTAAAAATCATCGTTATGGTATACACATAGTAAGACAATTTTTCGTTGCCGCAAATAATTGATAGAAATTTTTGGAATGCACTAGTTCAACTGGTTAAATTGGCTATTACTCGTATACCGTTACAGGGCTGACATTTCAATCTACAATTTGTGATATGTCATAGAGAGACACAATAGGACCATTTTCGTCATATTTTACACTTTTATTGCAGAAAAGGCCAAGGAGACACTAAAGCATATCGAAATATACATACACGATGGCATGACAAAACACGCTTGCAAAAAATTACGTCCTGGAAATTTCATGCTCAAAGATAACCAAATGTGGTTATTTTGTCGTTGCAGAATTTGCAGGGAGGCTGATATTTGTTTGTTAACAAAAATGGATTCTTTACAAAAAAGTCAGTTGGTAGACATCTTGGTATCAAATGTCAACGGAGGGTGGGCTGCAACAAAATAGATTATGTTCTCTTTTTGCTCCTAAGGGACTGAAAATGATTGATAAAGCCAGCAAAAAAGGCCTGAATTTGTAAATCGCAAACTCGTTATTTTCCACCATAACAACTCTAGGCTTCACATATCTTGGCGGACTCAGCAACAAATATTAGAGCTTTTATGGAGGATGATATCATAATCATCCTATAGTCCAGATATGGCACCTTCGGATTTACACTTATTTCGAAATCTGCAGATTGTAAGGTCCATCCGAAGCAATGAGAGTTTATATCTTTTGAAACAACGCAATATAGCAACCAGGAAGAAGCGTGCTAAGTATCATTTGGTCAAACATGTTTCATGACTTTTTAAGTGAAATGACCGAGGCGCCGTCTGCATAACTGGTTGATAGGCTGATGGATTTTTTAAGTGAAATGACCGAGGCGCCGTCTGTGTAACTGGTTGACTGGCTGGTAAAATTTTTAAGTGAAATGACTGATGCCCCATCTGTATAACTGGTTGACTGGCTGTTGACTTACTATAATAAAGGGTGTTCGAACAAGAACGCAAGATTTAAATTTTGTGCCATTCAAAGTGTCATTGTTTGACATTTGAACAATTGTTATTATTTGCTAGTAGAAGGTACGAGGTTAGTAAAAATGGAGCGCTACACGAATGGACAACGCATTCTCATTGTGAAATTGTTTTACCAAAATGGTGAAAGTTTTGCGGCTATAGTTCACAAATTGCAATCAATTTGGGGTCACAATAATGCTCCAAAAGAGTCAGCTATATAGAGATCAATGGATAAATTTGCCAAAACTGGGTCTGTTAGTGATGTAAAGACAACAACGCGCCCTCGACCAGATCAGTCGACCGAAAATGTCGCAACTGTACGTGATGATGTCGCTCAAACTCCATCCACCTCAATTCGACACCGAGCTCAGCAAATTGGTGTCTCCAAATCCACTGTGCAGCGAATTTTGACGAAAGATTTGCATCTTCATGCATACAAAGTTCAGTTGACTCAAGAACTGAAGCCAGCTGACCATGGACAGCGAAGGGAGTTCGTTAATTGGGTATTGGAGAGACAACATGAAAATGCTTAATTTGCCGATAAAATCATCTTCAGTGACGAGACCCATTTCCATCTTGATGGCTTCGTCAATATGTAGAATCGTCGCATTTGGTGTGTCACTGTGTGGTGTGGATTTTGGGCTTCAGGAATCATTGGACCTTTTTTATGAAAATGAGGCATGTCAAGCGCAGTCAGTGGTGTTCGGTATCGTGAAATGACAACCAGTTTTTTCGTGCCTAGAATTGAAAAAATGAATGTGGATGGCATGTGGTTTCAACCAGACGGCGCCACATGTCATACAGCCAGAGAAACAATTCAATTACTGCATCTGTCATTTAAAACTTAAAACTTCTTGCTGGGACACTCTTTACTTTGCAAAACCGTAGATTGTGAATGGGCTTTATCAATCGCCACTTCTAGTAGTTCTCCCCGATTTAAGTCATTTGCTGCTATATTTATATCTTTTATTCAGTTGGGCTACATTCTATTAAATTTGGTCCCTGTTACGTGTCTGCTAAAGTAGGGTTTGAGAATGAAAATTGTTGTTATTGTTATGTCCTTTTGTCCGAGTAACCACACCATTTCTACTACGTCCAATAAAAATGATAGCTTTAACAATTTATACAGAACTCAATCAAACCACGCACTTAATTTATCATGATTTTGGATTTTTGATTGAAAGTGCTTAGGTTTCTGGTGCCTCACATGCAAATTTACTGCAGTAACTTCAGCTTTTGTCATATGTATTACATTATAATGCATGACAAAATTGGAGGAAATCCATAAGATAACCATGCCCTTTCTGGCATCCGCCTATAAATTGCATAATTTAACTCAAATATTCCTATATCCCTACTTTTCAATGAAAATGCACTGCACCTTAGAATACCACCAACGCTCATATTTTTGGTCATTGTATTGATTTGCAATGTCCCCTAAAATTTGGGAAAAATGTACACTTTACTTCTGGTACCTTCCATATATTTGAGCGATTGGACCCACAAATAACAACGCCCACTCCAATTACTCACATGCAAGTTATCTAATTTATTATAAAATATCAATCATTAGGGTTTTTTTTTTTTTTTTTTTTTTTTTGCAAGAAACTAACAATTCGCAATGCTGCTTCTGGCATCGTTGACATTTTTGTATTAACCTAATTAAATTTTTCAAAATACTTCAAAAGGTAAATGAAATAAGTCTGCGAATAGTGTTATATAAATCTTACATTCTCACGCCACATTAATTTAGCCAGAGATCGTGTTCTTGGGATCTTTCATATGTGAGCCAAATCTTGACGACGTTTATGTTCTTTAACGTCCATGTGATTGGTACCTGAGATAATTTTGGATAGAAGTACAATTTGACTTTCTGAAATATTTGTAATTGCTTATATTTCGCATCCGTTTTACATTTTGATGAAATTGTTAAGTTATTATTTATTGTATATGTTAATAACATTATATTTCTTACATTCGTCTAAACGTTTCACGAATACAGCTAAAAAATATGTTTGATGTTGAAATACAGTTTGGTAGTAAGCAATTTGTTTCTCATAAACATTAAAATATTGTATAATTATCTGTATGTGTCACAGCGCCACTATGTGTTACATGATGCAGAGCAGCGGTTCTCAAAAAGTGCTCTGCGACACCTCAGGGAATCGGGGCCGTGCGTACTCATAGTAGCTTTTGCAGCAGTTGTTACTATATTTTATTTTAAAGTTTTGGTATCTGATAAAAAGGAAATAATAGCGCGAAATGAACTAAGCTGACAGGGAAAGTAAAATGTTATAATCTTTTTTTTGTTTTATTTTTACAAATTTTTTTTATTGATTTATTTTTTTATTTTCTAATAAATATTTTTTTTTTTTTTTGTATACATATTTTTTATTTTTCTGCAAATTTCATCATTTTTTCTGTATTTACGATTAAATCTAACATCTTTAGAAGTACTTGAGATATAGGAGAGCTTCTCACACTAAGTGAGCTTATACGCATTCTATTTTTATACTCACTCAGCGGGGCCTACAATGTCATTCACCAGAATTGTCGATTACTCGACAACTCAAAGTGTTTAGCTCAGACACGTCGAGATGACCGCGCTTGAATAATGACTGTCTGCGGGATTGAACCAGGAATCATGCAAACGATAGTCGCGTGTACGTCTTTTGACCATATGTGTTTTAAGACTTTAAGTCGGTTGAGAATTGTCCGTCAAGTAGGCACGATAACTTTCTGCGAAACTTATTAACATTTGACAAAGTTTTATATTTTGCAACGTCGTCGCCGTAGACTTTAGATGGGATAAATTGATTCACGCTTTTTGGTTAATTCCATACAAATTGATGGATGTCTTTACAGTTAAATTGTTGATTTTTAACATAAATTGCAGTAACATAAATTTTTGTTCTCTTGGCAAAAATATCGACGGATTTTACGGTGCCCCTTCTGATACCAATCACAAGCTGTTTTTGATAGACTTAGTTCTGAGAACAAAAATAGATGCAATTGCTGTAATTTAATTGTTTTCCTGTAACATTCTAATACATAGGCCTAACATATAGTTATTGTCAAATGGATTGCTTTACAATACTTGAAGGAATTTGAAAAAATCGATCAGATTACCTCACTCTTTTTGATAATTCCTACATAAATTGTATAATTTAATCTATATTATTCTTCATTCATGTTAAATCTTTCATTAATTTACACTAAATTGAATATAGTTTAGCAAGCATCAGGTGCTAAGTGAAACCTAATTCTGTGAATGAAAACATACCATATTGTCACGTCTCCCTTTTCTTATTCTTTGTAGAGGTTGTATTAGGTAATATACATACAGAGTGTCCGTCGGTAAGGTATACTACTTTGTTTTGCCGGCATTTTGGTAAACATTAGTCTTGACAGTTCATATTTAGCAGTCGTGAAGTAGATGAGAATTTATTATGGAAAAATATTCGATATTAATCGTTAAAATATTTTACCAAAACCAATCATCGATTACTGTGACGATGAGAAAGTTACGAGGAATTTTTGGGGCCAACAAGATGCACTATTTATCGTGTAGTGGTCTGTAGTGTAGGGTCTGTAGCTAAAAGGGCCAAACATGGACCACAACGTACTGCAAGATCGGCTGAAAACATCTGCTGCTCCAAAAAGTGTTCAAAACAATCCATCAACCTCAACTCGACGCCGTGCTCAGGAGCTTGGTCTTCAAAGAACAACCTTGGCCACAATTCTGCACAAAGATTTGCATTTGTTTCCATTTAAGATTCTGTTGACACGAGCTTCTTCCACAAGGCCATTTACGCCGCCGTACCTATGCCAATAGGATGTTATCGCTTCCTATGACAACCCCAATTTTTATGAAAAAGTCATAATGAGTGACGAAGCACATTTTCATTTGAATGGATATGTGAATAAACAGAATAGTCGGTTCTGGGCAATGGAAAACCCTTTAATTATCCATCAGTCTTCTTTGCATCCATTAAAAGTGACAGTCTGGTGTGCAATTCGGTCAGGAGGAATCATTGGACCTTACTTATTTGAAACTGAAAAACTGTCAATGGAGAGCGATATCGTGATATGATTGAAAACTTTTTGACGTCACAACTGCATGCTTTGGGCTTGATTAATATTAACATACAGGATTGCAATGGAATTACTGCGAGACCTCTTTCCAAGAAGCTATTTCAAGAAACGGTGATGTTGACTGGCCTCCACGGTCGCCTGATTTGAGTGCTCCGGACTTCTTTTTGTGGGAATATCTGAAAAGCAAGGTTTATGCAAAGAAACCAGAAACGCTTGAGCAACTCAAACAAAATATTCGTGATGAAATTAATGAAATACCGCGTGAAATGTGTGAGAATGTAATGAAAAATGTGCTCAAAAGGGCTCGCATTTGTGAGGCTAACAGAGGCGGACATTTATCTGATATTGCATTCCATACATAATTGCCGACACTAATTAAAACATTTATCAATATAAGATCCATTTTCTTTCATTTAATCGAAAATTATAAACAAAGTAGTATACCTTCCCGACGGACACCCTGTATATATTTTTGGTAACTTCCAAACTGTTAAAGGAAACACAAATCGTTCTGACGGGCAGACGTATGACCACTTTTGGTTCCATTTAGTCCAACAGAGACCATTATAATATATTATGTATACTTAATTTTGACATATTTTTGCACAAATCCCTCAAGCTTATTTGTATAGGGTATTCAAACCAGAAAATATATTTGAAAATAACTCGTATAATGACATCAGCATATGTGAGGTAGTTAAGAGATCCACAAAACCCGAAAATATTGGTATATGAATAGAGGTACCTGAACCACTGAAACTGCAAAAAATCGTCCTTTTAGCACTAACTTAGTGAGAACCCCTGATGTAGAGTAATAATATATGCACACGTGGGCGTACATTGGTCCATGTGGGAAATGTAATGCTATGTTAAACAATAAATTAAGCAAATAGTTATTACAGTGTTTGCGATGTTGGTGTTGTTGTAACAGGCTTGTACGCATACATGTATTTATTGCAGTTGTTGCGGTTATATTGTGATTGAGCACTATGCTTATTATTCAATTGCAGGAAAGGCAAATTGATACACCGCACATTGAAATCATATTAACTGTAATTAATTTGGTATTGTTTGATATTTTAATTGAATCCAATTTGCTATTAAAATGTAATTTTTAAAATACCTTTCCTACTCATGCCATATGCGAAGACATCATGAGAGGCCATTCTTGTTTGCTATTTGTATCGATTACAAACATTAGAATTTTTGAATTTAAAACATTTCCTATTTAATTTAATTGCAAGTCTCAGTAAAATTTGTCAACTGAAAGCAAAGGGTTTACGTGCAAACTTCTTTCAGATTGATCAACATTAGAACGACCCATAATTTACGCTAATAATTCCTACAAAATAATACAAATTTTAATATTCTCGGTAGTTTACAGAAGAATGCACAGTCCGAAATACATCATATTTGTGGGTGATTACTGAATTGATTGTTACTCCAACCAAATAAACGTCATCGACTAAACCAAAATTTGTGTATGATTGACTGTTACAATATGAGGACCATATAGCGTAAAATATATCGTATTTTCTTTTACCAGTCTCCATTTTTGACACGCGCTTAAACAATTCTGCGTCAAGCAATCACAAAACTGAATTCTTTTTTTTTTCAGTACAAAATCTTATCTCTGTATCGCCATCTACCATAACTCAATAGAACTTATACAATGCAAAATACAGGCTAATAAATAAAGTCTTACTAAGAACTTTTGCCTACAGGATAGGAAAATAGTTAACTTAGATGTTTGCCCGACGACCTCATACTAAAAAGGATATAATAATACTAAATTTATAATACGAATAATTCTGATATTAAAGTCGGCCATGGTTTCGTAAAATTTCTGCCCCTTTGGTCTGCTGAACGCAACCTTAATGTTAACGAAAAGATAACATACGTCAATCTGTCTTTCTTCGTCATTCTCCTGGATTTTTCTGTAATTATCTGGTCGGAAATAGAATTGTCAAGTCTAAAGACCCACTGATAACATTCAGTTACCTCTTTTAGAGCATAAACTTTGCTTTCGTGGATTTGCTGGACTCTTCGAGCTTGACTTCTGCCCTTCATCTTTCTATATTTCTGTTCTATCTTAAAAATATGGACTATCAGTTATTCTCTTCCTTGATGTGTTTCCTCACGTCATGTGCCACAGTGGGCTACATCATTGGTATGCAGCATATTTTATTCAGACATAATTTAGCAAAATAATGCACAAAATATTGCGATTGTATGCCAGGAACATCAGGATTACGGACGGATTGTTGTAGATATTGAGAGAGTTTTGATGTAAGCTGTGGCTATTGTGGCTTTCTTTTGCTTTGTAACGTATGTTTTTCTTTTTGTTCAATCACGTAGAAAATAAATGATCTGACATATTTGACGGAGTTTTTATTATGGAAACCAAATTTTGATGTTTGAAGGTATCACGAGTCTGCCCAGAGTTTTGATTCTGTCTTTCGTTGGGGCATACTCACAAATCAATGTGATGGACGAAGACTTCGCCTCGATGTTGATTGTGGCTATAAATCTACAATAGTTTTAATGGTTTTTTTTAATTGTAACCGTAGCAGATGTCACAGATGTTTTTGTGTCGAGTACATCCTTATTTTGGCTATTGCACTTCCTGGACGGCGGTGATATTACGTTTATATCTGTTTAAAATTTCCATGAATCGGGCAAAGGTACATTCTCTGTGTAGAATCCGGATATACCAGGACCTTAAATCACGGCCTTAATAACTTTTGTGGAGGCCTTCAACATTCTGGGTTTCCGCATCTTTGTTTTCTCTAATGGGCGCGGTTATTCTGTTTTTTTTTTCTAAATTTTACCAATACAACTGACCAAAATCGAAATTAGTGGAGCAATTACAGGGGAAAAATTAAATTTCAATAGAACAGACAATTTTCTTCCATATTCATGACGCATGACGTGTGATAAATCTAATTGAGTTCAATACAGTGACTAGGAAGATATAAATCTAAGAATATACGAATTAAACCTGTCACTTGTAGGGTGGACTCAAAAGGGGCGTGATATTCGTTCTCAAGTTTTACCAAACTATATATTCAATTCAATGAATAATCTTCGTTACTGTAGTCTAGTAAGTAGAAATTACAGAAAAATTTCCGAAAATTGCCCAATTAGTATGGGAGGTAATATAGAATGAATAAAACAAATATTTGTGAATAAAAATTTTGTTTACTGCAGTGCACGGAAAAAAACTGAATTCAGAAAATCGGACAATTTGCTTTGGAGGTGATAGAAGGGGTAGCTCGATATTTCTCATTTACACACTCCGACTACTATCTGGTAAAAGTTTTCTGATGTCTTCCAAAGACTTACAAGTAGTTGTTATGCCTGTTGGACGGCAAGACGGATATCGCTTCAGAAAGTCGTTAAGCAAATTTGGCCAAAGCATTTGGTACTTCAAATACTTTCTCTTCGATCTATCATTTTTGCCGTATCAAATGTTATATAGCCTCATTCCATTGGGCAAACGTTTAAATATCGATCTTTGGGGCATAAATATATGAGTAAAAAAAAAGAATGTGCAAGAACATTTTCAGATTTATTGTTGTTATTTCCAAATTATCAGCAGATAAATATTAGATAGAAGAACAAAACATTTTTTTTTTCTGATAACATTTTATTCAAATCAACTGATTTTGGGTTTAACTTAACGGTTAAAAATGATAGTCCACCTAAAAATTAGTAATGCTGATGGAATGCTTAATAATTATTGTACCGAAATAATTTAAAACCATTGAGTTCATCCATCCGATGAGAAAAGATGTTGATTAAAATTGACAGTCTTTAATGTTACACAAATAGTCGTTGATTCCGTTCACATTTTAATACCATGTGTTTCACTTAGACAGGTTAAATGACCTACAAAACTTTCCACTTTAACATTATTACCCATTTAAATGTACCAAATTATTTCACTCTTGTTATCTGAACTCTTTTCGTTGCTAACCTTCGCAAACTACTTTAGCTTCATATACAGTTGAATGTTGTCATTGTCCCTGTATAATGAAAAACATTATGTGAATTAGATCAGCTGATAAGACTTCAGTATTATTTTATTGTTATTTTATCGTCTTGGCATAAAAATACGACGACTATCAAAATATCCTTAAACCCTTTTAGCTCTGCGTTTAATGCTTATGTTATCATATGAATACCCATTCGCATATAAAGTACACAGAGAACACAAACAGTATATATTACCGTATGTGCCCCCGGCTAGTGTAAGTTGTGTTAGCCATCATTGGCGTAGACGGTGTAATGGGGCATTAGTGTAATTGACTGTGAGCAATAAACGCTGTATAAATGTCAACCGCACATAACGAAATGATCGTCATAACAACACACTATAGGAACAGCAACAGCATTAACAAAATAATAATAGTAATAACAACCGCTTCTGTATTATAGTCGTACATCCATGACAAACAATTCCGGACCATTGTTTGGCTTATGTTTCAAGTGGCCTGTTTACTACCTATTGCCTGCGTCAATTTAAGAACCATAAATATTGTCGGAAAGGGAATCCCAAAAATAAACCCTTTTTTGCCGTTCCACACAAAATCGAAAGAAAAACTTCTCATATGGGCAAAAATAAATACTAATTCCTACAACATGTGATCAGTATCGGGGGAATGTTTTCTCACATACAGAAAATTAGCCAGTCGATAAGTAAATTTCGTTGAAGTACGATAAGTAAATACATCAGTATGCTTATATAGATATCTTTTTACTAATTTTTTTTGTACAGGGTGGCGCACGAATCGTGCTACAAACACAAAACGGACACCAATGGGGACCGATGTTTAAAAATGTAGAATGAGTTTTTTTTTTACCCAGAACTCCGTCGTAGACGGATATGTTTCAACAGCATTTGTCTCCAGCAAGATGGACCAACCGCACACAAAGCCAGATCAATTATGGCGGAGCTCCAACGAAAATTTCCATACAAATTAATATCCAGAAACTACACTTTTCGCTGACTCCCAAAGCCTGACTGCACCAGAGGTGTACAAGAGATGTACAAAACGAAACTAAGGCATTTGACTGAAATGAAGTAGACCAATAAAACAATAATTGGGGCGATTCCGACTTCAACCCTTCAGGCCGGGATGAATTATTTTCTGATCAGGTGTCGCATATGCACGAATGAGCATGGATGTCATTTCCGGTCCACTATCTTCAAAACCAATTAGTTATAAGGTGCGCAACTAAGTTGTCGCTGTTTTGTTTTTTACAAAAATGCAACTTTATTATGAAAACATGTTTACAAATGATTTATTGAAAGTATTTCCCATCGCTAGCTACTAATTTTCCCCATCTTTCTGAAAAAACTCAAATTCCGTTACGGGAAAACCGTTCAGCTTTTAAAGCTATCCACGAATCTAGCTATTTCTTGATGTCGTCATATAAGTGGAACTGCTGGTCAGGCAGATTTTGTGCCATCGAAAGGAACAAGTGATAATCGGATGGCGCAGTATCTGGAGAATATAACGGATAGGGTAATACTACCCATTTCAGCGTTTCGAGGTAGGTTTTAACGGGCTTGCCACGTGAAGTCGAGCGTTGTCATACTGAAGAATCACTTTTTCGTGCCTCTCCGCGTATTGTGAGTATTTCTCCCGCAGTGATCGGCTCAATCGCATTAATTGAAGTCGATACCAATCCTGAGTGAAGGTTTCACTTGGTTTCAACACGTATTAATAAATAACACCGACCTGGCCCCACCAAATACAGAGCATAACCTTCGCAGCGTAAATATCTGACCGAGGCGACGACGTAGAAGCATGACCGAATAGCCCAAATAACTTTCCTTTTTTTTTTTTGAGTGCTGTAATGAATCCATTTTTCATTACCCGTTTGTCGTTGTTGCAGTTGTTCACAGGCAAAAAAAAAAACGGCGCTCAATGCTCCTTGCTTTTGAATCATACCTAACGTATGCAATCGCTTAGAAGTGGTTTGGCGGGTAACTTCTAATACTGAAGCAAACTCTACCTATGTTTGACATGGATCCCCATCAGGCGATTCCGTCAATTCAGTGTCTTCGAAGGTTTTTGGTCTTCCTTCACGCCAACGGTTGTCAGCATCAAAATCAATGTCTTTAAAGCGACGGGGCCAATCTCAACGCTTTGTTTCACTTGAAGCAGCATCTCCGTAACTGTTTTGAAGCTCTCGATAAGCTTCAGCCGCCTTTTCTTCGATTGAAAGAAGAAAATCAATACTTCCCGCATATGACGATTATTTGGCACAAAATATTCACACACATATTCACACAACCAAAAGAATATGACGTCAAAAGAAAATCGCTTTTGTGTCGAGGCGGCATGTTTGTCATGGCTCATGATGTTTAGATTATGGCAGAATCAACTAGCACTTACAGCTGGCGCCATCTATTGGCAAACAGCGGGATTTTTGTTTGCGCACCTAATATATAAAATAATACAATATAAAAAAATACAATATAAAAAAATACAATATAAAAAAATACAACATAAAAAATTATAATACAATATAGAAAATTATAAAAAAAATAATAATTGAAACACATTGATTAAAAGAAAGTTATTTGAATTTTGTATTGTAGCACAATAAGAGGACTGTATATTGAGGACTATTTTAGGGACATAAATTTAAACGGAAATAATTTTAGCTTTAGTTGCGAAAACAATATTTTCTTTAATTTATAATTTAAAACTTACTGGAATTATTAAAATAGATTTTTGTGCACAGGATCGCGAAGAGTTTGAAAACGACAAGTTACTTTCAACGAATTGTCGCCAATACCGGATGTCACTTTTTGAAAAACGTTTCCATCAAATTTGCTAGATAAATCCATAATAAATACGATGCATTCTGGAAGAAAATTATCAAAATAACCATGAGGTGAAATAAAATTCATAGGGAATACCAACCGTTGGCAAAATCATGGAACATTTCTTTCGATATGTTTAGTTCTTATTCATCCACGTCACATAACTATAATCTGCCAACGAGTGTATAAAAAGTGCAGCAATAAGCAATCCACTAATCCTTAAATAGGTGGTTTTAGTTGTGTAAGCGAGATGGGATAACGCCAGATGGGGTTAGAAAAATAAGATTTCGCACTCAAAAAGTTACTCAGACTGTTTTGTGATTGCTTTATTCAGTAAGGTTTGAATGGACATCATAGATGAACACCAGCAAAAAGAAATTACGCAGTATTTTACATTTCTTCTTCTATAAGGGCAGAAGTGCAACCCTGGCGTTTGGAAATGTGAAGTGTTTATAGTGCTGATATTGTAACAGGTGAACGCATATGACCATCATGTAAGTCCTATTTCTGTAGACAAAGAGACAAATATTGCTCAATTAATTTGGAACCACTTTATTAAGGTTGATTACAAAAAGGAGCCACAAAGCCACAAAGGGTTAACGCAAAATAACTTCATGGATAAATTTCCAACTGCGAATCGCTGCTGAATCGCAAAAACCCATTTCTGGTGGCTGGTGACGAGAAATGGGCGACTTCCGACAATGTTAAACGAAAGTGGCAGTGGTGGAAAAGCGGTGAGCTGGTGCAAATGGTGGCCAAGACGGACAATCGACCGGATGGATCGACCATCCGAAGGTTTTTTTGTGTATGTGGTTGGCATCTATTATGACACGCTCTGCTAAGGCCGAGCTCCCAATTCGTATCTGTACTGTTAATAATTTGGCCGTCTGAAGGAAGCAATCGCCTGATAGCAGTTAGCTTTGGCCAATAGGAGAGTAATTGTGTTCCAGAAGGACAAAGCCAGGCCACTCACATAAGCAGTGTTCGGCCGGAATCTCCGGAAGCTTGTTTAGGAGGTTCTTATGCATCCACCTTGTTCTTTAGATTTGGCAAAGAATGATTATCTATCTGTTCCTGTCTATAGCGAATGTTGAAAAACATTGTCCCAGTGTTTTGTCAATCGGATCGAGAGAGACATGCATGAGAGAGACGTAGTAGAATTAACTTCAATATGGGTGCAAGTTATTGAATAAAACGGTGAATATTTCGCCCAAATCGAATCATTCGAACTAAGGTAAATAAAGTTTTCAGTGTCATACGAAAGTAATGGCTTTCCTTTTGCTATACTACTATATTTTCTATCGCCATTCGAAATGTATTTCCACGTGTTGATTTATTTCAAACAAAAAGCCTTATCGATGATACCACTGCAATGAACATGATTTTTTCCTGAAATTTATACGTAATATTTAGCGTTTTGGTAAAATACGGACTGTAGCAATAAAACATTTTGCTATATTTTGCTGCAAAACTCGTCTACACCAGATTATAAACGAAGTACTTTCTGAACTCGCCATAACTTTGTAGATAGGAAGTCGTTTTAAATTATTGTCCCACCTGGCTAATGATTTGTTTTAAATAATGTAATTTCTGGACATCAGATGAAAATAATTATTTTCATCATCATTAATTATAATTAATGGACCCACTACAAATGTCCTTTTTTGGTTTATTTTTCCCGCTTTCATATTTTTAGTTTTTTCCGTTGAATCCTATCAAATTTGTACATTAAGTTACAGTTTTTTTTTTGTTTCTCTTTGTGTTGCCTATAATGCCAAAACCACTTTATGATGGATTATTGAAAAAGTTATTAAACTTGTCTTGCTGTTTTCCCGGTTTTGGTCTAATACAACAAACAACACGTATAAATAGCGGTATGTGTGTGTGTGTGTATGCGTATGGGGATACAAACCTGCATATGTGTTTTTGTGTGTGTATGAATGTATGCGTATGTTGCATGTCAGCTTAATGTGCGGAGGACGTTGTTCAATTTATGTTGTGGCATGTTTAGTATCACAAAGTTTCCATGTTGTTGTTGTTGTACATACTGTTGCTCAATACAGTTGGTTATTGTTTGTTGGCTTATTTAGGTTTATTTTGATGTGACAAAACTTTTTCATTAATGAAAAACTTTTTATTTTATTTTTTTCCGAAAAAAAAAAACGAAACAAAGCTTGATTCCATACTTTCAGTTTGCCTAAAAAGCTGTTAAGCACTGTGGTGTGTGGGGTAATACTATGCGATAAAATATTTATTTGGCTGTAGTAACTGAAGATACTCTGATGTAAATGTCAATTATCTGCAGAAAGAAAACATATTTTATTTTAAATTCACATTTGAATCTACATTCCCGGTGATAAAGTTGTATTTGTAGCGTCAATTACAACACTTTGTTTATATTTGTATTAGAAGCGTCCAGGGGAATAATTTATTGTCATTTATATTCTGATTATATCGCTGTGGAAATCGTTTACAACGACATTCAAGGGATCGGAGAAAGTCTGCCGTTATAACTTGCAGTCATTGTATGCAACAATAGTGAACATTTCTAATATTTTCTTTCGTTTTTAAAATATGAATTTAAATTCCTTACATACTTATTTGAAATTTAGTGTCTTTTAATGATTAACTAAATGAATATGAATTCCATTCCCAGGAATATAAACGCAAAATAAGAAAATGTATGGAAATTACCTAGGAGAATATATTATATATAGGTATTTTTAATAGAATTCCAAATTGCTTTGAGCAGTTCACTGAAGAAAAAATCTCGTCATAAACTTGATTATTTGAAAAGTCAATACATTAGCTTATCCTTTCATGATGCAGCCCAAGAAGAGAGATAATTCAGATCATTTTCATTCGAAATGAAATTTAAAACTTAGATGCAAATAATATTTCTTGTGCATAATAACATAAAGTGTCAGACAACTTTTTTTTTATTGTTAGCGAAAAATGCCTATAAAAGAATTGCTCTTTGTAAGTAAAACTATCCACAGACTTCACGTTAAAGGCTAAAGCCTTATTCGTTTATTATCGATACCCCTATTTTAAATCTAAACTCTGAAGCCATTTTTGATTAACTAAAAATTAATTTTGAAACAATTTTTTCATTATTACTGCAAATCTCAATGTTTCACATTAATTTCAAAGTTCTTTAAACATACGAAGGCGGTCTCAAAACTAGCTGACCTAACAAAGAAGACACACAAAAACTTGGGAAAAGGTTTCTTTATTTTTCAGCATAATCAACTTTTAGCTCGTTACACTTTTTTCTGTTTATAGTAGAACTATCAAACTTCTTAAAATAGCCATCAACCGCAGACTCCTCCATTTCATTGTTAGCTTATCTTTTACTACCGAGCCATTTTTCTAAGTTTGGAAATACAAAATAGTCCAAGGGAGCTAAATCTGACGAATAAGACGTGTGATAAAGCATTTTGAAATTTAATTCATTAATTTTGGTGATCGCAATAGTGAATGTGTGAACCCGGAGCATTGTCTTGAAGAAACAATACGTTCTTTTTCTCCATAATTATCATTTCATCATAACTGATCTAAACGCTGCATAATATACACTGTTGATGTTTTTTTTCTTTCTGAACATAATTAATAAAAAATGATCCCAACGCTACAATCTTTCCTGTAGATGAAACCGTCTACGCTTTTTTTTTTTTGGATACGGTTTTCTCATTCCAGTCCACTGCTTTGACTGTTCCTTTGTCTCAGGTGTGAAATGGTGGACCTATGTCTCATCCATAGTTATAAATCGACGCAAAAATTAGGCTTTACTGCGGTGAAACACCCCCAGACATTCCACTGAAACATTTTCACGATGCTGTTTTTTCTCTATTGAAAGCAAGCGCGGCACTCCTCTTTTGCAATGATTTCTCATCTTCAAATCTTCGGTCAATATACGATGTATAACGCTATTTGAAGTGCCCATCATTTCAGCTAGCTCATGCATTTTTAGTCGACCGTCGTCCAATACTATTTTGTAGATTTTCTTAATCGTGTCTGGCATGGACTTCTCAATTGGTCGACCACTATGGTGTTCGTCTTGGCAGATCGTACATACGGCCTCGTCTAAATTCTGCTATACAATATTATACAATTGTAAACAAAGGGGCAGACTTCTCCAGAATAGAATCTATTTCGGATTTAATATTGGTTGGACGGAGACCTTTTGAATGGAAATATTGAATTACATAACAGTGACCAATTTTTTCCACCTTTACAAATTTACTGAAATCGGCTTTTGATCAAATAAAGATACTAAAGAACATAGCGACTTGAAAATTTATAAAATTGCCACTTTTCTTAAAAGTAGTTTGTTTTTCCAAACTACCGGCAACATCTCTACATCAGGCCGGCTAGTTTTTGGACCGTCCTCATACGCGTAACTGCAAATCTAGCAATCTATCGACGCATCGCCGAGGACACTGTGGTTGCAGTCCGTTGCGGTGGGAATGTAAGGCCACAGTTATGGCGTTTCTATTACATTGCGCTTGCCAACTTGTTTTTTTTTTTAAATTTTCGTAAAAATTCAGTCTACTTCTAACTTTGTTGATCAGTTCGCGTTAGAGATCGTCTCTCTAGTTTCTTTTCCTTGCCCTTGTTTTTGTAAGTATATCAAAATCTAGTATAGTATAATATTAATTTTAACCGTACATGGCATAACAACTGTGACAGTTATAGTTGCGGTTGTGCGACATCTATTTTCTAATGTCCTTTATAAAATCAAAAAAATCGCTTCTAAATCACTGTACTCAATATAAGCAATACTCCGAAAAATTTGTTACAGTAAATTGGCGAGAGAATGAGAGCCTGTTGCTTTAACTTGTTGTTATATATTATGCCGGCGTTATGATATATTTGGCAGGATTCTTTACTGAGAAGTACATCATAGCACTGTGGGTTCTACGAATTGTTGCACAGAGGAATGACAAAGTTATGAACAAGATTAATTATTGGTAACTTTTGTCATAGCATGAGGATGAGTTGGAGCTTTGCAGCACACGAAGAAAAAAGAAATAAATCGAATGTTTGCTGTACTCGTATAAAGCTTAAAGTAAATTCTCTTCAAATTGAATTTCGAAAGGATTTAAATATTATCGCTTGAGGTATACATAATCTTGTGGTGAAACTGTACACAGTTTCGTTGATTGTGAGCCAAAGTACAGACATTTTTAATCCGCTAAGCTTCAATTTCGTCTTGAGCCAGGGGAAAGAGACAAATAATATAAGATATTAAATACAAAATTGAAACGAATGTTTGCAGATTTCATATTCTTACAGAGATAACAATTTATGTAAAGGATAGAATAAATATGTCGTACTTGTACAACTCTCTAATATTTAACTTTTGTCCAGAAAAGTAAATTTTTTGTTTGTCAAAATAACATAATGGTCGTTATGTTGACATTTTTGAAATAACTAACTAAATAACTAAAATAAACGATTTAAAATATATGGACACAATTACTATACATTTTCAATAGAGAATACATGTTCATATATCGTTAAAAACTATATCTTGCTACTTTTACTTATTAGGTTAATTACTTTTGTCAAGAAGACAGACACAGAGTTAGAGGAAAACACAGTAAGAGCAGATATTTATCATAGTTGGCCATTATTGACCATATATGGGCTACACCACCAGCTGTAATCCGCTTGGGTAATGACATATTCCAAGGGCTCTAAATGCGGGTACACCGATCACCGAAAATTATGCCACAGGATAATTAATTTTGACCTACATAATGCAGAAAACATAGAATCAATATGGGCAGCTACAATTGTAAGCCTTATATCTGCGTTTACCCAAGTTGGGAAATTTCCGCGATATTTCAGTACAACTGAATTGAATTAATTGCCCATGTACATATCCTATTGTTGGATTAAAAAAGGGGTTAATTGAATTTCTTATTGTTGCACAATTGGTGCGGCACAATGTATAAAAAATGTTTAGTAAATTTCGGACGAAAATGATGCGAAACGTTAACAAACTAGTAGTGCGTTTACAAATTAAGAATCTTCGCTATTTTGTAGCTATCTTAAAATTTTTAAATTAATTGAGATTTTAATTAATTTATTGAGTCTATTGAAGAATTTTTGTCGGATTCTGATCTAATCTGATCTAATCGAAATCTTAATATTATATTGTTAACTGTGACTTTCTTGTAAGACTGCTTATGTGAGCTAAGTATTCATTCTTCGATTACATGAATAATGTGGACGAAAATACCGAGGAATTGTTTAAAGAGATTTGCAAGCCGATTATATGCAACCAAATTGATTTCATTTTAATACAAATGGTGGATAAATACATTGTAGACTGGCTTTTGCGGCAACTTTTCTACATGATATCCTCCACACTCACCTTTTCTTGAATAGAAACATTAATTATATCTCCACCCTAAAGAATGGATCTATATTTTTTTTGACATGGCTTAAAATGTAACACGCAGAAACAAGCGTTTAATGTATCAAACAGATTTTTTTCAAATGTGTTTTACTTTTAAAGTCGATTGAGCCATGTCCGTCAGTTTGGCCGACACAATTTCTTAAAAATTCTTGCAAGCGGACTGTAAATGGAATATATGGACTTATACGTTTTAATACCTGCTATACAAATTGACCAATTTATCGAAATTAATTTTTTTTCCAAATTATTCTCCAGCATCTTGTGCCTCCCATATAAATTGTCGAATTTATTGAAGTATTATTTTTCCCCAACAATCCCCAATTCGAAGAGCGTAGTAGTTTAAATTTTCAATTGTATTGCGTTACAACGCTTGGTAAACCTCGCACATTATGGCACTTCGGGTACAAACTATCCATTTTCGATCAACTGCGCTAAATTCAGTTCAATTTAGCACGTATCAGCCGATTGAAACGGTTACGCAGCTGAGCTTACCACGGATATAAATTGGCCAATTTAGTAAAGCTCTGTAGTTTCTCTATCTCCAGCAACTCCTAATATTGTTTCTTTTGTTAAGCGTTAATTCAGGGCACTTTTTGATAAGAACCTTGCGATTCCACCATACCTGACACCCGTGTAATTTTTGCGGTAACGCAAAGGGATGAAGGTGAAGGTACGACAGTGTTCCCCAAACTAGCCGACCAAACAAAGAAGACACAAAATAATTGTGAAAGATTTTCTTTTTACTTTCCAACATAATCTCCTTCTAGGTCGATACACTTTTTCCAACGATATTCAAAGGCACTGTTTATAATAAAAACTGTCAAACTTCTTAAAATAGCCATCAACCACAAACACCACTTCGAGCCATTTTTTCAAGCTCGCAAATAGAAAATAGTTCGAGTGAGCTAGATTTGGCGAATAAAATGTGTGATGAAGCAATTCAAACTTTAATCCATCCACCGCATTAGTGGATGTATGAATTGAAGGAGTGTTTTTATAAAACACTTTCTTTTTCACATTTTTCCATAATTTCATCACCTAAACGCTGCAATAAATTAGCGTAATATTTGCTGTTGATTGTTTTTCCTTTCTGAAGATAATCAATAAAAATAATCGAACGCGCACCCCAAGAAATAGACGCCATGAACTTACCTGCAGATGGAACAGTCTTCACTTTCTCTGGAGTCCAGTTCACTGCTGCTTCTCCCAGTCCAGTTCACTGCTTTGATTGTTTCTTTCTCCCAGGTGTGAAGTGGTGGACCCATGTCTTATCCAAGGTTATAAATCGATGCAAATATTCGGCTTTACTGCGGTGAAACTCCGGCATACGCTCTGCTGAATCATTTCCAAGATGTTGTTTTTTTTCTCTATTGAAAGCAAGCGCAGCACCCATCTAGCGCACAGCTTTCTCATCTTCTAATCTTCGGTCAATATACGATGCACATCACTTTTTGAAATGCTCATCATTTCAGCTAGCTCACGCACCTTTAGCCGACGGTCATCCTATACTATTTTGTGGATTTTCTTAATCTTGTCTGTCATTGACACCTCAATGGGTCGACCACTACTGGGTTCGTCTTGGCAGGTCGTACGTACGGCCTCGGTTAAACTCTGCTTTCCAATATTATACAGTCGTAAACGAAGGGCAGACTTCTCTAGAATAGAATCTATCTCGGCTTTAATATTGATTGGCCTGAGACCTTTCAAATGGAAATATTGAATTACATAACGAAGACCAATTTTTTCTATGTTTACAAATTCGCAGAGATCATTAAATTTTGATGGTTCAAATAAATATACTAAACAATGTGGCACCTTGAAACTTAAAAAATAGGTTTTAAAATAGTATTTTTCAAACTACTGGCACCATTAAACGTCTGGTCGGGTAGTTTTGAAATCGACCTCGTATATGTAAGTCAGTTCACCTTAATGAAATTTCTATAATGTTTAACTAAACTTACTAAAAGGTTCCTCCAATATTTTCTAACGAACACACAAATTTAAATATTTCAGATACAGATAAGTGTAGAAAATAATATAAAAGAAGTAGGGAACTTTTTAACGCCTAATGGTATTTCATATTTACAGCTTGCAAGTGTCAACGATTCGACGAACCGGTCCGGTAGGAAAGGACGATGGGATACGAGTGTTATAAGTTACTTTACTTTTCCGAAAATCTGCTATCTTTTAATATTTAAATCATTTTTATAAGTTTCTTATTTCAAAAAATTTCAAAATTTGTATTTATTCTATTATATACAGATGCCCGACTATAGCTCATAAATCGTTTATGGACATGTGTTGGGATTAACCTCATATATTTGAGCAATTTTCATTATGCTGTATAAATGTGCAGACACATTCATATGTTGTGCTAAAGTAATCATTTACGTATGCAGAAAACATCTAAGGAATTTTTTCATTTCGAGATTATCACATGAACTTAATTAGCTACAAATTAAAGACCATATAACGTATCATGACCAAGGCATTTGCTTGTAAACATTTTTGTAAATAGCAACAAAATAAGAATCACAAAAGGCATTACAAATGTTGGCATGTTCTATGCGACAGAGGGACATTAAACATAGTTTAAGCTTTAAGGTTAAAATACGTCCTTGGAAAGTGTCACCTACACAGGCAATGCTATGTACTATGCAAAACATGCACATGTCTCCACTTGGTTGAGATGAAAACGAAGCGATTCGAATATGCAAAGCCAAGGATGTCTTTGGTGTCGTCTGGTTAGCAAAAGGAATAGTATAGAGTAATTATTAATTGACTTGGGGTTTTACTAGTGAGCGAAACAAGAATTTATTGTAAGCGATGCTGTGCCGCACAACACACAGTTTACCACAATTCAGCCAGCAAACAACAACCTTGGCAAGAAGATAAATGGAAGGACTAAATAAACCAAATATCAAGATGGGCTAGAATAAAGCGGCCAAACCAAGTAAGCAACCAACCAACCAGGCCACATGAAATACGACTCCAATGCTTTGCTAAACCAATGAATTCAGGTACGTCTGGTAACCGTAAACATGTCATAGCTTTGCTAAGAGTCCCAGAATTGCCGTGGATGTTCAAAATAAAAATTAAGACATTAAAGATTTTCAAATGCGATTCGAGATATACGTTTTTTCGTATGTAACAGTACTATTTTCAGGTGACACCTAAGACGGGCGAGCTGAGGGTAACAAAGTTTATCTGATTTAAATATTTCATTGAGGGTGAGCTTAATGCGCACAGAAATACCCACAAACTCTTGCTTTAATTAATTACTTAAAAGTTTAGTTTTTCGTGAATAGGAAAACATAAAATATTGTTGCAACAAATATATGCATTAATTGAAAATCACAGTATAAAGAAATAATGGCAATAACAGCAGACTAACTAATCTTAAGAAGCAGGAAGCGTACATAAAATGAAAGGAAAATGGAGATGTGTAAAGTAAAAATGTGCACCGACCATTTAGTGAACTACAAGAATATTGGCTGTCACTATATATGGCTATAGGTCACTATAATTAGACAGGTACCAAAAGGGAGCTATAGGGATTGAAGCGCTATTCAAAATATGGTATTCAAATAGCTAGATCAGGTTTACTATTAATTCATGTTCTCAGAATGGCCCTACAAATTAAAATTATTCATTTATATGTCTATCCATGATCTTTTCTATTAACATTCAGTTTGTTACTTAAGCATTAAAGATATAAGGCTCACGTCTTATCATTATTTCTGTTACTCTAAAAACCAGAAATGTTCCATATTTTTGATATGTTCACAAAAAATTTGGCCATAGCCAAGTTTGATCAGATGGTGAATTATTGGTACATAAAAGTGTAGACTACATCTTGTGTAGTCCAGACCTAACGATTTCTTTAAGTGTGTCCTGATATTATTCCCAACAGCAGTCAGTGTATTTTATCGTGCAAATAATACAATGTGGTCCCAAAACTAGCCGACCTGACGTATAGATAGTGACAGTAGCTAAAAATAACAAATATTTTGGTGAAAGTGGCAACTTTATAAAACACATGTTTTAAGTTTCAAGGCGCCATGTTGTTTAGTATTTTTATTTGAAGCATCAGAATTATATGATATCAGTGAATTTGTAAACATAAACCAAATTAGTCACCATTATTTCCATTTGAAAAGTTTCCAACCAATATTAAAGCCGAGTATAGTACTCTGGGCGAGTCTGCTCCTTCGTTTACGACTGTAAGATATTGGATAACAGAGTTTCAACGAGGCCGTACGAGCTGCCAAAACAAATACCGTAGTGGTCGACTTATTAAGGTGCGCCCACGCCAGGCACGGTTAAGAAAATCCATAAAATGGTATTGGGTGATCGTCGGCTGAAGGTGCATGAGCTAGCTGAAGTGAAAGGCATTTCAAAAAGTGCTGTAAATCCTATATTGAACGAAGATTTGAAGATGAGAAAGCTTTGTGCAAGATGGTAGCCGCGTTTGCTTTCAATAGGGCAAAAAAAATCGTCGTAAAGGTGTTTTAGTGGAGTGTTTGGCGATGTTTCACCGCAATAAAGCCGAAGTTTTACGTCGATTTATAACCATGAATGAGACAAGGGTGGACTGCTTCCCATCTGAGACATAGCAGTGGACTGGAATGGGAGAATCGTGTCCAAGGGTGCCGAAGATGGTTCCATCTACAGACAAGGTCAAGGCGTCTGTTTTTTGGGATGCTCATGGCATTATTTTTACTGATTATATTCAGAAAGGAAAAACCATCAACAGCGAATATTATGCTAATTTACTGCAGCATTTAGGTGATGAAATTATAGAAAAAAGAACGCTTTTGGCGGGAAATGAAGTATTGTTTCATCAAGACAATGCTCCAGTCCACACTTCCATTATTGCGATAACCAAAATTAATGAATGAAAGTTTGAATTGCTTCATCTCGCCAAATTTAGCTCCCTCGGACTATTTTCTATTTCTAAATTTGAAAAAATGTCTCGGTGGTAAAAGATTTGCCATTAGTGAATAGGTGGAGTCTGCAGTTAATGGCCAATTTAAGGAGTTTGATAGTTCTGACTATGAATAGGGTATAAAAGCTATTGAATATGGTTGGAAGAAGTGTATTGAGCTAAAAGAAAATTGTGTTGGAAAATGAAGAAAGTTTTCCCAACCCTTTTGTGTCTTTTTTGTTAGGTCGTTGGCCAGTTTTTGAATCGCCCTAGCAATTAACAGCTTCTATTTGCATCTTCTTGATCGAAGTATAATAGAGTTTCAAACATTCGTTAACTATAATTTCTGTGAAAAGATTAGCCAAACTTCGAACATCGATCTGTCTGGCAGATTGGCTGGTAGGCACGATAACTATCGCAAATCTTCAAGGAGCCAATGACCCGCCTTTTCTGGTACCTCTCGGTCAAATTGATTTTCCAAAATTAAATCTCTTTAGCGCCTCATTCGTGAACTGCAGTAATATATTTTTTAGTTCATTGCACTTTGTTACGATGCTTGGCAAAATTTAAAAAGTAAAACTGGCTTATTATAACCATTCCATATAAGTAACCGATTTATTGCATGTATTCGTTGGTTTATATCTTCCAAGCAGTTGCACTGCATTTAAACAAATTTGGCACACATCATGCGTTTAATAAACCCAATTCTGAGAATGAATGGCACCACCGCACCATGTAAATTGATCGATTTATTAAAGAGTCCTCTTGGTGAATCACTTACAAGTTACTCTGTTCATGTCTTATAGTACAAGATGCATATCTTACATTCAGTTGCATTAGACTGCTTATATTTTGACACAAATCAGTCCTTCAACAAACTTGGTTGCGTATATGAAAATACACCGTATTGTCATGTCCTTTCGGGAATACCAGCAAAAATCTATAATTTGTACTCCTGTATATATCTTCTTATATCTTTATATATGTATATATAATTCCACTGTACGGGCGTTGTCAGTGAACTCCTCCTAAACGGCTGGACCGCTTTGCATAAATTTTTGTATATGCGTCTGGGTGGTGCCCGGGATGGTTTAGATTTACAATTCGGTCCAATTGGACAAAGGGGCGTGGTACCTCCCATACAAATAAAAAATTAAAAATCAATTATTTCTGCTCCTGTTTACGGTATTTGAACAAAATTTGGTACATCGGTTTGGTGTACATATCTTAAGTGCTGCTGCAAATATGGGCGGGATTGGACAATGGGGAGTGGTACCTCCTATACAAACCACAAATTAAAAAGCAATTATTTCAGCTCCTGCTACAATTTGAAGGCAAAACAACGTTTGCCGGGTCAGCTAGTATAATTATAATTTTGCCTCTTGGATTGTGCTTCAATTCAGAGCATTTTTTAATAAGATCATAGTTATTTGCGACTATAATTCTGGCACTACTCACTTTTTGGGCTCATCTGACTGTAATTTCTGTACTGGTTTCACGATAGCTTTGTCCCTCACATAAAACAAACATTTTATAGGACTTTTTCGAAAAATTTTCTTTAATATCCCAATTTTTTAACATCACGCTATCACTTCTTACGAAATTTGCGTTACCCTTTGTTCGTTTTTTTTCCTGTAATTTGTCTTATGTACAAGGCTCCAAAATTTGATTTTTCTAAATAAAAGCATAGTCTAATAATAGACAATTTGGTAAAACCTTCCCCATCTTATACTCGAAGTCCTCGTTGAGTCAGTAGTTCCTATTCAGTAAGTGTAAAATTAAAATGGGTGAAAGATCCCCAAATGTGGGGAGCTGTTTCATAACCTATTCACAGGTTGTAAAAGATTTTTTGCAATGTACCGGTTATCCATTTTTAGTTTAGTAAAGCTTTTATAAATAAAACACACAGAATGATTTCTATGAAACTTTTATTTCATTATAATGCGTGGATCTTGCCATTACGTACGAAACACAACGTCAATTAAATAACCATCTCTGGATCGGTTGCAGCAGTGGATCCTTTTGAAGTCGTTTTTGACCATTTTTTCGCACATTTCGGTCGGTATCTAGGCGACAACTTGACGAATGTTGGTTTTGAAATGCTCTAACGTTTGGGTACTATCCTTGTAAGAATGGTCTTTGACGTAGCCCCACAGGAAAGGCCAACGGCGTCAAATAGTATGACCTTCGTGTGGCACCCTCTTGTTGAAACCACATGTCGTCCAGTTCATAATACTCAATTGCAGGCTGAAAAAAAGTAGTTATCATATGGCAATAGTACTTAAAATTGAAATTTGGATTATCCGCCACACTTTCACTAACAGAAGTGATATTTTCGGCAGTGTGTACATTGCGATGATGCACAGACCTGACCTCATCTGTAGCGCTTCCAGTTTCTTCAAATTTCTTTATAATCTTGTCAATTCCTGACACGGTAGGTCAATTGTGATGACCATAATCAGCCCGTAATGCACGAAAAGTGTCCACTTTTAAATCACCACTTTTGTAGTAAGATTTAACTATTTTTGCAAGTTCTTTAGTTGTTAAACTATCCATATTTGTAAATGGCAAACAAGGCAAAAATTCATAACTACGGAAATATCGTTTATAATTCTTGAGGTCCGTTCACGGTCATAACGAAACGATCGAATTCGCATCTTCAGCACAATTACCAATGTAAACTAAACTAACTAAAATACGTCAATGCTAGGCTCAAAAGAACAGGGAATTTATCTGCCTATATAAAACTAGCACTTATATGAGTAAATACAAATTTAAAAACGTTATTTTTTTAATTAGGTTAAATTTGTCATAACTCCTTACATACTGTATTAAAATTGGCGGCTACATTTTGCAAATGCAATGCTAGGTGTAACGAACTCCAGATCAAACAGAATATATTTGCTACCCCTAGCTCACTATTGAGCAAGCGAGAAAAGACGAAAAAAGTTTTAGTATGCTTTGAGAAGAGCCATAGCACATTCAATGGCCATAAATCTTCGTTAAATTTTCTATTCTCGAATACACACACCCAAAGAGAGTAAAGTCAACACCAAATAACCAACCATCCAAGGAACCAACTTACCATCCTGTAACCCAACGACCGACCAAGCGAAGAATCATTTGGAAAGAAAAAACGAAGCAATTCATACTGCTAAACCTTTGAATAGCATAAATACAAGTACATACATATGTACTCGTAGAGTTAGTTGTACGTATGTTTCAAAGAATGTGACTTATTCGCAGCAACATCATTTTTTCATTTCACTTTGCGTACCATGAAATCTTGTGCGCTTTCATCTCGAATGGACGGACCCTATTCAGATAAAATTTTCCTTACACTGATGTTGCTCTTATAACACACGTATTACCATAATGGATTTTCACCATAAGGATACTGTTCGTTCCACTGAGCCTTCTTGAGTCGCATAGTCGTACACGCGATCGCATACCTTTCCCCTTTCAACAACAAACTTAGTAATAACAACAATAGGAAAAGCAAAAGTGTACCAAAATATCGCACAAGGCAAAAAGGATATTCGTATTTTTTAGTTGTCGCACAAAATGAAAGAAAAGGATTTCCATGCGCGATTTCTTTTTCATTTCTTACTGACAGCGAG
>JAHXMU010000031.1:1074244-1101197 GCA_019455685.1 Philornis downsi | reverse complement strand
TAACAAAGAAGATGCAAAAAATTTGGAAAACTTTTGTTTATTTTTCATCATAATTTCCTTTTAGCTTCATACACTTTTTTCAGCGATATTACCAGCTTCAGCTTCTTTATAGTAAAAACTGTGGCAAATATTGTTACATCGAGCCATTTTTTCAAGTTTGGAAATAGAAAACAGTTCGACGGAGTTAATCTGGCGAATATATGTAATGTATGTGATGAAGCAATTCGAACTATAGCCTTCGCAATAGTGGATCCATGTCTATCTATTGAGATGGGTGCAGCGCAAAAGTATTTTTTGTTTAAAATATATAGGGCCTGGCTATTTTGTTTTTACCGGATCTTTCAGTTCGAAGCCACTGGTAACTAAAAAAATCAGCTTCGTCCAGCGAGCTAATATACGAATTAAAAGCCAAGCCAATTGTATCGGCTAAAGTGTGCTTAATAATTGACTATATTTCTCGATTTTATCTGCTTATATTTAAACATAACAGTATTTTTAATCCTATTTTCTTATGCCCTTATTTCACATTAGCATAGACATACTTATGCATAATATTCATAATCACTCATAAATAAATTGAGTCAAGTTTATCTTAGGGATGGTACTATTTAAAGGATGCTAAAGTACAAGTACTAGTGCACTATGCTTATAAATCAACGTAAAAATTCGGCTTTATTGCGGTGAAATATCGCTAAATACTATACTGAAACATCTTCACGACTCTATTGAAAGCAAGCGCGGCACTCATCTTGCGCACAGCTTTCTGATCTTCAAATCTTTGCTCAGTATACGACGTATAGCTTTTTTTTTTGAAATGCCTATCATTTCAACCAACTCATGTACCTTCAGCCGAGAATCATCCAATATGATTCTGTAGATTTTCTTAACCGTGTCTGGCGTGAACACTTCAATTGGTCGACAATTTCGGTGTTTGTCTAGGCAGCCAGTACAGCCTCGTTTAAATTCCGCTAACAAATATTTTACCGTCATAAACGAAGGGGCAGATTCCTGCGAAATAGAATTTAGCCCGCTTTAATATTAGTTGGATTGAAACCTTTCAAATGGAAATATTGAATTATATGATGGTGACCAATTGTTTGTTTATAAATTCACTAAGATCATTCATTTACTTTTAATGGCTCAAATAAAAATACTAAACAACGTGGCGCGTAAACTTAAAACATATGTTTTATATGGTTGCCACCTTTCACCAAAACAATTTTTTTCAAACTGTCGGCACCATTTATAAGTCGTATCGGCTGGTTTTTGGGACCGCCCTCGTTAATGGGTTTTAAAATTTAACTTAAGCCGTTTTTTTTTGCTTTCTAGGGTGTGGATTCAGAGAAAGTAATTCACTTATGAAGTTTTCCCTCATAACTGCGTTCTACTTATCCAAGCTTTACTGTAAGTAAATATATTATCTATGGAAAAAAAACTATTTTTGACATACCCAGTTATCCGAGAATAAGTTTGTATTATACGCCATTGATGCTAAATATATAAGCCGTTTTGTTTCTTTCAGTTTTAATATTCACTCGAAACCTCCTTAATATTCCGCTGTAGGTTTGTCTTTGCCGACACCTGAGTCCATACCGACTTCCCCAAAATTCCCTGATGTGGTTAAATCTGCCAGTCTTCGGAGAATTCAGCCTCCACAATATCCTCATTGAAATATTTCGAATCTTTCGCTTTGGTAACTGCTTATTATTCTATTATGGAATATATAAAATTTAAGTGTTATATACATTAAATCTTTCGGCGCTTTATAAACACAATATCACTTGAAAGATCAGAATACTCTCATTCGTTACAATTAAAAAATCATCACCAGTTCTTGAAGCATTTTATAAATGTTTGTTGGCAATTTCGCATAATTTGCACAGGCTTTTAACAACACTGTTCGCAGTTTCATTTCATTTTTCATTTAATTTTATTGAACAGTCTTTAAGCCTTTTGGTCAATATAAAGCAAATTACAAAATGGATAAAATAAATACTACTTGAAATTACTACAATTATTATTATTACAATTATTATTTATTACATACAATTTTTTTATTATTATTATGTGTTATATTATATTATTATATTATATTATTATATATATTATTATTATTATTATTATATTACAATTATTACAATTACTATAGATTAATTTACATTTTACACTCCATATAACTGCGCTATCGTCACTTCTCCACATAAACGAAAATGCATTTCAATTTTGTTTAATACCACTATAATTTCTGCCAAAACGCTCATAACTTTTCCAACCTGTAAGAACATTAAATATTCTAGTTTTTGTAAAAAATTTCAAACAAATTTCGTTGTCTTGGTTAATGGCTTGCAGACGTAAATTTTATTTCATGATGGATGGTGTTGGTTGGCGCCATTTGAAGGGAGTATAATTTTCAAAAATAACTAACGTGATACAAGAAAATGTGTAAGGATCGCCGCTGCAAAGTAATAGTAGGCTTATGTTAATATATTTTGTTATGTTAGGTTTAATTGCGAAAGATTCTGAATACCTCATGGACTTATAATTCTATTGGTTTATTTTGTTACCGACTGTAATCACACACACACACACACACACACACACAGTCACACACACTTTTGCAATGACTCAGCTACCCAATCTTCCATTCAAAGCTAAAACAACTTATTTCACGCGTATAATCTCCTTCACCTGGATTTGTATATCGACGTATGTAAGTAAATGTGTCTGTGAACATCTTAAGGGGTCCAAGATGTGTGTAGTAAAACCACATCTGTAGAAGTATTCGTACCTTTTATTGGAATTGAAAGCACATCTGGGTTATATTTGTTCGTATTCATGCACACACACACACACACCAAAATTGAACTCATTCAATGTATAGCATAACAAGTGAAAAACTTAAATTATTCCTTTATATGCCTTTAAGTCAAATTGGATTTCTTATGAGATTTGCTTCTCGTCGCCTTTTGCATTACTTTTCGTCCTTTGTGTCGTCATCCTCTTTGACTCGTTATGGTCGGTATTTGTTATTCAGGGTTTTTTTCACTGCTGGAATCGATGCGGTAATAGCTTTGAATTAAAATTTATTGTAATAAATCATGATTTATATACAAAAGGAAAGGATGGGTGTCCTGGGTAGGAAGAGAATACACGAAATATAAGTGAAAGAATGAATCAATGAATGAATGAATGAATGGTTATTATTGTAAAATAACAATGAAAAAATCATACGACTGTTGGCAAAATAATACTAAAAGAGAAGAAAATCCTCCAAGGGTGTGCGTTTCGAAGAATGACAGAAAAAGTTGTAAAAGATGGCTAAGTAATATATGTACGAGTATTGTTAAACGCTGCTAGCAACTAGCAGTTAATACAATAGTTGTGGTAATATTGTTACCACCATTTACCCAACCAATCAAATTTGCCCTGTTCATATTCTAATACTTCTCCCTTTAGCTATGAATTATAATACTATTCAATCTTATTTTAGGAAATGATGACTTTGAGACATCAAGTAGTTGGTTTCAAATATTGTAGTTTTTGTGTCTTTATTTCAACCAAAAATTGGCCAGTTACATCATATTGGTGTTAATCCAACTAACCGTGTAATGTTTATTTCCATCCATGAATTACAAATAATATAATTTTTTCACAAAATGATTTGGGATAGTCGTCGGCTGGGATTGAGTCAGCAGCGGTGCAAGGAACCGGATGAAGTGAAAATAATTGTAAACAGATTGAGTTAGTCCAGAAGTAAGAACAAATTCTCTTCCATCAGACGACTGGGATACGGACGAGTTTTCCACATTCTTTGGTTATATACTGAAATCATTCATAATGACTAATGACAATTCCGTATATTAGTTTAACAAGCCTTTATTTGATTTTCCAAGTGCACGACTGCTCGTAGTGTTTGCAAACATATCGAGATGTTTGCTGAATAAAGAAAAAAGAGAGGCTGCACACATAGTTTGGCCGGTTATGGCGGAGCTCCAACGAAAATTCACAAACAAATTAATACCCAAAAATTCCACTTTTCGCCGGTCCCCAAGGTTATAGGAACTGACTGCATCAAACTTTTTTCATGCGGTTATATCAAGCGAGAGAAAGTGACACAAAAGAACTTGACAGAGTTGAAGCAGTCCATTAAAACAATAAGTGAGGCGATCCCGCAATGAATAATTTTCTGATCATATGCGTGAATGAGCATGGAGTTTATTTATGGTCTATCGCCTTCAAAACCAATTAGCTACATAAAGTAAAATTAAATTTTCTGTACAATAAAAAAAGAAATGAAATACCTTGATTAAAAAACGAGTTATTTGAATTTCCTATTGTAGTGCAATCGGTGCGTCACCATATAAATTAAGTATTAGGTGCGCAACTAAGTTCTCGCTGTTTTTTTTTTTTTTTTTTATAAAAAGGCAACTTTATTATGAAAACATGTTTACGAATCCAGCTATTCCTTGTTGTCGTCGTATGAGTGGAACTACTGGTCAGACCGTGTGCCACCGAAAAGAACAAGTGATAATTGGACGGCGCAATATCTGGAGAATATGAAGTATGCGGTAATCCTTTCCATTTCAGCGTTTCAAGGTAGGTTTCAATGGGCTTGCCACGTGAGGCCGAGCGTTATCATGCTGAAGACTCACTTTTTCGTGCCTCCCCGCGTATTGTGGGCATTTCTTGCATAGACCTCGGCTCAATCGCATTAATTGAAGTCGATATCGATCCTCAGTGAAGGTTTCGCTTGGTTTCAACAGCTCTTAATAAATAACACCGACTTGGTCCCACCAAATACAGAGCATAACCTTCGCAGCGTGAATATTCGTATGAATATTCGTAGAAGCATGACTGGGTAGCCCCCATGACTTTCTTTTCATTTTTCATCATCCGTTACAATACAGAGAAGAAACCCCTTGCTTTTTTGTTGCTGAAGCAGTAGTTCATAGGCGAAAATACGATGTTCAACGTCCCTTGGTTTCAACTCATAAGGAACAAAAGATCTTTGCTTTTAAACCATTCCCAACTCATAAGAAACCCAAGTTCCTTGCTTTTGAACCATTCCGAACGCATGCAATTGCTTGGAAATGGCTTGTCGTGTAAGTCCTATTACTGCAAGCTCGAACTGCGTTTAACACGGATACCCATCAAGCAATGCCGTCAAAATTCAGTGTCTTTGAAGGTTTTTCGTCTTCCTTCACTGTCGTTAACAACAAAATCACCGCCGTTAAAACGACAGAAACAATCTCGACACACTGTTACACTTAAGGCAGTATCTCCGCAAACGTTTTAAAGCTCTCGATGGACTTCAGCCGCCGTTTTCTTCGATTGAAAGAAGGAAATCAATACTTTCCGCATATGACGACTATTTGGCACAAAATTATACATAATCACACAACCAAAAGAATATGACGTCAAAAGAAAAATCACTATTGTGTCGAGGTGGCATGCTTACCATATGCCTAATCCTGGCTTATGACGTTTAGGTTATGACAGAATCGACTAGCGCTTACAGCTGGTGCCATCTAGTGGCAAACAGCGGGAACTTAGTTACGTACCTAATATAACATTATAACATTTAAATAAGCCTACCATTTATCATACTACTTAAGCTGAAATCAGTTGATTAACCTTCAACTTAATAATAAAAAAATGATACATAATATGTTTTTTCTCAGTGGCTGGTCGTTGATTTATACCATTGTTTTAAGTTTAACAGTAGAATAAACGCGATCCTAGTATATATGTAGAAATACTCACTGATTCCATAATCACCGACGTAGTTAGAATAGGCAAATACGCTGCATTTTAACAGTTAGTCATGCAAAAGGCAAGTTTTATGGTGATTGAAAAGAAAAGTTGATTCTTTGAAATGTGAAGTTTGGTCTTTAGACCAAAAAACCCGGATGGTTCCTTGTGCAATATTTAGTTCCTGTGCGAAACAATGCTTACACGGGCGTCGGTTTTGACGATTTGCATTATTGTATACAATTGGCTTTCCAAGGCGTGGTACATATTTGAAATCAAAATTACCGGAACGGAATCGAAGAAACTGAACACTGCCTACATATTCAGCCACCCGGCTTGCGGTTTTACCTTCATCGAAAAAAATCTGTAAAATATGGCGCATTTTTTCTTTTCTGGTGTCCATCTTTGACGCACAAACAATACTGAATTAAGCTGTCACAAATCTGTGTGAGAAATTCTTTTTTCTAATGTTAACCCGATAACACTAATACAACGCGGGATACAGATTATTACAACTGTATGTTGAGAATATAAAGGATTTTTTTTATTGTACCTTACAATAATTGACTTCATACAATATAGACGACCTAAGTTAAGTTTTACTAACTCTACACAACTTGCAATGAAAATTTTGTCACTCCCACGAATCCAATTTGCGTCCAAAAACAGAAGTTATGTCTCTGCCTTTTATCTGAAACGTCATTGTTCTTTATTAAAAGAAGTTTAAACGAATTGATTTTTACCTTCACACTTCGCCCATTAGCAACACCAAATTGAAATGGAAAATTAATTCGATTTGAGAAAAAATCGTATTTAAATTTTCCCATTAAAATGAAACCTGTACAAACTTGCGCATAATCTACGTATTGTCTTAGCATTGTCATCACCTTTCCCAATGCCTGCGTTCTCTTTCCTTACCCTATTTTAATTTTCTCTCGTTGTATGCAAGCGCTGCTGCTGGATGGTGTTCGTTCTCGCTTACTTTTCGTAGAAGTCAAAGTTTCTAAGGATGACTACGTGAAAGCATTTGTTGGTATGTAATTAAAACAAACGCTCATTCACCCAATGTTGCACAAATGCAAACTGTGACGTATTTGGGAATGGAGCTCGCTCTATTGTGTTCAATAAGAGGATTAAAGTTTCCTTTGAGTGATTTGTCTTAACAATTGCACTGACATATTTTATGTATATATATTTCTTGTTTGCTTTTATGCGATAATAGATAAATGGTAATTGTATACCGTAAGTTGCAATCCGTAAAAGGATGCAATATGTAAATTGTGTAATGCGCAGTGAAGTTGGAATATAAAAATAAATCAAAATTACTTGATGCATAAAAATAGGTATTACTATTGAAGTATTCATTTTGCACATCTAATAAATCTGTTACAATATTTCATGCAAAGTAGCCTGGTTTAATATAATGTTATTACTTTTTTCTGGATATTGGTAAATAAAATATTTTTATAACTTCCGTCGAAGGAATGAAGGTAATTGTCATTTGATATAGCAAAACTGCTGCATCCCGAAGGAGTTGCCTATGGTACCAAGTATATTTTGACCAAATGCGTTTTGTGACCTTTTAGGTCAATTGAGCGTTATATCGATAACCGCTTAACAGCTTAATATTTTGTCAGATCCCCGAGCGACGTCGCTACCGCGTCTTCTGGTACCTCCTATACGAATTGACCGATTTTTCGAAATTCAAGGTTTCCCCTGTATCTCTTTATTCGCAGACTACGGTGGACTTGAGTTTTTGTCCATTGTGAGGAACAAAATTTCACATATAGAAGAAAATTTTTACAGAACTAAGTACACTTACAAGGGTGGTTCCAAAACTAGCCGACATGACAAAAGGTACAAAAAAAGTTTAGAAACATTTTCTTTATTTTTCATTATAATTTAATTTTAGCTCAAAAAAATTTTTCCAGCGATATTACCAGCTTCAGCTTCTCTACTCTGTTCATAGTAAGAACTGTAAGAACTCCGTATCAAATGTAGTCTTCACATCTTCATTGCTGGCAAATATTGTTGCACTGAACCATTTTTTCAAGCTTGGAAATAGAAAATAATTCGAGGGAATAAGGTGTGTGATGAGCAATTCGAAGCTTATTTCATTAATTTTGGACTTCGCAATAGTGGATCCACGTCTCATCCATGGTTATAAATCGACGTAAAAGTTCGGCTTTATCGCGGTGAAACCTCGACAAACACTATCAGCCCAATTATGAATGTAAGCTCCCTGGGGAATTTTTCTCTTTTCCCAACTCTCCTATTCCCAAACAATCTCCCAGGGAGATTTTACTTTCCTCCTATTCTAAATAAACTTCGAAACTGGGAAACTCTTCCCGGGGACAAAAGTAGCTATTACGAATGTCACAAAAAGAGGGAAAATGATGACAAATTTTGAGAATAATTCCGTCAAAAGTTTGAAGAGGATTGCACCAAAAAAATGTTTTTCATTACACCATTTATACGCTCAGTAGCTTTGGAATGAATTTCGTTGAATTTTATTTGAACAGACCCATCTTGCGGATATCTGTAAGGGATCATAAGCCATGGTTATAATTGATAATCTGCGTCTTCTAGTTAAAAATACATATCTATTAATATTTGAATATTGTTTTGTTAATATTTAAAACCTTACCAATGAGTCAATAATTGCTACCGTTTCTGAGGTATTCTTGCTCAAGATGAGCTCTTAACTCTCTGGTGTTCTAAACAAAAGAATCGTGACACGCTCCAGGATGAGAGGTATCTACGTACTGAATCCTCAGCTCATGGCCACAGAACTGTAATTTTTTATTGTTTTAAAATTTGGGTTAAAATGTTTTTGACGAAATTCATTTACCAGCATTACATGCAAGCCGTAGTACTCCTTCCTGTTATAGTACAGGTGCTTATTATTAGACGAAACAACGATTCGAACATGAGTTCCGTCAACGCATCCTATTACGCTTGAAATGCCATGCTTTATATAAAAATTTAACGCAATTTTACGCTTTTCATACCCGTTTTGCAAAAAGTTATCCACCTTTGACAGAGGTGCTCCTCAAATATATTTATTACTTCTGTCAACATTTTACTGAAGGTACTTTGTGCCCCAGACACATCAGAGTCCTTCCCCACACCCGTTTGGTACCAACCTTCGGCCATGAAGCGAAGCGCTGCACTTAACTTCACGAGTGGGGAAACTGCAACTGACTGTCTCTTTAGTGGAATATGTGCTCTTAACATATCCAAAAGGTAAATAAAGGCTGGTTTATTTACCCTGCAATATTTTTCAAATCTAAAAAACGTTTTTTTATTCAATTATAGTACATTTTAAAGAATCTATTTACAAAGCTTGTAGCTCAAGTGGGTTGGTGGCATCTCGTAATATTTTTCTTGCTAACCTCTGTACATTCTTGTCCAGCACTTCACTTACATCGTTTTCTTCTTCAGCTAACACTATACTTGCCGCACTAAACATTATTTTTTTCCTTTGACCTCTTTTTTCACTCCAAACACTTTTACTTTTAAAATTTATAGAATTAAATTGGTAAATTTGCAAAAAAAATTTGTAAACATTAGATAAAAGAAGTAAAACAGCTGATTTCGAATGTTTCGAATTCTCTCTCCCTTCCCAGACTGTTCAGAATTGGAGGACCTTATTTTTGGGAAAAACTTATTCTCTGGGAATTCATTTCCCTGGGAGTTTTAAGAATTGGGCTGTATACTGAAACATCTTCAGCCTCAGCTTAATATTTTGCCGGATCATGGCAGGGGACGTCGATACCTCTTCTTCTGATACCTCCTATACGAATTGACCGATTTTTCGAAATTAAAATTTTCCCCTGTATCTCCTTAAAATATGCATTTGTTAGCCATGCCTTTTCTAGCACCCCCCGGATTGTCACGCCCTCTTTGGGCCTCCCACACAAATTATACGATTTATCAAAGTTTAATTTTCCCCCCGAATACTACCTATACAATTCATAAGCTACATTAACTTAAAGTTTATCAATAACATTTAATGTAATGCTTGATAAAATGTAAAAACAACGCAAAAAATTATCAAATGTAGCCTACATACTCCTTGATTCATATATTTCATTTAATTGCTTGAAATGCATTTTTGTGAGTAGAACGAAAGATAAGGACAAAGCGATTTACCACGTACCCTCGGTCAATCTGATCATTCTTGCACCAATTCAAAAGCACATTGGACGAAGATGTATGTAAGTCAGTTCACTTGATTTAAATTCCTATACCGGATAATATTAAATTTGGGTTCCTTGTATTACCCCTTACATTACACTCATCCATTGTAATATAACTGGACATCTTCATGTCATATTGTTAAAAACCAGTTGTATAATACAGTACACTACACTCTATCTGTTATGTTTTTCCAAATTTTTCGGTAAATTGGAGTGTCTAGGACTACGACTTAGTTGTTCAACTATCTTGTATGTTCCAATAGTTTTTTGTGAATATTTTCTAGAAATTTTCGTACAATGATCCTGGTCTAAAAGCTATTAGGCAAATCGAATGATATTTTCATTTGATTAACATTCACTTATCCCTAAACGAAAAAGATTTTTTTTTTTGAGGCTATCGAAAAAAAATTCACATTTTTGCGCTATCAATATCTAAAATCATGAAAATATTTCTCTGTATAAGAGTTAATGAAACTTCAACTATTGTAGAAGAGAAATCTTAGTTTCTGTTTCCTGATGAAATGTCCGTTATCCGAAACAAAAGTGGGGAAAATACTAGCTTGCAAAAATTTCGGAAGCATCTTAAACGCGCATTCATTTTGGAATGCTATAATTTCGTTTGAATAGCATACAAGGTCAGAAAAAGTTTTAGCTACATCGTTCAAACTGAGTTTTTCTCTTTTGTGCTAAACGCTCGACACGATCCATTTCGCCATAGCTATTGTGTAAGTATTTTATTTTTAATATTTAACAACCGAAGAACGTGTAAAAATAGTTAAAACTTGCTACAAAAGTGGTGATTCAAACGTGGGCACTTTTCGTGCATTAGGGGGTGATTATGGTCGTCAAAATCGATCTACTGCGCATGGAATTGGCAAGATTATAACTAAATTTTGAAACGTTATAGAAGTGGCCATGGAAATTATATCATCGCAATGTATGTACTGTGGTGGATAATTCGAATTTGTCGATTCTATGGTCTTATCAGCAATTGGACCTATTTTACGGTTCATTATGGTGTAATTTAGATTTGTGTTTCCATTGTCATCTATATAAAGCCCAACTCACGCAACAGTTAAAGTCGACTGACCATTCACTACGTCATAGTTATACTGATTGGGTGTTACAGCAATGGGGTTCCAAAGCTGATTTTTTGAACAAAATCTTCTTCAGCGGTGAAGCTGATTTCACACTCAATGGTTAAGTCAACAAGCAAAATTGTCGCATATAAGGCTGGGAAAATCCAGAAGTGATTATGTAAAAGCCATTGCATCCGGAAAAAGTGACTGTTTGGAGCGCCTTATGGTCTCGAGGTGTCATTGGCCGTATTCTTTCGAAAACTACAAGGATCCATTGCTGCAACCAGTCCAAAGGCGGTCATTTAAATGGCATTGTACTTCGTACATAATAGCAATGTAGAAGCATTATAATGACATAAAAGTTTCATCGAAATCATACTTTGTGTGCATTTTATTTAACTATTTAACTACACTTCGTATAAAAAATGCGAACAAATTTAATTATATTCATTTTGCCATGATAATTAAAAATCACTATTAATGAGTTTTGCCCGCTTGTCAAGTGAATTAATTCCAGTTTACGTTAATGCAATTTGAACTACAATATTTATACAACACAACTAGGTTTCAATGTAACTAATTTCAAGTTAAGTTATAGCCTTTCTCTCTCTTCTTTCGGATATGCTAATGCACTCATTGCCAACTTTACGTACAGCTGCCGAATAAATCGCAACTAATTATTTATAAAGTAAAGAAGATACTGATTTTTGCATTTACTAAGGAGGAACATAGATGTCGTTCTATTATAGAATCCAAGTAATGTGTTGCATAAGAACACGTTTAAATACACTGGCAGACGAAACGGTTTAAATGTATGATAGTCGGGCCGAAATTACCGGTAACCTTATTAATATTATAATTGACAAGGAGTAAATACATTCCAAAAACCTTCAAAATTGAAGTGTGAATTACTTGGAATTTTAATTTTTGAAATTACTAAAAACAATTTAAAGATAGAAGTACGTATGGCAATTTTTCATGCCGGAAACCTTATTTGAAAACATTTCTTTTGGTACCAGAATTGCTCAGATTGCGATGCAAAGATATAATGACAAACAGGGCCTCTTGGTCTATCCGTTTTATGCTTTAGTCGTTCATCTTGCATATGAAGTAACAAGATTATTATAGGTTGCATATTATCTTATCAGAAATCCTTTTATTGACTGCCTTATAATTACCAGAGAATAAATAGACGGCAATTAATCAAAACCATCGATAATAAATACAATTTGTCAGCACACATAGATATTTCACACATCTCCACATCCCTCTCTCATCACTGATAGCAGACTAATTGTTGTGTTCACACCTATTAAAATATGTACAAGAAAGTCTGAATAACGTGAAACCGTAGCAAAAAGTCCAAAATCCATTAAACGGTTCCACACAATATCCCCGTAGGACGTTTAATTATGCAAAATACCATTGAGTGATTTTTATTAATTGCGCTACGGTGAATTAACTCACCTGACACGTAACTGCTTCGTACAGGCAACTATTGAGATATACTCGCATTCGCCATCCGTTGACGTATGCACGTTCATAGGCCTCCTGCTCGACGCCCCAAGTAATATTGCCAACGCTCAACATCGATACTCGTATCTTGTTTGTTACTGTTAGCGGTGATTTCAAGTAAGTTATAGCTTCACTTTCATGTGTACGTAATGTCCACAGTCATACCAGTTTGTTACGGATGAATCGCTGTTAACTGATAGCATCAAATCACTTGTTGTCGACGTACTTACTATGTGCAGTTTGTGACAAATGTTGTTGGAGCCGCTGCTGTACATATTTCCTCAAGGCATACACTGAATTTGGTAACCATTGCCGTAGTCTTTGAATAAATCTAAATGCAATTCGTTTGGTTGCTGCTCTCATTAGCTGCCAAGGAGTGTGCTTGGTCGGAGGCAATCAATGGCAACCAAAGTCAGGCAATTTTCTTTGTGCGACTTTAAGTGGCATTTGATGCTATATTATCGTCTGAATTTTGCGTAAAAATTTGCCCATGCCAAATACTGAATCACTAACAAGTAGCAGTACTATACAGGCTTTTCGTAAGATGCTGATGTCTAACAAACCATCAATGAAGCACGAGAGATACTCGTACTCGTATATCTTCTATTCTGGGATTGATTTGGTATACTGCAGCTTCACTGCATATATCATACCAAGTTTTTCATCGTTGCATGTCTTCTCTTTGCAACACAAAGGGTTGCAAAGAGTGAAAAGGTATTGAAATGCAGCCAGGTGAAAGATTTTGCGTTGAGTTGCGTCAAAAAATAAATAAGTGCTATAAGAGGTTCCCGTATTATAAAGCGCTCTACTATTTGTGCCGCTTTCAAGCAGACTTGCCAGCTCATATTATAATATACCCGTATAGGGCTGGTGGCTTTTTTAGGTGTAATCACAATTGTAGAATCTTGACAAAAAACTAAACAAATTCAAGCAGTGTAAATATACAAAGCAAAAGAACGACCTTTTGTTTTTGTATAGGACGTGTTATAGGGATTTAAAAAACAGGTTAATAATTTGTACCTTAGTAATGTTTATGTACAAGGTGTTGTGAAAAGAAATTCATTATTTTTGCATGATATTAACGACTTTATATATCATAGCTAGAATGATCTTAATTCTTAATTCTTAATTCGATAACTTGCTGCTATTCACCAATAGACAGGAAAAAGTGGTAATCACTTGCTGTCAAATCCAGACTTTAGAATGGATGTATAGAAATCTCCTAACCAAGCTCCTGGAGCTTTTGGAGAACGACTATCGCTATAGAGTTGTCCTAATGCAACAGTTTACCGTATGTCACGCAAGTTATTTTCAGCCAATATAGAAATTTCAGTCATGTGAAGTGCAAAAGTGTCAGGGTCCTCGCAAGGGCTGTGGCTAATCACTAAGTTCTTATCACAAAAAAAAAAAAAGACAAAAACAAAACAAAATTCTGAAGTAAAAAACAATAAAAGAAGTAAAATCAGTTTGTATAACTTACTGTCTTCCGCTTAGACTTAATAAAGAAGCCCAAATCGGCCCTTTTGTATTTGAGTTACTCCCAAAGGAAGCATGGCATACAATTTTTATTCGTAGAACTTAGTTATACATCTGAATAAGTGATATGAATCTAAAAATACGAATATTCGTTGGCTTAGGTAAATTGTATAGAAGGTACCAGTGCAGTTATCTGTTCGAGCTTTTAACAAATTACCAAGCACTATAATGAAATGTAATGTAGTTGACAAACATTTAAGTTACTGTAGTCTACAAATTAGGATTTTGTAGTGGAAAAATTAAGTTTCGACAAATCAGCCAACTTGAATGGGAAGCACCAAAATGGGAATGGCAATGCAGTTTATTTTTATTCCCAGAACTAAGCATATTCAATGCATGATACATGTCAAATTTGTCATAATTCAATATAACTGCTGGAAGTATATTAAAAAAGCAAAACCCTCTGCATCTGATAAATGGGGCATAGGACAGTTTCTCCCATTCAGTAAGCTTTCTACGCGTTATATTCGTAGACTCAGTCTACGAGACCTACAATTTAATTTGTGAAGCATTTACAAGGATTAATGATAGATATGTGCTCGCGGGATTGAATCCGCAAGCATGCGAGTAACAACCAAGTGTATTAATCGCGCCAGGGTTGGTTACGTTTGTAGTGTATTAACCTAAGAATATATACGTATATTCGGTCATTTGTATGCGTGGTGACAGAATGGGAGTTGTTAATGGACAAAAGTTTAGGTTATTGCAGTCTTTTAAATAGAAGTTATAAAGGAAAGACTGAATTTGCGGCAATCGGGAAATTTATACGGGAGATACCAGAAGGTGTCTGTTGACACGGTCCATTCTTATTCTTAGAGTTTGTTTAACGAAAGCTAAAGGTGTACCAAATCAGACCGAATATAGAGCAGCCCATATTAGTCCATGAATAAAGGAGCCAAATCGGTCTTTCGTATGGAGGATACAAAAATGTTCACTAATTGGTCGATTTTTCAAAATTTGCAAGCAAGTAAACAAATATCGCAAACAAAAACGTAGGCTATAGCGCTGTACAAATGGAGAGTTACATTATAAAAAATTGAATTGAGTTTTGGAAAATAAGTCAATTAGTACGTGAGGTGTCAGAAGGGGTGGTTTGATACCCCCAACTAGTTAAGCTTTGGCAAAATATTAAACGGTGCTAAGTTTTAAGATGTTGCGTAAAAATTTGTGGTATTAATCATGTCTACAAATCAGCCAGACAGCCACGCAGCCGGAAACCGTGGGCTTAATACGGCTTGAAACACATTTGGAAAAATGTATTGTATTTAGTACTTTAAGCTCCTGCTTTTGAGTGTTAATTTTTTTAACTAACTTCTAAACATTTGTGCAGATTAGCTAACAACTGATTTTGTAATTCAACAAAGAAACCTTCAGCACGATATCGGTGGACGCTTTGAATATATTTTTCTTAGACAAATTCCTTTGCATTTTTCCGCGGGAAAAATTTCTGCAAATGGCAGCGTTTTGAACGTATTAAAACAACGAATGTAAAACCCAGAAAAAAACAAGTTGGTATATCTGACAATTACTAACAATGTCGTATTCATATCGTTGTTTTATATTCGAAGCGACAATTCATTTCATAAATTGATTAATTTTTTACAGGGATTAATCGATTAATTAACCTTCTTGGCTAATCACTGTTTCGGGTAAACAGTTAATCGATTAGCCGAAAGTTCTAATTATTCAAATCTATGTATGTCTAACTAATCAATTTGGATTTTGATTAACCAAATTTGGAAAATTTATTCAATTGTACAGCAATTATTGTACAGCTGTAAGGAAAAAATAGGCAAGGCACATGTTTTTTGTATGCAAAAAAAAAAAAAAAAAAAAAAAAAATAGTAGTAACCTCTTCTTTAGTAAAACAATACAAAATGTGTAATACAGGGTGGCGCACTGATGTCACTACAACGATACAACGATACAATTCTAATACCTTTTTTTTAATCAATGTATCTCATTTATTCATTTATTTTTTTTTATTATGTAGAAAATTCAATTTTATTTAATATAACTAATTGGTTTTGAAGATGATAGACCACAAATGACCTCCATGCCCATTCACGCATATGACCAGAAAATTATTTATTGTTCCTTTCTATTTATTGCTTCAATTCAGTCAAGTTCCTTGGTGTCATTTTCTACACCTCTTGCTTGATATAATCCCATAAAAAAAAGTTTTGCAGTCAGGTGACCTTGGGGGCCAGAGGAAAGCAGAGCTCCTGGATATTAATTTGTTTGGGAATTTTTGTTAGAGCTCAACCAACTGTCTATGCTCCAACTTGTTGGAACCAAATACTGTCGAAACGGATACACCTTCGTCACAGTTCTGAGTAACAAACACTCCTTAAACATCTTTAACTACCCTCATCGATGGTCGGTAGTAGCACGATTCGTGCGGCACCCTGTATAATATATTCAGTTATGGTTACTCAATAATAGTCATGTAATCGTCAATATAATTAAGCCAAATGTATGAATAACCGATTAATTGATTAACTTGAATTTTGTGTGTAAGTCGGGTTAAGTTATTAATTAGCTACTAGCAGGTCCTTGGCTTTTTATCAGAAACAAAATTAAAAACCTACATTGATTCAGTGTCTCAATCAAAGCATAATGGTATAGATACTTTGATTCCAGAACCTGAGACGATAATGCAGTTTTATGCAGCTTCGTTCCCCAATCTGAATTAGAACTGAAACCTAATGTATTTATGTTTCTTGGCGAAGATAAAGGTCTGACGCCGCACTGCGAATGGTAAAAATGCTTTATATATGCAATTTGTTTATTGAGCTTACGATACCATGCTTTCAAAAATGTTCACAGCTACTCAATTTTGTCTGTTTTTTGAAATGAAACACAAAGAAAACTTTCACACTTTCACAAACTGTATTATTTCTAATTTCGTTTCGGTCAAGATCGTATGAGTCAAGATCAAAATTGTTTGTAATTTTGTATTATGTGTATGCAATAGAGAAAAAGATGTTTGATTTGGTTCCTGAAATTAAAATGAAAATTATGTGTATTTTTAATTGGGATTCCAGAAACTGAAACAATTTGAAATTGTTTTTGTATTTGATTTCGATTCGGTGACTATCTTTGGCTTATACAATTAAGTGATGATATAACTACAAACCTATTCCAAAATGTGTGCTGGGATATTACGACAAAGATCTAATGCAGTGTCCAAGAAACAAACACGCACATTGGGCACAATATAAAGAAATATCGTTGGCTTGCGCTTTAGCCTCTGTCGATGAATTTTGGGATGTAGTTATCCATTCTAGGAAGTATTATAAATTCCATCTAATGTGTTTTAAACAATTATTTATTAAACATGGCGTGTTACATGCAACACTTTAGACATGTTGCTTCACATACTCTAAAGTCAAACACGCGCCACGATATGCTACGTTTATAAATTTAAGTTAATCTTTTTTAATTATTGCAAATACCCAAAGGATGTATGGAAGTTAAACCATGCCACCATTTATTGTAAATCATAAGGATTGCACATACATATAAACAATCAACCTGTAGCTACAACAGATGTGTACAGCATTAAGATGCTAAATATGTTAACCTGGTTCCTTGGGGAATTTATTTAGATTTGGTATCGCGTTTTACAAAGTGTCATAAGTACAAGGTGTCTCAAAAGAAAGTTAAAATTTAGAACATCGTTTAGAAAATGGCAACCAATTTTCCGAAAAAATGTTTACTAATTATTGGAGAACACGCTTTGGAAATTTGCTTCTTAAAAATAGTGGCAAATAATGTCTCACTTTCGCGGTACTCGTTTAAGTGAACAGTAACATTTCTTTTAACAGCTTGGTAGGTGACTCCCTGATGGCCGCCATTTCGTCAAGAATATTTTCTTTCAAATTCATCACTGAAGTCGGTTTATTGGCGCATGCTTTAAATTTGAGATAATATCTCAGGGAAAAGCCCATGGGGTTTGAATCAGGACTGCGTGGAGATTAATTGATATCATATTTAGTAGTGATCAATTTGCCAGGGAGTATTTCACAAAGTCTTTGCAGGGATTTATTGAACGTGTATGACGTTGATCCATCCTGCTGCAACCATGTACTTTGCACTTCACGCAACAATAAGTTGTTTAACGCCTCCATATAATGTTCTGGATTCACTGTAACAATCATTCCTTTTTATATACAAAACAATGCGGGCCGAATATGGGGATCGTTATTTAGAGCTGCTGTACCCGTTATGGCGGAGCTTCAACGAAAATTCCGAAACAAATTAATGTTCAGGAATTCCACTTTCCGCTGGCCCCAACATCACTCGGCCTGACAACATTAGACTTTTTATGCGGTTATGCCAAACAAGAGGTGTACAAAACGAAACCAACGAATTTGACTGAATTGAAGAAGTCTAATAAAACAATAATTGAAGTGATATCGCAATAAATAATTTTCTGATCATTTACTGTCTGTCATCTTCAAAATCAATTAGTTGTATAAAAAAAAATAGTATATAAATGAAATACATTCATTATAAAAAATGATTTGAATATCTTATTGTAGCACAATTGGTGCGATACCCTGTACATGAAGGGGTTTCTCATGCTTACGTTTCGGATTCATTGCATTCCAGCTGCGGCACTTCTGATAATCTGTGTACCCTTTAAATGAGAATGAGACTTATTCAAAAGAGTTTGTAAACATCAAGCCTCTGATCGGCGTCCTGTGGCTTTCATTCTTGCACCATTTAAGATTTGTATGCATATTTAAAACACTTTTCGTGCTTCAAAATTGAAAAGTTGGGATCGTCACGAATGGACTGATTAACAATTTCTTTGTTTAATACCGTTTTTGATGGCCTTGGTCGCCAGTCCAAGGAGGGCAAACAAGATTGAAGAGACTGGTTTTCAAACGAGATGAATGTTTAGATTCATTTCTTGCAGAATCTTCTACTCGGTGTAGTCGCCGAATACGCGTTTTCGTAAAATTGTTGCACGCATAATGCGCGGTCCGCTCTCGATAGACGCTGCATAGCGGTTCTTTTTAAGAACCACGCTACATTGACATACACTCTCGCTTCTCGGATTCGCTGTGTTCGCATAGTAAGACGAACAAGTTGTCAATAAATTTCTGTTAAAGTTGACTCGGCGTTTTAAACATGCATAGTCTTCATTCATCGAAGCGAATAACTTGGATTTGTCGTTCTTTAAGGCCAGGCTCACTTTTACTCACTCCTTCTCATGGCTTGAAAAGACTGCAGCAATGATTCCCAATGAGGTCAATGAGGCATACATCGTCAGCAAACACTCAATTAATCGACATCAGTCAGCGAATGCCAGTCATGCATGGTCTCACGCATTCTGTATTTACTGTACCGTTCTTCATAATCATCTTGAAGAGGTTGCACGATAAGCTGTCGTAAGCTGTTATCGTTTGGTATAAAATGGCTCTCTAAAATTATTGTCTATCATTATCAAAGACTACATATTACCCAGTCTCTTCCTATTTAGACATTCAAGCTCTTTCGAAATACAAGCCGACATGGTGAACGTTATTTGAAGTCACAGAATAGGATAAGCTTTTTTGTCATTGTGGAAAGAAATTAACTGACAAAGTCTTTATCGAGATGTTTTATACCAACTGAGACTCAGTTGGGAATGGTGCCTTTTTGAACATTATATAAATTTATATAACCTGATTCTTTACTTTTTTTATAGCATAGTTAAGGCCGTTTTTTCGGAATTTGACCCAAAGTTTATATAATTTTGTTTCTCATATACTATATAATGCACTGAGGGAAATACCGTTAAAAGCATCTGGATTTTGGTTTATTTTTTCGTTTCGTACTTTTACAGGAAATACTTTGGGTTTAAATGGTAATCAAATATTTGAAATGTATCCAAATATGGGGTGAACCATATAATAAACTTATAATTCCAACAAATCCAAAAAATCTTAACGTATATTGCAAAGTTTACTTAGAGCCACCCTTAACAAATGTATACACAATCCAAAAAACTCATTGTAAAAAGAATTTAACTCCTTATTTTTGTAGGGATCAAATCAAATTTAAGTTAAATCGGAAATTGGTATTTTACCCAATTCATCGGTAACGTCATGCTATAGACAAAATTGTGGTTGGAGAACGCGGTGGACTTTCTGGCATTCCCCCTTCCATATGCCGAAACTATTCATGACTAGTCTGCCGCGATATATTAATGTTGTCGTTGTCCCCAGGAAAAATAACACCTAAAGCGGATTCATATACCAAAAATTCAGAAAAATGTTAACCATTAGGTTGATGTGGTTTTATGAGTTTATAATTTCAGAAATTTTAAATGTGGAAGTTCAATTATCATAATTGAAGGCAGAGCCGCCTTCAAAAATTAGCTGTGGATAACTGCTTAAGACTCTCTGCATCCGGCCAACAACAACTGCAGTTACCAAATTCCTCAAAACAAAATCCTCCTTATAAATATTAATAAAACATTTTTCAGTTCGTGAAATGCACTATTCTGTAAATTTCAACCTAAATGCTTTATGATTCCTCTTCAAATTTCGTTTTGATTACATTTTCGCTCAAAATTTGATGTGGTTGTAAATCATATTCAACTCCGGAATATGGCTACTCTCTATCACGAGGCAATTATTCATTCAGAATTGGTTTGGCATTTTATCTGTGAGACAAGCAGACACCCTTGTAGGCATGAGTATAGATCGTTCTTCACTCGTCTGTGAAGATTCTTTCCTCTTTCCATGTTAATTTAGGTATAAAATATCAAGGTGCATTAAAATATTTGAAATCTGAGTAGCTTAATTAATTAAAACAATTCAAATAATTTTTTTTAACTTAATAACTTATAATGGTATAATAGCTTAGAAGCGACTTTATATGATATAATATGTATAATATATTGTATATATGTATAATATATAGGTATAATCAACAAAATAAATTTTATTCCCATCGCATGATCAAATCTACCGGTATTTGCATTCTGTATTTAAAATACAGAATACGAGATAAGAACCAAAAGTGCCATTTTGAACTCAGGGTGCAGCTGTCTTACATAAAAAGCTTCGTAGAATTGTCTTGAATTGAATTTCGCTAAGTGTATGCGTAGGTAAGTTGATGCTTTTGAACACATTTAAAAATTTACGTCCACAACGATTTATATTTTATGTCCTTGTTTAGGTCCTTAGTTCTTCCTAAGAAGTCCTCAATATCTACATAGCCATTAGTTTATAATTAAATTCTTTTACTTTTAATAGTTGAATTCTTTTGTCAAACTCGCAGTTTAAAAAAGAATATAAATTTCCGTTTCCAAAAATTAAAATTTTCCACAAAAATATTGTTTTTTTTTTTTGCGTGAGGAAGGCTGATTGATGACTGTTGTTACATAAAGAGTCGCGAATCGCGTTTCAATTGTTAAATGTGCATTTCTTTATTTATTGCAATAAATAAGCATTTTTGTTAACCCTTTTTTGTAATTGGGCTTGAATGACATATACGCTGGGCGGGATATTAGGGTATCATTATTGCTTAGTGAGTTGTAGTGGCAGTTGCATTAACTGTCTTTCGCTTAGACCACCCAAGTTCGTTAGTTTTGGCTTGTATTCTTCCAATTCCCAATAATTATACATGAAATTGTCAGGTGCAATAAGGTAAGGAGACTTTAGGTGACAACGTAATGTGGAGTTTCTTGAAATCATTTTATTTTGCAATTTTTACTGCAATTCTGTCATAACGATGCACTATTCCAAGTTGTACCGTCCTGTTGAAACCACCCACAGCGTTGAAATAGGTGATACTTTCACCGAGTACAAAATGTTTTCTTCTTATTTTGGGTGTGGCATCAAATCGTCATACAGTTTACGTAAATTTAATAGAGACGGTAGTTATTTTCACAAAAATATTTTGTTTTTTGCAGATCTGGAAATGTGGCAAACAATATTCACTGCTTTTCAGATAGTCGCCGTATGATGAATGTCTTACGGCAATATTAGACGATGTTCAAAGTTCAAAATCCTCTAACAACAATAGGATATTCTTCGCATTTGTATTGTCAGTATCAGGGCATATGTACGAGTATATAGCACACTAGTTGCTTCTATTTAATTTGTTTTGTATTGCAGGTACGAGTATTTGTGCAAATGTTCCTAAATATAGTATGTATTTACATACACTGCTTACATATTAAGTAGAAAATCCGTCATATGATAGTAATACGTACTTATATTATTAACAATGGAATATATGAAGAGATAAAACTAACCATTGTTTTCTATTTTTATTTATTCAGTAGAATCTTACTTGATACTGCGAGTCTTTTGTACATAATGTCGACATTGCACTGTTTGCGAATGCAAATGCGACGGAAAAGATATGAGTAGAACTACGACCATTGTTGAAATTGAAAACAAAAGATTTAAGAGAAATGTTGTGTGGTGTCATAATAACGGTATACGAGTATATCGTTTTAAGGAGGAAAGGTTAAAGGACTATCAAGGAACTCGTAACACAGTTACTGCACATCTTACACATTTAATGAGTTATAAAAGCTGAATAATAGCAGCAAGCATTGGGTTGTGTACAATATTTGAAATGTATATGAAAAAAAAAATTGTGGTATTTATTTAGAGCGGTTAAATATTATAATATTAGACGAATTAAACTTTATGTTATATCTTAAAAACTAAAAATTATATCCCTATTAAATCTTTAACCTTATGTCTGCTAAGATAACTCAATTCATGCATAACAAAAAAACAAAAAAAAAAATTGCAATTATGGTTATTACCAATATTTTGAATACACTTTATATATATATCGTGGTTAGAGATATATTGAACCGGTATCCACAAAACATTTTTGGTTCCCAGAGAATATTTCAGGTTTTTCGTGACTGAGAAAAAAATAGGCAAACAATAATATCTGGTCTTGGTGATCAAAGTTATTGAAATGTATCAAGGAAGAACCTAATATATTCCAACATTTTCGGTAATTCAAATGCTACTTTCGATGCACCCGCATGTGCCCTGTTGAAGACGTACGAGTATGATAAACATCTTTAGTTTATGTATCACGGCTCACCACATGGGCAGAGCAATAAATCATATAAGTAAATCAACCACCCAGCACTAAAAATAAAAGATAATTACTATTAATCCAAATGTTTATTAAAATAATCAAACACTTATTAATAGAGGGTTATACATTTAGTGGTTTCACAAGCTGGTCTGGCAGGGCTGTCAGGTGTTAAATGCCTGTCATCTAAAGTGTTATTTATTTAGTGAAATTTTTGCAATTTAGGAATATGGATCGTTTTACAACAGAAGAACGTGTGAAAATAGTTAAAACTTACCACGAAGGTGGCAATTCAAACGTTGTTCGTGGAGCTACCATGTTTACATGGATAATCCCAAATGTATCGCCCGAAATGTGAAAAAGTGGTTGAAAACTATCTCAAAAAGAGGTCCATGCATTATAATGAAATAAAAGTTTCATCGAAGTCGTAGCTTTATGTGTGCTTTATTCAACTTTGGCGAAACCGAAAAGTGGATCATTGAAATAAAAAAGGGCAAGTAGGTAAAGGTTACACATGTTTTAAATTGCAGATATTGTGGTTGACTGGCGTTTAGTCGATACGACACTGTGCCCTGCTCCTGTTGCAATTACTACAAATTTGTACAGTAAGAAAAATCTAAATCTAGCTGTTAAAAGAACATTTTTCCAACATAGTATTAAGTGCGTAACTGAGTTCCCGCTGTTTGCCATTAGATGGCGCCAGCTGCAAGTGCTAGTAGATTCTGCCATAACCTAAACGTCATGAGACAAAGCTTAGGCTTATGGTAAACATACCGCCTCGACACAATAATAATTTCCGTTTGACGTTATATTCTTTTGGTTGTGCCAAATAATCGTCATATGCGCGAAGTATTGATTTTCTTCTTTCAAACAAAGAAAACAGCTGCTGAAGCTCATCGAAAGCTTCAAAACGTTTACGGAAATGCTGCTTTAAGTGAAACAACGTGTCGAGATTGGTTCCGTCGCTTTAAAGACGGTGATTTTGATGTTGACGACCGGTCGCGTGAAGGAAGACGAGAAACCTTCGAAAACGCGAAATTGACGGTATTTTTTGATGTGAATCGATGTCAAGCGCGCGTAGAGCTTGCTTCAGTATTAGGAGTTATCCGCCAAACCATATCCGAGCGATTGCATGCGTTGGGAATAATTCCAAAACAAGGAACTTGGGTTCCTTATGAGTTGAAGCCAAGGGACGGTGAGCGTCGTTTTTTCGCCAGTAAACAACTGCTTCAGTGACAAAAAAAAGAAGGTTTTCTTCATCGTATTGTAACGGGTGATTAAAAATGGATTCATTACACCAATCCAAAGAAGGAAAAGTCATGAGGGATGCCCGATCGTGCTCCTACGTCGTCGCCCCGATCGAATATTCACGCTGCGAATGTTATGGTCTGTATTTGGTGGGACCTGGTCGATGTTATTTATTACGGGCTGGTGAAAACAACCGAAACCATTACTGGGGATCGGTATCGACTTCAAGACGAGCTCTGCACGAGAAACGACCACAATACACGGAGACGCACCAAAAAGGGATTTCAGTATGACAACGCTCGACCTCACGTGGCCGTTCGATGGCACACGCAGGAATGGCTAGATTTGTGGATGGCCTCAAACGATGAACAGTTTTACCGTGACGAAATTCGAGCTTTGCCAAAAAATGGGAAAAAGTAGTAGCTAGCGATAGGCAATACTTTCAATGAACCATTTTTGAACATGTTTTCATAATAAAGTTGCCCTGGAATTGTTTTACTTTTTCAGTTAATTCCTAAACTTTATTTATTGAAAGAAGTATATGATGGAGATTGTTATATGCGAAGGAATCCACCCTGGTATTCGAAATTTATTATGTCACCATTCTAAATATGGATGTCTCATCTGAAATATGTCGCTACATTGTACACATTTTACACACATTATACATTGTACCTTTATTTTTCAATGAACCAGTATAGTAGTAGATATGTAAGCTTCGTTCCGAACTAATTGTTTATCTGTAAGTAAAACAGCCTAATATTATGTTTGAAACATTATTACAGGATCGTCCGCAAAAAATAAATAAATAAATAAACACTGAATTTTGAATTACGCGTCCTCTGCGAATGCAGGAAAATGAAGAAGATATAATACAAGACTGAAAATAAAACTGAGGTTGAAATTTGGTAAACAATGGAAAGCGTATCATTTATCCTTCACCCGTCTGTGACGCTCATTTCGTCACTCCATTTGAGACCCCATTAAATATTAATGTCCCAGATCGGCATACAAATTTTTGCGCAGTAAAGATCTTTCCGCTTGAGCTACATATTCCTCGATAGGTTATTTTCGGCAAAACCAGCCATGATAGAAATATGCCCAAAAAACCGCTAAACACAGCTTTGAAATTGTGGTAATCTTCTTTATTTTTCGTATTTGTGCTATATTTTTGTACTATTTATTCATTAAAACTGTGTGTGGTGACAGTTAACAGATGTCTGAAATGGCCATCCCAGCTCATATATTTGTTATGGGACCAAGCGTATTGAGGGTGTAGTTATAGAAAACTACCAAAAAAACAAATCTAGTTCACTGGTAAACGGAAAAAAGCTGCGTATTAGGAAGTGATAACATTTTCGATACACCCAGCTATTTGGTGACATGTTGCCTGTATCACTGGAGAAAATTAAAAAATAATAATTTTGAAAGAAAATATATATATTTTTTTTCAATTTTTTTTTTTAATAATTTTTAATACTTATTGTGACTAACTAATTGCAATATAGGGTAATATTTTTAAGATGCGGGAAAGGAAAGCCATAATTTATATACATTTTTAAGGAACGATTTAATCTGTATAAGGTAACCGAATAATTAAAAAATATGGTAATTCGACATATTGCATATAGGAAGAAGATGTTTTTGACACACCCACTTATCTAACGATGATTTGGTGCATCGTCTACTTTGCTGTGAATCATAATACACGGTTCTGGGCTTCGCCGTTTATAACATCCCTAGGTCTAGGAAAAAACAACATATTCGGATCTTCCTTTGATTTAGATGTTATTTGGCCTAGAAATTTCTTGCGAATACTGTGATTTTGATCTAATAACTTTTTTTGTAAAACTGTTTGATTTCAAAAGAAGCATAAACTCCAAATACGAAGTATGATCAAAGAATAACCGTTATATTTTAAATATTTTCAAAAAGTATTTTTTTATTCATCAATGACTATCTTGTCCCTTTCAAAGTAATCCCCTCAGATATAATACACTTATCCCAGCGTTTTTTCCAATCATCGAAACACTTCTGAAACGCGCTTTTTGGTATCGCCAACAGCTCCTGTTTCGATTTTTCTTTTATCTCCTCAATCGTAGCGCTTTTCATCGGTGTCTTCAGTTTTGGGAAGAGGAAAAAGTCAGTGGGGGCCAAGTCCGGTGAATACGGTGGTTGAGGCATGATTGCTGTTTTGTTTTTGGCCAAAAACTCACGCACAAGCATCGATATGTGAGCAGTTGCGTTATCATGGTGCAAAATCCATGATTGATTTTTCCACAATTATGCGCGTTTCTGACGAATTGCGTAGTGGTGTTAAGATACCTCAGATTATTGCTGAAGCTGATGAAATTTAAGATCAAATACAAAAATGTTGAATAGCCTGCCTATTGTGGAAATACGTTAAAAAACTCTTTTAGTTATCCACAAAAAAAAATTAAATATTTTTCAGGGGATAACTTTCCGATCGCTTTCTAAAATTAATGAATCAAAATTGAATCTTAAAATGTAAATAGTTTGCAATTACATGAAAGTTATTTTAAAGAACTT
>JAHXMU010000031.1:1010381-1074234 GCA_019455685.1 Philornis downsi | reverse complement strand
AAAATGTAAATAGTTTGCAATTACATGAAAGTTATTTTAAAGAACTTTCACAAATGCTTAATAACCTTAAATTGTTCAAATACGTGTCTACTTTATTGGGTCATAATTTCATCGTAACATCATATCTTCGTTAACTCGTGAGCTGTGCTTTGGAATGACTTGAATATTAGCATAAAGGAGCAGAATGCCGCTTGAGACAAACACTTTTTTTTATAAACTCATAATTTTTTCATACAAATTTAAACGATATATTTTTTTTGTTATTTTTTTTTTTTTTTTTTTTTTTTTTTTTTTTTTTTGTTTTTGGATAGTCTCTTTTTGCTGAGTACATTTATGAAAACTTTCTTCGGCATATCTCGACATCGAAAGACAACGCAGAGGAACTGAAGTTACTTGTGAAATCTGAAAATGGATTTATAATTTTCAATCTATTTCTCTTTTTATTTCTATTTATATTCCCATTTCTATTTCTGTTTCTACTTCTACTTCTACTACTATTACTATTTCTGTTTCTTTTTAGGGATTAGTTTAAGGAAAATGGTGTGCTTTACGTGTAACCATTTTGTAAATATCTCAAAAATTAGGTAAAAATAACAAATTCGCTTGCATCCCATAAGTTCCTCACATTTAGTAAGCTTACATGCATTCTATTTTTATCTGCTGCTTAACGATGTCCCCGAACGTTAGTTTGAGAAGCTTTTACTCGATTTGTCGACTACTCAAAGTGTTCGCTGCTGAGAAGAATGGAGACTCGAACCCAAGAAAATATGCACGATAGCTATGTATTCTAACCAAATATAGTTTGGGCATTGTAATTTTATTATTATATAAATGTAACTAAAACGTTTGCTCGTTTATTAATTTACTTAAAATTTCCAGACCCCTTTCCACGTTGTCCTCGAAACAGGAATACGTGGTTAATTTCATCAGACGACGTTCATAAGTGTTACTTGACTCGAGAGTAACGAGAAAATCCTCAAACTACAACATTGCCGCCCCATCTGCGTATTGAAAATAAAAAATTCTTTCAATATCATCTGGCCTATACCAAATGGCATAAAATGTCGGCAAATTAACTCACCATGACTTTCGATTGTTTTTTCCATACTCGTCCACACTTTTCTTCTTCTTACGTGTCGACTGGAATAGGCATCCTTATCTTTTATACGCCGCCTGTTGTAAATAATTCCAAGCGCTTCGATTTTCTGTGCTCCTCCAATTCGTCACAACAAGTTTCGATAGTATTTCAAAAGACTGGTCCTTCCAACGGGGTTTTGGTCGCCCTCTTTTGCGCCGTCCAACGAGTTCGTTGTCCAAAACTTTCCGTACCGGAGTAGTTGGGTCCATCTGCACAACATGGTCCAGCCAACGCAATTACTGTACGAGTATAGTAATGCGTTTGATCACGTCGATGTCGGCATGTAGCAAATACAGCTCATTGTTCATGCGACACCGATACCCTCGATTCCCTGTACTGATTCATCCGCTTGCGTCATAACCCAGCATTCTGCGCCATATAGCAAGACAGATAAAACCGACGTCTGATACAGTCGGATTTTTGTTTGTCGAGACAGGGCTTCATCACGGAATCGTTTGCTTAGCTCATAGTAACATCTGTTAGCAAGCAATACTATTCTCTTTATCTCCATGCTGACATCATTCGTTTTGTTTACAGCGGAACCGAGGTAGATGAATTTTTCCACCACTTCAAAATTATACCTGTCCACGTTCACACAGAGTCCCAAACGAGTAGCCTTTTTGTTCGTTGAAATCAATAACTTTTTTTTTGTCGTCGTTTACCACCAGATCCATTTTCGCTGCTCCCTTTTCGACGCATGAGAAGGCTGTAGTAACATCTTGCAGTTTTTGCCCAATAATATCTATGTCATCTGCATATTGAGTAACATTTCATTAAAGATGGTACCAGTCGTGTTAAATGCAGCTTCCCTTAAAATCATCTCTTCATCAGTATGTTGAAGAGGTCGCAGGATAGACTGTCGCCTTGCCTAAATCCTTGTTTGGTTTAAAAAGGCTGGGGAATGGTGAAATTTCTAAGTTGGGCTCTCTGATTGTTATTCACTTGGTAGTAACCAGATCTCTCTGGAGAGTTTGCTAAACAGCTCACGACTCCCGACCTACGGACAAGTATTCCCTGGTAATGCCATCAGACATCCGTTTGATGGTAGCTAGAGTGAGAAGGCGACTAGTTGAGAAACCTAAATGGCATGCTAACACCGATGCGCCTAAGGCCAGTAGGTAACTTCTGTTGGTCGTTGGCAGCCCGAAAGTGGCCTGATAAGCCGCTCATCTTAAATAAAATTGATCATGAAAACACTTAAGAAAATAATAATAAATACTAAAAGAAGCTCGTTCATACTGCTAAAAGTATATTCAGAAAGTTCTCGAAACCAAATACAAAAGCATATAAAGAACGAAAAACGTTGTGATTGGTATATGCGTATACCAGTTTTTATTTCCCGCTTTGTTTATTCGCATGAAACTCAATTTTAAAATTGTATCGATGCATCGAATTTGCATTAAAAATATTTCAGCATTTTTATTGCAGATCTGGCGGCACAATATTATTCACGGCAATTTTGTAAAACTGATTAATTTACACCATCATGATAGGAAATTGGCAGTAGATTATTATCGCTTGACCATATTCATATTTTTAATCATTAAAATATTTGTATTTCAATATAATGTGATAAACTTTATTTAAATTCCCAGAATTCCACCTACTATTTAAAACTATATTAAGTAAATTTGGATGGCTGCAACAATAATGTCATTAAAATTACAAATTATTATAAAATTATACTTTATTTACTCAGTATGCTACATCTATGTGTGTATTAGCATTTGCTTTGTAGTATCACTCAAATTGTCGCATTTGCGCTGACTAAAATTGCTTTGGTATCTCCCAAAAGGATAAAAGCCAACGATTTGGGATTAGATAATATTGTGATACGATAAAATGCATAATAAACACGATACACACGCACATGAACACATACCTACACTTATTTGTCTATGCGTACAAAATTTAATGTAAATAATTTAGTGATTTTGTTTTTATATGAAATTTAGCCGCAATTATCATAAATTTCTAATTCCACAGAGTATAATACCAAAAGCGAAACAACCATCAATATGGACACGAGTATATGGCATTGGCACGGCAGTGAGTGTTTGGTTGGAGTTGAATTTATCGAAAATTATTTAAACTATATTTGCAAACTAAATGAGAGAGAGGTGTTAATGATTATATCGACATATTGTTGAAATACGCACTTTTGTTAGGATGCCACGAAATAAATAATATTTTGCGTCGCATCGATTTAAAAAATACTCTAAATGAGCAAGTGTAAGTAAAATAAATAAAATAAATGAAAAGAATCACTGTATAGAATACTGAAACCTTGAAAACGAAAACTGGGCACTGGTGAAAAGATATATGGAGATCTTCTCTTATGCACAATGAGTTTACAATGCATCTTTGTAATATTTGAACGGGTTTACATAACTTGACGAAATGTGGCCAAATTTTGGATCAAGTTGGCAAAAGTCGTCAGTCACCGCTAAATAACTTGCTTATTCTCTTAAACAATGTAGAACTTGCGGGGCGGGAAATCTCTTTTGGAAATTAGAATCTACTAAAAATTATGTGATATTAATCGCAGTTTTGAAGACAATAATGTCGATTTTGTAGACGTATTTCCTAAAAGTATGTATTAATTTGAATTCAGCTCACAATTTCCGTCAGCGTATTTACGTAAGCAACCCAGTGAACTTAGTTCAGTTGCGACTCAGAAAATAACCGATCTTCTCAACGTAATAATATTATACATAAGGTAAAGTAAAAAGAACCCTATTACACAGGGTGGCCCACCAATTGTGCTACAATAAGAATTTAAAATAACTTTACGTTGATTGTATTTCATCTATTTATTTTTTTACTACATAAAAAATTTAGTTTTATGTTATATAACTAAATGGTTTTAAAGATGATTGACCGTAAATGGCCTCCATGCTGATTCACGCATGTGCGACACCTAATCAGCCTAATCGGCCTGAAGGGATGAAGTCGGTATCGCCTCAATTATTGTTTTAGTGGTCTGTTTCAATTCAGTCAAATTTCTTAATTTCTTTTTTTACACCTCTCACTTGGCATAACCCCATAAAAAAGCCTTGTGCAGTTAGATTATGTGAATTTGGGGGCCAGCGGAAAGTGAAGTTTCTCTATATTAATTAGTTTGGGAATTTTCGTTGGAGCTTCTCCATATCCATCTTACTGGAATCAAATGCTGTTGAAACGGATGCGTCTTCTGCGCAGTTCTGGGTAAAAATACTCCTTCAATATCTCCAAATATCAGTCCCCATTGACACTGACATTGAGTTTGTATCACGATTTGTACACCACCCTGTAGATGATTTTAATTATCCTTATATCGCATTATATACATAAGTGCGATTGGGTTACGCTAGATGACGTGTTCAAAAAATTATTCAGATAGTTGAACAACCAAAAAGGAAAAAATGCCACATTTTACAGTTTATCCCTCCCTGATAAAGACAAAATTAGGCAATTTTGATGTCAAAGATGCACCACCCTATAGAAACTCAATTGTCGAAAAAAGGATACTAGAATAATGGAAGTTGTCAAGTTCCAATGTCATGTGAGCTCTGTTCAGGAACTAAACATTGGAATCACTTGAATAAGTATGGCCACAAACAAGAGCCACGCGAGATAATGTAAAAAAGAACTAAAATTTGTATGTAGAAATCGCCGCTGAATCGTAGCAAAATCGAATCATTTCTAAAACGGCTTGGGGAACGGGGCACTTACGAGAATGTCCAGCGTAAGCGATGACCCGGCGCAAACGGCGGCCAAGCCAGGACTGGCGGTGAGTATGGTTTTGCCGTGTGTTCGGTGGGATTGTCAAGAAATCATCTACTATGATCTGGCATTCTACGATGAAGCTTCTAATCCGAAACTGTACTGTTAACAATTAGACCGTCTGAAGGTAGCAATAGCTTTCCCATTGGGCAAACGTTTTCCAATAGGAGAGCAATTTTCTTCCATCATGATAACGCCAAACCATACACATTGACTGAGAAGTTGTGGTGCGCATTATGGTCCAGTCGCGGCACTAAATGATTGACACCTGTTCCTGCCTACGGCAAATGATTTTCCTGGTGAAAAAATCGCCTCGGGAGAAATTCGCATTTTCCCAGCATTTCACCAGTAAACACAAAGTTTTCTATGAGACAGGCCGAAAATGTCGCAGCTGTACGCGATGATGTCGCTCAAACTCCATCCACCTCAATTCGACACCGAGCTCACCGAGCAAATTGGTGCCTCCAAATCCACTATGCAGCGAATTTTGACGAAAGATTTGCATCTTCATGCATACAAAGTTCAATTGACTCAGGAACTGAAGCCAGCTGACCATGGACAGCGAAGGGAGTTCGTTAATTGCGTATTGGAGAGACAACATGAAAATGCTGATTTTGCCGATAAAATCATCTTCAGTGACGAAGCCCATTTGCATCTTGATGGCTTCATCAATAGACGGAATTGTCGCATTTGGGTGAGGAAATCCTCGAGTGATTCACGAGAAGCAAATGCATCCTCAACGTGTCACTGTGTGGTGTGGATTTTGGCTGGAGGAACCATTGGACCTTGTTTTAATAAAAATGAGGCATGTCAAGCGCAACCAGTCAATGGTGTTCGGTATCGTGAAACGATAACCAGGTTTTTCGTCCCTAGAATTGAAGAAATGAATGTGGAGGGCATGTGGTTTCAACAAGACGGCGCTACATGTCATACAGCCAGAGAAACAATTCAATTTAAATCTTGCGTTCTTGTTGGGACACCCTTTATATTAAAAATGCGCAAAAATGTGAAAACGGTACCCGGTTGTCGGAACACAAGGTCTATATTAAATTTTATAAAGAATACAAAATTTAATAAGACTTTCTCTAACATAGGTGAGTGATGTGAAGTCATGTATTTGTGTATTTTGAAAATGTTGAAGTGGGGATCTTACAGTTTCAAAATGCCGTTCAATTTAAATGCGACTCCACAGCTCTGCATATGCCACAGGAATTATAAGAAATTCCAAGTGATTGTGACTTCACCATACGTAAAATACATTTATAAAAATTCAAATTTATACAATCGCAAATTAATTTCTCAGAAATTTTTAATACATTTAAATTTACATCGTCACAGACCCGACGTTAAAATTTTCATGCGATTCCATATTCTTGACAATCATTGTATACACGTATACACATATATTATTTACTGGTAGCAATCTAAAATAACAATTTTACGTGATTTAAATAAAAATTCCCACTTCAACAGCTCAAAATTCCATACCAAAATTATAATGAAGTCCCCCTTGAATAGATTTGGTTCATCCCGCAAGCCACAATTTTAACCGACCTCATCACCGCCGCCTACTAAGGTTATCGCCAACATACAAAAACAGCGCAAATATAAAATATTAATTCACAAAAAAAATACGCTTAATGGTAAACGAAAACTATTCACATTTTACATAATTCATACTATAGTTATGTTTAGATAGTTTTTCTCACAGGACTACAAAGAGAACTACAATGAGCGGTTTGCGGGAATCCCAACAGCTTTCATCATAAAATGTCATAATGGTCAGTTGGTGCCATTCATAAGAGGATTCAGGGGTATAGGCAAAGTTTAGAGTTTTCCAACATGGTTGTACGATATGTGACGATTAATAGCACTTCGTAATTTACACACGTTGAGGAATTGCATGTATTTGGGAAATTAAGCGATTATTGCGAAATACTATGGGGAAGGTGAGTTATGGTTTATAATTCCAACAATAACATTTTTGAGTAATTTCTTAAACGAATGAGGGGACAATATTTATTCACAGGAAGCGAAATTAAACATAATTTTGCATATCAATACAGAGGTTTACATAGTGCCATACGAACTCATTATCACTCATTCGCAGATAATATGCAGCTTTTACACAAATATTTTGGCGTTTATAAGAATCCGAAAGCCGAGACACCGTTTAACTAAAGATTTTCGAGAAATGGTTACCTTCGACAGGTTGTTGGATAAAAACAAAAAAGGTTATTAAATAAAAGGTTATTAATCGCAGGTTCAATCTCTGAGACAGCCATCTATTATAAATTGAACAACGGTTACCTCGACGTGTCTGACGAACTGCTTCTCAAACTATGCCATTCAAAATCGTCGTTAAACTGTAGGTCCCGTTGTGCTGAGTGAGTCTAAAATAAGCATGTAAGCCTGAATGTGAGAAGCTCCCTCATATCGCTGTAAGGGAATTTGTGTTTCTTTTCAGTTTATATTGTAGTTGCAACTTAATACACAAATATATTGTAGGTAAAGTTTACGATATTTTCACTTCAAATCTCAATCGATTTCATATCGTTTCATTTTGATGCGTTACATCTACTTAAACTCCTTGCGGATACAAACTCCGGCATCAAACATCCTGCTGCGGAAAATGCTGCCCAAACCATCACATTTTCACCTCCAAAATTTCGCCTCGAAAATAATTTCTCAAATCCACTTTTTTGCATCCGAAAAAATTACCTCCAGTTTTTATGTTTACATTTGTTTTTATTGTAAACATAAAAATTAATAATTATGTTTATTAAAATTAAAAATTATTAATAATTTTGTGCGGCTTATGGATGACCATTTTGTGTTCATATTTTTGCGACGAAAATTCCCTGTGAGCAACTTTGTGTTCAGCTTTTAAAGTTGGAATACATCTCATTCATTAATTTCTTATAAAATTGAAACTCTTTAATGTCCGCCAAACGGTGGTACGACTGACGCCATATCTGCCCGATAATAGGCGTTTATAGGACAGTCCCTTTACAATGCGATTTTGCACGCGATTGGTCATGAATGTATTTCCTTTAAGATAATATCTTTTGTTTTTAATTACTATTGTAATTCGTCTATTGTTGGACCATCAATTGAACAAATTTCAATAAACAGAATTGCGACATATTAATAAAACTATTACTTGTAAATTATTCATAATTTCCATATTTCATTATCTTTAATATGTATGCCTATCGAAGTTGATGTCGTTTTTTTATAAAGAACAGTGTCAGAAGCAATTGTAATTAAATTTATGTATAACTGTACATGTGCAAACATACATACATACGAGTATGATATTTGTACGTTGTATATTTGTGTACGCGTGTATATTAGTATGTGTTAAATATAATGAAGCATTTACAATTAGATTTTATGTTTTGATAATCACCATTATCATAAATTGTGTATTAATGGCCATAATTATTTATTGCCTTTACTTTTTTTTGGCATATTTACTGCACAAGAAAGCATTAAGCAACAACTGTATTGTAGCAATTTTTACGAAACATGCGACAGCTTACCGGTTTATTTATAGAGGGTATTCCAACAAGAACGCAAGATTTAAATTTGGCGCCATTCGAAGTGTCATTGTTTGACATTTGAACAATTGTTATTGTTTGCTAGTAGAAGATACGAGGTTAGTAAAAATGGAGCGCTACACGAACAACACATTCTCATTGTGAAATTGTTTTACCAAAATGGTGAAAGTTTTGCGGCTACAGTTCGCAAATTGCGATCAATTTGGATCCACAAAAGAGTCAACTATAAAGAGATTAATGGATAAATTTGCCAAAACTGGGTCTGTTAGTGATGTAAAGACAACAACGCGCCTTGGACCGAAAATGATGATGTCGCTCAAACTCTATCCACCTCAATTCGACACCGAGCTCAGCAAATTGGTGTCTCCAAATCCACTATGCAGCGAATTTTGACAAAAGATTTGCATCTTCATGCATACAAAGTTCAATTGACTCAGGAACTGAAGCTAGCTGATGGACAGTGAAGGGAGTTCGTTAATTGGGTATTGCATGAAAATGCAGATTTTTCCGATAAAATCATCTTCAGTGACGAGGCCCATTTTCATCTTGATGGTTTCGCCAATAGGCAGAATTGTCGCATTTGGGGTGAGGAAACTCCTCGAGTGATTCACGAGAAGCAAATGCATCCTCAACGTGTCACTGTGTGGTGTGGATTTTGGATGGAGGAACCATTGGACCTTGTTTTAATAAAAATGAGGCATGTCAAGCGCAACCAGTCAATGGTGTTCGGTATCGTGAAATGATAACCAGTTTTTTCGTGCCTAGAATTGAAGAAATGAATGTGGAGGGCATGTGGTTTCAACAAGACGGCGCCACATGTCAAACAGCCAGAGAAACAATTCAATTGCTGCATCAGTCATTTAAATCTTGCGTTCTTGTTGGGACACCCTTTAAATATGGTAAAAACAATAATTATTCAGTATAGTAGTCGCCATAAGTATAATAACGCATAAATAAATTAAAATTTTCGTCGTTTAAACTTGAACGTTTTAAGGCAAAGTTTTATGCTATTCGCAACAACTACATCGACGGTCGGGATATGATTGCAAAACTTTTCTGCCAAATATGAAATCTTGTCTCACAAACGCATAACATTTGCAAGTATTCTACCTAGTAATTCCTTAGAAATCTTCCTGAGATAATAACAAATATGTATGTTCCTATATCTGTAATGGTAGCTTAGGTCGTCCCTGGAACGTATTCTTTCAGTAAGTGTTACAATATTCTTTCGCTTTACCAGATTAATCAGAGACCAGGATTAATTATCAGTGGATAGTGGATTACATATATCTTCAATCAATCCCCTATAGCGTTATCGAAAAGTCTCTGAATCAACGTACAACAAAGGAAGCAAACTTGCTGAAACATTTTGCTAAGAAATTGTGGAGTAATTACGGATTTTTGCCAAATTGGTCAATTTTTACGAGTCATATTATTATTATATTATGCTGGATTTAGTGGAATTGAATGAAATATATATGATAAATTAGGCAATTTCTATGCGAGGTACTAGAAAAGACCGACCCAACAAAGAAAACAGAAAACAACTTGGAAACATTTTCTTTATTTTTCAACATAATCTTCTTCTAGCTCGATACACTTTTTCCAGCGATATTCAATAACCTCTATACCCTGTTTATAATATCTCAAACAACAACATAGTCTTGCCTGAAGATGGTACCGTCTTCACTTTCTTCGGACACGGTTCTCTCATTCCAGTCCATTGCTTTGACTGTTCCTTTGTCTTAAGTGTAAACAGGTGAACCCATGTCTCAACCATGCTCATAAATCGATGGAAAAATTCGGCTTTATTGCTGTAAAATATTACCAAACACTGTACTGAAACATCTTCAAGATGCTGTTTTTGCTCTATTGAAAACAAGTGCGGCACCCATCTTGCGCACAGCTTTCTCTTTCTCAAATCTTCGGTCAATATACGATGTACTCGTATAGTACTTTTTAAAATGTCTATTATTTCAGCTAGCTCACGCACCTTCAACCGATTATTGTTATGTACCGTTTCGTGGAATTTCTTAACCGTGTCTGGTGTGGACAATTCACTACACTAGGACGTTCGTCTCGACAGCTTCCACGGCCTTATCTAAAATCTGGTACCCAATATTTTATAGCCGTAAACGTAGGATCAGACTGCCCCAGAGTAAAATTTAGATTGGCTTTAATATTGGTTGGACTGAGACCTTTCAAATGGAAATATTGAATTGCATAACGGTGACCAATTATCTCCATGTTTGCAAAATCACTGAAATCGTTTTACTTTTGATGGCTCAAAGTAAAACGATACTAAACAACGTGGCATCTTGAAACTTAAAACATGTGTTTTATAAGTTTATCGTTTCTCAGTAAAATAATTTTTTTCAAACTCTTGGCACCATCTATACATCAGATCGGCTAGTTTTGTGAACGCCCCCGTAATACCAAGCATTTTAAAACAATAGAATGAAGTTACTGCGATCTACGTGTTAAGGATTACCGACCGTGGCTCGACAATTGGAAAGCGCGACTATCATTCGCGTGATCGGAAGTTCAATCACACATATAGCCACTCATCATTATTTTAAGGGTTCACACCTCGATGTGTCAGATGGACACTGTGAATACTCGAGTAAACATCAAGCCCGGCAAATGCTTCTCAAGCTGTGATGTTACTAATTGTAGTTAAATTGTGGGTCCCGTTGAGTGAGTCTGAAAATAGAATGCTTGCAAGCTCATTAGATATAAGAAGCTCTCCCATATCTCAGTCATGGGGTGCATGAGAATTTTTTTTTTCTGCATTATAAATTTTGTCAATTTGTATAGGCCGTACTGGAATGGGTGTTTTTTCATTCTTTCGTTCTCAGAACTAGACTTGCGGAGAGCATACTGTGTGTAAATTTGGCTGAATTCAGTGTAATGCATTGAGAGATATAAGACTAATAACATCTAAATGAACAAAAAATTTATATCCTAGAGTATACTGGCCAAAAATTACCAAAAACCAAAATTTCCGAAAATACAGGGTGGCGGAATAGAACGTGCATATTTAAAATATAGATTAAAAAATAAATACAAAAGGTATGGTTAAAATAAATCTAAGGCATTGTAGAGTAATACATGGAGTTTATTTTTTAAAAATAACATCATCTAAATGGTGACCCTCTCTACGACGGCACTCCTCTAACCGCAAACGAAAATTATTGAAAACTTTCTTCAGTAATACTGGTGTAATGGCTGCCATTTCACCACGGATATTCTCCTTGAGCTGAACGACGTTTCTTGGATTATTACTGTAGACTTTGTGTTTGAGGTATCCCCACAAAAAAAAAGTCAAGAGGCGTCAAGTCTGGACTACGTGGGGGCCATGGGATATCACCTCTTTTCGAAAACAGTCTGCCAGGGAACATCTGCTTCACCACCGCCATGGAGTCATTTGATGTGTGACAAGTTGCTCCACCTTGTTGGAACCAAGTTCTGGAATTCACTATTCTTGAACTTTCAATTTCTGGAGCCAAAAATCCGTCCAACGTCTCAACATAGCGTTCCGTATTAACCGTGACGTTTTGGCCCCGCGTATTTTCCAAGAAAAAAGGACCAATTATTCCTCTGCCAGAGATTGCTGCCCATACTGTCAGTGTAGGACTATGCAATGGTTTCTGGTGTTTGATTTTGGGATTTTCACTGTTCCAGTAACGACAATTTTGACGGTTTACGAACCCATTCATAAGGAAATGAGCCTCGTCAGAGAAATGGATATTATCAAAATTGGAAAATTGATTAAGCATTTCATTAGCAAATGCGAGCCTTGCTATGAAGTCAGACTCTTTCAATTCTTGTGTTAATTGCAGCTTATATGGATGCAGTTTAAGATCCAATGTTAAAATTCGTTGCAAACTTCGTCGCGATAATTGTAAGACAGACGATCTCTTGCGAGTCGACATTTGTGAATTTCCTCGTACTGACTCCATAACTCTCTCAACATTGTCTTCGGTCCTAGATGTTCTTGGGCGACCATTTGCTTGTGGTTTAAATGTTGAACCGGTCTCTTCAAAACGCTTTATCCATATTTTAATTAAATTAGCACTCGGAGCTTCACTAATTCGCCGTAGTCCATATTCAGCACAATATAATCGCCTAGTAGCAATAGAACGAGAGTTCTCGTAAAATGCGCGCACGCAAAATGCGCGACGCTTCCCGTCGAAGTGATTTATAGCGATTAAAACTCCATGAGCCCGCCAACCCAACGATGTACGCGCCCCCCGCCCGCGCCTTTTCTACCCCACAAAAAAAGATGATGCGATATGCACGTTCTATTGCGCCACCCTGTAGAACAATTTATATGGGCGGTACCAGAAAGGACATGATAACGCCGTCCATTTTCGTGCTCAGATCTTGCTGTGTTGAACGTTTAACATATAATAAATTTGACAGAATTTGGTGTAACAAAATAAAAGATATGAACGTGAGAATACATGAGTTACATATAGGTATATCATTCACATGGGAGGTTTCAGACGGGGCTTAATTAATTCGCCGAATTCTCCCAGGTTTTACCAAGCGTTGTAAGAAAATGTGGTGGAAGAAAATTATAGCTACTGCAGATTACCAGCCAAAATTTACAGGAAAAAACGGATTTTCGGAAAGTGGACTACAATCTGGCAAAACATATGAAGTTCCATAGACATTTATGCAGTTATCGCTTCTGTCATGCAGCAAGCTGACGGCAGAACACATTTGGTCAAAATATACTTGGTGCTTTGAACGCTTCCTCCTGGCCATTATATTTTTAACCGCATCAACTATAAGGCCGTTCCTTCGGTTGAAAACATAATCAGATGATATGTGCCTTCATTCCTCGGGTTAAAGGTATAATTGTAATGAAGGATGCCATAGAAGTAGGCTATGTATTCAGCAACCAAAATTGTAATATTAAATTTCGATCCTATTTAGTAAATGCTTTTGAGCGCTTTAATAAACATGATAAGTTGTAGGTTGTGACACTAGGAATATTCCAGTCCATTTGTAGTTTGTTGTTATTAATTGAAGCAATTGTGTCTGTATAAGGAATGTTAATAATTAGTTATTAATTCTATTCTCTACACAATATCAAATCGTACTAGACTTGAATCCATGAATAAGATAGCTCTTTAGATATCTTAGATTCTCATCATATATGAAACACATCACAAGAATTGGAAGTTTGGCAATTTTCATACACTAAACATATCTGTGATTTAATCGCTGATTTCATTCCTGCAAGTCTCCCTCATCAAAGGGCAGGCAACAAAATTACTAATCAGGAAAAGGACAATTTTGATTGAGCATATGCACAACATGTAAATCATTGCGTTAATTGCTGATGTCATTTTAAGACAATAGAATTAATTATCTATTGGGATATTGTTTGACCTGATGGTAATAAATTTAAATTGGATCATTAACATTTGTTGTTGGTAATTGATAGTTCAATAATAATGTGCGGGTTTTACAGGAAACGAGCAACAAATGACAGGCGATTGTTACTTTATGACATACATATATATACTTTAGGACATTACAGGATAATAAGTAAGATGAAAGTGCTAGGATATCATTGACTATTGACGCATATATATAAAGAAAGGGAGACGTCAAACCTGATGTGTGAGTGGAAAACCCGCTCTTGTATGTGATCTAATAAATGCAAATTGGATAATGAAACATGGATGATAAAGAGGACAGCAGCACACATTCAAAAAGCTGATTTAGTTTTGCATTTCGTAAACAGGGACTTGTAATACAGTGCGGAGCTGCCACCCGAAAAGAAGTCAATTTGTGTAAATAAGTTAAATATGCTCAATTAAAGCATTAATTACCTTATGTGATTTAAATACATTTTTAAATGAATTAATATATGAAGAGCATGCATACAAAAATTTAAGCTATAGCCCTACCATAAATATATTTCAATCAATATTTTATCAGAGAAATAAGTTATATCTGACAGGAAGACGTCTTCGTGAAGGTCTCTTATCTTGCGAAGAATTAGTACATCGTCGACTGTACTATAAACCACACTTGGAGAATGCCGTGAGGGAATTCCTAATTAAATATTCGCCAAATTGTACACTTTTTTACGAATTTATGTTTGTAAAACATAAAACAAAATAGGAATACATCAAGCTTAAGTGACTTCTGTTGAAATCGCCTAGTCACATGTCCAACAAACGTTTAACCTTCACTATGGAAAAGTCTTTGATGTAAATAATAAATACATTTGACACTTTTTTTTCCAGCCAATCTAATGCAGATGAATCTATAACACCCGAGAACTTCAAATTGTGAAATCGTGAACATCTGAAATAACCATACAGATGATTCAGCATAAGATAATTAGATGCTTCAAAAGAGCTTTCTTTCCATACTTAGTAAATGATTTATCTAAATTTTCCAGTAGAAAATCCATTTTCTTTGGCATTTTTCAACACCGCGCCCACAGCTGAGGTGGCAAGTATATATAAATAGGGTTTGTTCCTTCCCGCATCCACCAAATATACATATAAATGTACGGCGAAGTATATGCAAACATATATTTTTTGAGTTTGTAAAATAATATCAACGTTTATTTCTTTGAAACAACGAATAGATGATACAAATGTTAGAAAAAAATTTGAAAAGCATCATACAAAAGTTAGGCTTAATTCTTGTATGAACTCTGAACTAATTTGCCTCAGGTGCAGTTGCAGGATGCTTGCAGGTTATAGTATATATGAAATAAAACCCAATAGTCTTATAAAAGAAACGAAATAACACCCTAAAAAATCCATACGTTTTGATAGTTGATTCATATGGAACCATTTTTGAACTTATGTTCTAAATGTTTTTAACGTAAATAATGTTTAACAATACCAATTTAAGTTTTTCAGAGATATATAATATTTTCGCATTTTCCTAAAACATGACGTAACCTAGATTTCCCACTTTCAATGCTCCACAGTGGCGACCGGAGCTTGTTACGTGGCCGCTCCCAAAACTAGCCGACTTGAAGTATAAATGGTACCAAAAGTTTGAAAAGGTGGCAGCCTTGGAAAAAAATCTGCTTTAAGTTTTAAGGCGCCACGTTGTTTAGTATTTTTATTTGGGCCATCACATCAGACGATCTCATTGAATTTTTAAATATGGAACAAATTGATCACCGTTATGCAGATAAATATTTCCATATGAAAAGTCTCAGTCCAACAAAGACTAAAGCCGAGCTAGATTCTACTCTGGGTGAGTCTGCTCTGCTGCGTTTACAACTGTAAAATATCGTGTAGCAGAGTTTAAACGGCCGACCAATTGAGGTGTCCACACCAGACAAGGTTAAGAAAATCCACAAAATATTATTGGATGGTCGTCAGTTAAAGCTGTGTGAGTTAGTTAGACATTTCAAAAAGTGCTGTACATGATATATTGACCTAAGATTTTAAGATGAGAAAGCTGTACGCAAGATGGGTGCCGCGCTTGCTGTCAATAGAGCAGAAACAGTATTGTGAAGATGTTTCAGTACGTTACTTGTAAGAAAGCAACATACCGTTTCGGATAAAATACTCGTTTGGACGTTCTTCGATTGTGAACACTCTAATCGATATGTAAGGTGAATGTTGTTTTCGAATATATATCGGAAATAAACATCTGTTGTATTTTGAATTACGCTCTGTGTTGTGGTAAGACAGCAAATTACCTTGTATTATATATTATCTCCGCATTCACAAATCTTTTTGAAATCATTGCTTTATGCCAATAGACAACAATCAACCGATATCCCCAAAATTAATGTAACTCAGGCCGTCGCTCAAATGCATATGAATCTAGGTGACAGAGCTACTGAAAATTGGACTTCTTGAATCCTTGCCACAGTACAAAGCCGCCGAAAAACGCTAGATCATTTATTTTTTAATTTATATATGAGATGTGTTCTAAAAATATGACGAATTTTTAAATTTCGCGGGCTACGTACGTATGTTGGTACATTCGTCTCGAAGACATGTTGACGGTTTTATTCATATAGTATGTTTAGTTTGTTTGTGAGAGGCATAAATATGACAAATGTTTTGCGTGTTCGGCAATTCGGGTTTCATCTCCTCAATCGTTGCAAATCGCTGGTCTTTCATGGGTCTCTTCAATCTTGGGAACAGGAAAAAGTCGCAAGGTGAATACAGCGGCTGAGGCATGATAAGGGTGTTGTTTGTGGCCAAATAATGTCTCACAACCAAAGATGATTAAGCAGCTGCATTATCATGATGCAAAACCCATGAATTTTTTTCCACAATTCCGGACGTTGTTTTTTCGTATTGCATCACGCAAACGGTGCATAACTTCAAGGTAGTTAGGGTAGGGTCCTGGTTTCGATGTCATAATCATATACCCATGATACGTCACCAGTTATGATCCTTTTAAGCAAATCTGGATCATCGTTTCTGAGCGATGCTCACGCGACGTTGTTTTTAGTCAAAGTTCAGCAATTTTGGAATGAACTTCGCAGCCACACGCTTCATGCCCAAAATTCCCGAAAAGGCAACCGATATGCCGACATCCTCATCAACTTCTCCAATTGTGATTCGACGATTCTCTATAACACTTTTCTTCACTTTCTCAACATTTTCATCGGTTGTTGATGTGCTGTTGACGTTCTGAACGAGCGTCGTCATTTACATCTTCTCGAACTTCTATGAAAGGCTTATACCACTTGTAAACATTTTCTTGACTCAGAGTACTCTCACCGTATGCCCCTGTCAACGTTTCAAGTGTTCTTGAGCACTTAATTCCGTTTTTACACAAAATTTTGATGCAACTTCTTCGATCCATTTTTTTCGATAGCAGAAAATTGCCGCACACGCAAAACACTTGTCTTATTTATGCCTCTCACAGACAAACTAAATATGCTGTATGGATAAAACTGTCAACATATCTCCGAGACGAATGTATCAACATACAAAATAATAATAATAGAAAGTCGAATGTACGTAGTCCGCGTAATTGGAAAATTCGACTTATTGTTTTAACACACCTCGTATATACAAGTTTTTGTAAAATACAAACTTACCCGAATGCTATGTAAAAACAAGTTTGCTTCACATATGTATATTTATGTTACTTAGTTGCTTAAGACCAATTCAATTTTATGTTGGCAAAAAAATTTTTTTTGGTGTTTTATGGAATTGTGCTTTTAAATTTTCCCAAATGAATACAAAACTACTTTTGTGTGTGTTATTATTTAAACTAATTGATAGATCTAAATGGCTTTCAGCTGCCATAGTTGCTAGTATGATTTCCAAACTTGTGTAATGTCAATTTTTTTAATATCTAATCCTTTTAGTGCTTATGCACATTTTCCATTTTGCTGTCCCTGTTGTATGTTTATTGCTGAATTTTATGTGTTTGTTCTATACCAGCAAAAACCCCAAATTATTCTAGGAATGGATTCTGACATTATGAGAACACAAGTAGTTATTTTTTAAAACTGCACACTTAAAAGTTTAAAAAATTTTCGTACATGGAATCGTATGATACAAGAAAACTTTTCTTTATAATTGTAACTGACACTTTGAATATTGTTCTTGGTATTGCTGCGGTTGTTATCATTATTGTCCTTATTGTAGCTGCCATCCGCTGGAGTATGCGCACTCACATTACTATGTATTTTCCTACAGTTAAGACCAAGATTGAGTATTGTGCTACATTCGGTTAAAACGACTATTTCTAGAATGGAAAATTCTGAATCGGTAAAATGTGTACAAAAACACTTATGATGAACAAATACGTCGCACTGTGTGATGCGTTGATATCAATCATATACAAGCTGAAATTGTGTTATATCCTAGCAAAACAAGTCATTTCTCAAGAAATTAATTTTTGAAACTTCTACAAATGCTGCAAGAACATATTTTTCACTTCTTAAGAAGTCCTTTTACATTTTATGCAATTATAAAAATTTAAACCTGTTTTGCAATCTTGGTCAATGGTTAATGTATCATTGTGTCATAAGCCAATAAAACTTGTATTGGTGGCAAAATATATGGATGTGGTTGCATTTTCGAAACTCCAATGCAATCCTGTAAATACAAGGTACAGGAAAAAGAAAATCATTACCCTGCCACTAGATGGTTTTTGCGTATTACGCAAATTTCGTACTTATTTCGCGTTGTATAAGTACGATCGGTTTACCCCAAATGGCGTCAGAAAGATAAAATTTCGTACAGAAAAAACTATGCAGACAGTTTTGTGATTGCTTCTCCCAAAATCGTTTCAGAGCACATTAAAGATGGATACCAGCAAAGATAAAATTCGTATTATTTTATATTTTTGTGCCTCAGCAAAGGGGACAACGCAAGCCATATGGCCGAAAATGTGCAGTGATTATAACGCTAATAATATGATAGCCAAAAATGCGCAATTTTGATTTCGTCGAATAAGTTCCGATAATTTTGATGCCAAAGATGCAACACGCTTTTGGAAGATAAGTTGTCGAAGAAATCGATAAATCAATGGAAATCGTCAAGTTCGACCGTCATGTACTGTTTTAATTGTCCGAGAGCTAAACATGTCAGAAACAACTGAGCTCGATGTATGAGTGTCCCACGAGTAAAATCAAAAAAAAAAAAAAAACACCACTCGCACTGAATTTCCAATCTTCCAGTTGCATCGCAACTAAATCGACCCATTTCTAAAACTGTTGGTGACTGGTGAGGAAAAATGGGTTGCTTACAACAACGTCAAGCGACAACGGTCATGGCTGTATCGTGGTGATTCGGCGCAAACGGTGAACAAACTAGGATTGATGGTCAAAAAGATTTTAGTCTACATTAAGTAAAATAGGCGTAGAACCACCTACTACGAGCTGCTCCCCCACGGCAAAACTCTAAATTTGGACCTACACAGAAAAAATTTTAAATCAACTTCAATCAAGAAATTCTCATGTTTAATTACAATTTTGTTTGATTTTCCACCTATAAACGATTTAATAGAATCAACTAACGAATTTGCAACCCGTTAATTGGATGGAAAACAATTAACGAAATATTATACTAACTAAATGATGAAACGATTGAAATGTTGCCAATATTTCAATCAAATTGTTGTTGTTTCAACCAAATTGTCAAAGAATCCTAAGAGTTGGCAACACAGTACATAGGGCTGGTGAGAGATGCTCCAAGTGATTACCACTTTTTCTTGTCTATGGCGGATGATTAGCCCCAAGAAAAGCTTGTTTTTTGCCAATAAAGACGAGAGTTTCTAGGAGAGAACCCTAACGGAATTACTTTCAAAATGGCAACAAGTTAAAGAATAAAACAACGCATATTTGTCCAAATTCGAATAATTTTAACTATGTTAATTAAAATCTTAAATGTCATATAAAAAAAAACGGATTTTTTATTACTACATTTAAATTCTGTGAGAATTAATTTTCTCACAGAATTTAAGCGACTTTTAGGTTTAATGGTCCTGCAGCGATTTGATCAGAAAGGGCCTCTAAAACACTTTGGAAATGTCTATTTTAGTGGGCTGGACGGTTTTTAAATCACTTTGGGGAGGCATTTTTCTTTAACTGGCGCGACAAAAGCTCTAATCGCGGGGCATAAAACACTCGAATGCAACAGAAACATGCTAATGTTGGGGTTGTGCATACAAATTTATTCAAAACCTATTCTAATGACTGAGATATTAATGTATCGTGATTTTTTAATCGTAGTTTTTTTTATGTCGATGATGAAACCACTTGTCAACCAAGTTCAACTCAGCCAATTGGGGGGGAAAAAAATTCCTTGTGATTGAATAACACATGTCCAATCGCTGAGAACGGCGACGACTTGACATTCCACGATCGTCATTAACACTGGTCGCTACGGCTGCAATATATTTTTCGGTATGCATTCTACGCATGCGAGTCGATGGTTTTATGTCCAACAAAGTAGATTTGGTGCTAAATTTGGAGATAGCAGCACGAATTGTTGATTAAGCAGGTCGATTATTAAAATGGTCGTATCAAACGATGCACATTTGAAACAAGCACGAATTTTGACAATAAATTTCAACGATTTGCAATCGTTGCTCGTTTGTTAGTCTTTCCATGATGAAATGGCAGAGCATACTGTACACTTTTCACTTTGACAGATGATGTTTGGACGCCATTACCAACCAGTGCTGCCAACCTGAAGAACTTAAATCTTAAAAAAGCACCCTGTATCTTCTGATGGATTTTTAATGGCTTTTCGTGTTTTCAAGAAATTTTAAATGTGTCGCATATTTTTCACTGTGAATTCAATTCTACATTTACAAAAGTACTTTTTAACTCTTGTGTAATTATCCCATTACTAATAAATGCTCTTCCTTGGCATCACCGGAAGTTATTGCCATAAATCTGACATTAGTTCGCATATCCGTAATTTTGTTAAAGACATTTTCTTCTTCAGTGTATTCCTTGCATAATACTGTTTTATAGCTTTTTTTAAACAGAAAGCAATATAGCAATTTCAGTCAGGTAAACTCACTCTCAATGGACAAAAAATCTGGGTAACTGAATTCTACTAACCACAAACTACAGATAAAAGATTGACTTTCGGAAAATCGATCAATTTGTTACATTTTTATTCGAGGATTCTACTTTAACCGCAAATTTTTATTTGCTGCTAAACGCAATAAAACAAATTGCCTGCATTTCATGAATGAGATAAGGGAGAATTTTTCACATTCTATTTGTATACTCATTCAATGGTACCTTCAATTAATTGACAATTCCAAACGTCCATTTGAGAAGTATTTATTAGGCTTATCGATTATTCGACTACTCGAAATATTCATTAGATAAAGCGAGGTGATCGCTGCTCACTTAATGATAGGTGGCTATATCGGATTTTTAGCTAATGCCGGCTGGTCACTAAACGAAATGTAGTAGTTTCACACTGTTAATAGAAATATTGAACTTCCAAAATTAAATATTTTTGGTAAAGTAATGAATTGTGGCTTTCGTATTCCACATTTTCATTATCGTTGCTTATAGTTTTCCATACAATCATCAGAGATTTGTAAATAAGTATATGACATATTAATTGTTTGAAAATCGAACATCGATTTTGAAACTTTGGAGCAAATTTCTAAATACAAAAATGTATTGTTATTAGTTTCCACCCGGCGATAGCGTCATAAAGTGCCATAACTAATATTTAGCTGACCCCAACATGTCACATATAATTGGCCACATCAAAACTTTGTGCATACTGAATTTCAAATTGAGCATACCTCCTATACTTTGGCAAGACACAGTAACAAAAAAAAAACCAAATATTCATACACACATTTGAATTCTTCGTAAAACAAAAAAAAAAAAAAAAGAAAAAAGTTGCTCAACTCCGGAAAAAAGAACACATTATATTCCCAAGTCAATTGCCAGAGTTAAAATTGTGTTATGTTTTGTTTAGAGAGTTAAATTGAACTTTTTACTCCTCTAAAAGCAAAAAAAAAAGTAGAAAAATATGGATAATTTTCCGGAAAAATGAAAAATACTCAAGTTTGTTCGTTATTTGGTCTTCCTCTCTAAATGCCCTGTCCCTCATCAAGGCACTGGTATAGCAGCACACATACTCACACATTCAAACATGCATATCTGACCAATGGAAACAAGTTTGCTAAAGTATAATCCATAAAGGAAAGCAAAGAGAAAAGTAGAGTGTAATAATTTATCCACAAGTCAGTGACCCAAGTTGATTCTTTGCCGATTTTATTGCGTTGAAATTTGTTGTTTTCTCAACTTTTAAATCCCAGGAGTTGAGATAAATTACAACAAGCAACAATTCATAGAGATTTTCATTTTGGGATGTGTTTAACAAACGTTGCTTTACGCTACCTTTATGCCTTTACGAAATCTCCAGTAATATTTGAGGAACAGGTTGGTATACGCCTTCGCATAATCTAAGGGCGCTTCTATGGTAAAACAGGAGATTTGGCCACAAAGGGATGGTTTCTCAAATGAAATTATAGTCTTGTGATTTGTATCTGGCAGAACTCTTCAACGTTTCGTTATTTACATTCATTTAAAGATGAAAAAGATTCGCTGGCGTTATAAAAAATTAGCCAAATTTAATGTGTTTTACAAATAGCGGCGATTTAGAAAGGTCCGTTTACTTGTTGATTGTCTTGTGACCTTGCTGAAAATTGTTTGTAATAAAATAAGTCTTTTTATGCAGCACGTCTTAAAATTCTCCCTCTACCAATGGTTGGGGTGAAGTGTGGTGTGGGGATGTTTATGTTTGGGACCATTGGTATTGAATTCATCGCCATCTGATATTACTATAAAAAATTGTTAAGTAGGTCTTTATTGTTATAAGAGAATCAAATGTTTTCATTTTTCACAAATTTTTGTCATTTATCATATTAAATTGTTTAATAATTGGGCTGAAAGACGACGTAAAACTGCTATTTGAATTCATCGCAAACTGAGCTTATCTCCGTTTGCAAGAATTTGCAAATAATAAAGGCAATCGTAATGCCCGTAGCTCGGAGTAAGTGATGCAAGTGCCATTATATAGGTATATATGCAGGCATTCATATTATGCCGAACAGGAATTGTATGAATTATTATTTCGCCATTTTCGGCAACATTTTGCAACACAAAATTGATTGATTTATTTTTGAAAAAGAAACAGATATGTAGATAAAAAAAATTGCAAACAAATAAAAATCTTCAAAAAAACTTAAAAAAACTATTTAAAGTCACGTTCTAGCTTATAATTTAATATTGTGTGACCTTCATAAATTTGTACAAAAAAGCACTGTAGTATAATTGCTATGACGTGCGAATATCTCATCTGTCGCAATACATTTCCAATTTAATAGTAAATGCAAAAGTTTAGTATATTTTATATATTCAATGGACTCTACATGGATAGTAAATTACATACAACTATGTATTACAGAATGAGTTCATATTTTGCTTAGGTAAAATTACTGGATGTGAATATATCTTATGCAGTGCAAAGCTAGGTTATAGCAAAATATTTCTGCATATGGTGTTGCTTTCTTTTGAAAACTACCCAGTAAGACTTACAAATACCTTGGCCAAACATCCTTTTGCATTAGAATTTTGCCAGAAGAGACGTGGTAAATTTAAAATAAAATAGATTAATTTTCAGAACCAAGTTTGGGTAAGCTCAACGCAACTGTTTTAAGGACATGGAACTAAGGGTACATGGGTTAAATCGGTTATTTGTATGGGAGGAGCCTGGCTGTTTGTTCGACTTTCCGAACATTTTGCCAGGCGCTATAAAACAAAACAGGGAAAACATTTGATTTCTGAAAATCATTCGATTTGTGTGGGCTCTTAGTAAATCTTTAATGTATACCAAATTTTGACTGAAATTAGTGTAGCGACTGCCCACGACTAGATGATTACTAGACGCGACTATCGTGTAGTGAACACTTCAATCGAGAAGTCTTCAGTAATCGAGAAGTCTTTGAAATGCTTCCAAACTGAGAAGTCCGGATTCGTTGTTAAACTGTAGGTTCCGTTGAGTGCGTGTAAAAATGGAGTGCGTGTAGACTCAATGAATGCGGAAAACTCTCCCATATCTCATTCACAGAATGCGAGGATTTTTTTTTTCTTACGAGAGCTTAACGATTTTCATTATTTTATCGACATTTTCGACAATTGGCCTTTCAGAGCGTAGAATTGGCGAAACCTAAATAGAGCAAATTTGAATAAATTTTACGGTTTATACTAATAGTTAGTCCGACACAACAGACTTTCCTTTAATAATTTCCTATGATCTTCAGTCCGCCGGAGTTAGATGAAGCAATGTATTCTGTGAAATGTGCTTCGTATTTAATAAGTTTTACTAATTTCAATATATATAGCGCTCCATTTTGTCTATAGGAAAGTATGTTTACGTTTACAGGTGAATTCAAATTGTTTGTCCCTGCATTGCGAAATTGTGACTTGATGAAATAGATTGCCCAATGATAGGCAAAATTTGCTTAAGAGTCAATCTCAGTTTTCAGCAGCTGCTGAGGTAGTGTACCATTTCTGCATACTTTGGGGAAATATAAGACGGCTCATTTCGTTTATAATACAAGTGTTCAGATCTTAGGTCAAATTCATTTCATTCATTGTTCATTTATCGAATTGATGAAAACCGTTTTATGTATGTAATGTTAAATTGTGTATAATAAGGCTTTTGTGACCGACCGCGGTGCGCGGGGGGTCAACCTCCAATACAGCAACTTATCGTTACCTCGATATGTCTGATGAACATTTCAAATAGTCGAGATATCGAAAAGTCTTGTAAGTGTTTCTTAAAATCTGATATTGGCGATTGTCGTTAAACTGTAGGTTTCGTTGAGTGAGTCTAAAAATAGAATGCAAATAAGCTCAATAAATGTAAGAAACTCTCCCATATCTCATTAATGAGATGCAAGGGAATTCGTTTATAGATAAGGCTTCTTCAAATAATGAACTTCAGGGCAGGTTATGAGAATCTTGAAAACCAAATCCAGATCCTCATAACTCTCGAAATAGTAAAATGTATATTTTTTACTGTGGCCTACCACAAATGGAACTCAATGAAAACATAACAAATGCTAAATTTGTTATGTACAATTGATTTGAAAAAAAAGCGCACTAATATTAGTTCACAGCCTTATAATATAATAAAGAAAAAAAAAATTATTATACGTGCAGAAGTAAATTTATATTTTTATTAATTTTTAATTAATTATTAATTTTTATTCAATTTTATAATTTTGTTTTCTTTTTATTCTTTTAGGTAAGTCACACAATTGTTTAAATATCACCATATTGCGAGGTAAAATACAATTTTTTGGATATATTATTATATTACTTTATTGGCAAATATTACAATTTTTTTCGACTTTTTCGACAATTCGAAAATTTTATTATATTTACCAATAATATATTAATAATATTAATTATATTTTTATTGGAAATAATCTACTAGAATTGCCAAAATCAAACAAAAAAAAAAAAATCATACATCTCCGGTGGACCCATATTTTATAATGATTTCTGTGGATTTATATTTAATATCAGCTAATTTATTTCTTGACCTTAGGAAAGTTTTTATTTATCTTATAATTAATACTATTTTATATTACTGAAATCAACTTTTTCCTATAAACCAATTTTCCAAATATTTTTCCCCGATATGGGCATCTGAAAAATTTTTAGTTTATAACAATTAAACAACAAAAATATGTGTTAATTTGCTATGAGTAACCCCAAGAAGGGAAACCATTATCCGAAGTATTTAGAAAATTCTTTCTAAATCAAAACAAAAGTCCATGAAAAGAAAATAATGATAGTAATTTTAATAAATTTGTGGCAAATTAGCAATTAGCCAATGTTAAAAACCAAATGTTCAGATTTCATGGTTCTGTTCCAACTTAGGGCACCTGTTTTTTTTTTATTCAATTTTATATTTTGAACACACAAAAGTTTCCTAGAAATGAAGCTTCCATAAAAGGAACTATATAAGAGGGTATCTCAAGAAAAAAAGAAAGAAGGTATTCAAGAAATCTTTATAAATTGTCCCTTAGACCTTTAGCTCAGATTAAGTAAATTGGGGAGAACACCCATTTGAATATGGAATAAATTAGACCAAATGTGTGGCAACAGCTTATACAAATAAAATTCGTTCGAATCGCACCTCTGAATTTAGGAAAAAAACTCACCTTTTAGAAAGTTTAGAAAACGAGTAGAGTTGGAGACATATAATTTTATTTTTAATCCTCTCACGGAATTCTCCGATTATCTGTTATACTACACGAATACATCTTTACATAGCGAAAATCTATATGATTTTATGGTCTATCAGCCGCATTATTATTTTTTTTTTTTTTCTCTCTTAAACAAATATGTATACGTAATAACATCCGCCAAATTACCGGTCAGCAATACGAAATCCATCGATGGGACTCACAAATTTCACACAATACCTCTTCTTTGATATTATAACAATGTAATGTAGAGTAATTTTACATAATGTAATAGTTTCATAACGAAACAAATGGGCATGCGCAAAATTAGGAAGGTGTCATAAGTTTAACGTAGCCAAAATTTATATACCCACCACCATGGATTGCGACCAACGCCATATGGGCCTATCTAAAGTGCCTGTTTCTAATGCATAATATATCGACTATCGACCAGTTGCTTTAGAAAGGATTCGTCATTTTGGAAATTTTTTCCGTAGGGCGGTTCATTAAAAATACATTACTTGGGTTACTTCTTTCCAATACATATACAACACCACACAATGTTTTTCCCACTTAACGTATAAATGGGGTCAAACTTTGAAAAATATATTTAAATTATTTAATTTAATAATAATAATACCAATTATTATGATAACTTATCTATTTTGAGACGTGTTCAGTTTTGGTATACGCAGGTTTTTTAGTACTGATCCGACTTTGTTCGAATCCAAACTTAGCCTAGCTGTGAATATAGGGCATTTGTTTCCCAAATGTTAGCCTTCTTGCTGAACATTGCGACCTCCATCCTTCTTTCTGCATATTCGCGGAAGGACGTGGTCTCAGATAAAAATTTGTCTGACTGTGTAGTGAAAATAAGAATGTCAAACATAGTATTTCCATATAAAGATAAGTTGTAATCGAGTAAACGAAATTTCCGTTAAACCGTAATCAAAAATGTCTCAAATATTTTTTTTTTTTAATAAACAAACTGTTTTATGTCAAAAATCATAGGATGGATTTTTTATGTTACCGTTTAATTAGCTAATTAAAAACTATATATGGTGTTTATATATAGAAACTTAACGTGTAGAAATGTTAGCTCTAAAGTTCCTAACTTCACTGAAAAACAGATGAAGTCGGGCTTTAAATGGCTGTGAAACATTCTATCGTCCAAGCCCAATATACATATACTATGGATTGCAGGTGTCACAAATAAATGAATTTTGTGTGGTTGAGAAAAATGTTCTAAAGGGTGTCCCAACAAGAACGCATGATTTAAAATTTAAATAAAACACAGATATTAAAAAAAAAATCGTGGAACTTTATTACATCGTAAAGTAGACAGAATGAGGTTATGTATGGAACAACACATCGGGCAGATGGCCGCCGCGGCTTTGCTGGCACATACGCGATCTTTTAATGAAATTTTCAATGACCGTTTTGCATAAATGCTGCGGTATTTCGTTAATGCAGCGTTCAATTTCCTCTTTTAAGACTTGAGTCGTCGTCGGCTTATTCGCGTAAACCATCGACTTCAAAAAACACCAAAAAAAGAAGTCTAATGGTGTTAAATCGCACGATCCAGGCGGCCAATTCTGATCTCCAAAACGCGAAATAACACGACCAGGAAATGACTGATGCAGCAATTGAATTGTTTCTCTGGCTGTATGACATGTGGCGCCGTCTTGTTGAAACCCCATTCCCTCCACATTCATTTCTTCAATTCTAGGCACGAAAAAACTGGTTATCACTTCGCTATACCGAACACCATTGACTGTTTGCGCTTGACATGCCTCATTTTCATAAAAAAATGGTCCAACGATTCCTCCAGCCTAAAATCCACATCCCACAGTGACACGTTGAGAATGCATTTGCTTCTTGTGAATCACTCGAGGATTTTCCTCACCCCAAATGCGACAATTCTGCCCATTGACGAAGCCATCAAGATGGAAATGGGCCACGTCACTGAAGATGATTTTATCGGCAAAATTAGCATTTTCATGTTGTCTCTCCAATACCCAATTAACGAACTCCCTTCACTGTCCATGGTCAGCTGGCTTCAGTTCCTGAGTCAACTGAACTTTGTATGCATGAAGATTGCAAATCTTTCGTCAAAATTCGCCGCATAGTGGATTTGGAGACACCAATTTGCTGAGCTCGGTGTCGAATTGAGGTGGATGGAGTTTGAGCGACATCATCACGTACAGCTGCGACATTTTCGATCGATCAAACTGGTCGAGGCGGCGTTGTTGTCTTTACATCATCAACAGACCCAGTTTTGGCAAATTTATCCATTAATCTCTTTACAGTTGACTCTTTTGGAGCATTATTGTGGATCCAAATTGATCGCAATTTGCGAACTGTAGCCGCAAAACTTTCACCATTTTGGTAAAACAATTTCACAATGAGAATGTGTGGTTCAGTCGTGTAGCGCTTCATTTTTACTAATCTCGTACCTTCTACTAGAAACAATAATAATTGTTCAAATGTCAAACAATGACATTTCGAATGGCGCCAAATTTACATCTTGCGTTCTTGTTGGGACACCCTTTATAAAAGAATTGAGTCCACTTTTGAAAGAATTTGATATTTTCATTATTTTTTATGCATTAAGTAATCTATGTTGGAAGTTCAAACAAACACTAAACATAACTATTTTCCATACATTTTTTAAGTGAAAATCGTAGCCGTGGTTATTGAAACCCCTTAAAAAAATTCTACTGGGAAGTGAGAAAGTTACATTCTGATGCGCTCACTTCTATGATGATGAGTAGATACATCGTCCGCTACTACAGTTTGTTAGAAGTAGGACAAGTTAGTAAAAAAATAGCTCATACAAGAACTAAATCCGCCCTTTAAAGAATTTTGCTTTTTCTTATTTTACACAATTTAACAAGCAAAATTGTCACATAATGGGCTCGGACAACTCAGAAGTGGTTGTGGGAAAGCCACTGTGTTCAAAAAAGTGACTGTGTGATGTGCATTGTGGTCTGGAGGTGTTATTGGGCCTTATTTTTTTCTCGTTTTTTTTTCGAAAACTACCTCAAAAGGATCCACTACTGCAACCAATCCAAAGGCGGTCATTTAAATGACATTGACAATGAAATACAAATTTCATCGAAATCATTGCTTTATGTGTGTTTTATTTAACTTTACTTGGAAACGAAAAATGGATGATCTTATATTGCAGCGCATACTTTATCAGAAAATTTTACTAAGCTAATGTGCTATGCAGGAGAACAACACACTTCATTTATAATGGGATGAAGCGGAACATTGTCGTCAGCACTGTGGACTGCAACCTATGACGGTGGGTATATAAGCTTTGATCCTCTTGGTCTTTTAGCTTCTGTCGAAGTTGCGCCTTTCACTTGCTTGGTGGGTGCAAGCAACTATTGGGCAGCTAATATTCGGTTAGATCCGTAATACAATTACATGACTTTCTTCCAAGATCGGTTACCGCGATGTGCATGCGTCAATTATTGACAAGTCTTCTGAAATCATCTCAAATTAACGTTGACGGAATCGTCATTAAGCAGTATTAGTTGGGGGTATACAAATATTATGCATGTACGGAATACGAAAATCTCTTCCATACTACATCAATAGGATGCAATGGAATTTTTTTTATGAAGACGCACAACTGTGTGCTCAATTACTGGAACAAGTGTGATTTAAGATTACTAATTATTAATTAATTAATTATTTTAATTAAATTTTAATTTAATTTTTTTAAATTTTTTTTTATTTAATTTAATTAAATTAATTTTATTCATTATATTTTTAATTATTAATTAATGTTATTAATTAAGACCACTGAAATAAAAGAAACTTTTCAATCTACGTACTCATAGAGTAGGTCGATGCGAAATAATTCGGCTGATGTACGATTTCATAAGCCAAAGCTTTAGTTGGGTGTGATATGTACTTGGTTGATTAATTTTTAACTCGAATGATTATTAGATTTGCAATTTTAAATAGATATCAGTGGCAAGAATTTTTAGCTGTTATAAAAATTCTGCTCAGAAAGTTGAATTTTTATTTAGAAAAAGAATGCAGCATATATTAATTGATATATTTATCTCGAATTTTATGCAAAGGGTTTTAGGTTCATTACACAATTATGTCACACGTGTAATTTCGACTCACCAAAGCAAAAAAAAAAAAAAAAAATTATAAAAGCATGAAAAAATTACACATCTTGAATAAAAGTAGTGGCGTTTTGTTTAGCTACTTTATGATTATAGATCGTTTATATAATAAATGTTTCAATTGAGGGGATTATGCTTGTTTCGAGAATTCGCACAACGAAATATTGGAACAATAGAAACATTCGGTCAGAAATGTCAAATTTTCAGTTGTAAAAAGTCAAGAATATATTGGCAGTCTACATATACATAAAGATCCCTCACAAATGTTAAGCCACAAATATACATATTATTCTGCTCGCTCGCTTAAAACTTTTAATGCTTTAGCAGACTAAAAAATAAATAGATATGGCCATAAAAATAATTATTATTACCAAATAAAGTCGCTTAAGTTTGATTTTCTTTTAATGTTAGATGACATTAACTGATCATATCAGGTTTTATTTACTGCACTAGAATGAACAAATCAGCAAACAACCTTTGACGTTTACAAATCATGAATATCAAATCAATGGTTTGCCAACTGCCAGCGTTCACAATTCATTGTTTCCTAATTTAAATTACAACATTCCTCCATCAAATGAAATGAATTCAATGCCAATATGATGATTGTAAATTTACAATAAGTATTGGAAGAGGCCATCAAAATTGCCAAACCATAAAACATTTCACAAAAGCTATCGGCTGCCACCAACAAGTGGAATTATATACAAATCAATACAAAAGGACTCTTTTTCTGTCTGAACCTATTTCTCCATGATCGCACGAAGAAAAACAAAGAGACGCAAGTCGAATTTATTGCCTAACAAAGGAACACGGATAATTTTTTGTACGTATGTAAGTACAGCAATACGCGCATGTGTGTGTGTGTGTATGTGTATAGAGAAAAAAAAGGTTAAATTTCCAATGCTTGGTTACAAAGTTCTTGCACAATAACCACACACATTTTCATTTGTCGTCGACGTCAGCGAAAGGGTTTCAATTTATATATGAATTTGGTCTCTGATTTAACCCCTCCATCGGAAAGTGTTTATTGTGAAAATAAAAATACAATGAATACAAATAAATTCAAAAGCTTGACTGATTTCATTCAATAAAATATGTGTCATGCAGGAAATGTGGAAAATTGCCCCACAAAATGGGTTATTTTTTTTTTTCGGTACGTGCATGTGTCTGTATGTCCTTCGGAGTGTGCGAATTCATCCAAATTGTCGGGTGATTTTCAGTGTATGCTCGTAGCTCTGTAAGATACGAAAGCGAGCATATGGCCTTTAAACAGCGGACATAAAAAAGGAAATATGGCCAATATAAATTCAAATATGTTCTGTGTACATTTATTTCGAATCTCTTGACAAATAGTTTCAGCATTGTATAATTTACGTTATTTGGCCATTTTGTGTTTTATTTTATTTTATTTTTTCCTCCTTTTTGGTCCAGCACATCGCATTGTGTACCGGAGAGTATTATGATTTTGTGGCAATAGCTGTGGCTTTCCAAATGAGGTGTAACGAATGTAGATAAAATTAGTTGTGGATTTAACTTTTACTACTTTGACAGCATAATGTTCTCTTTTCGATAACATTTGATGTGCTTTTATGAACTTAAGCCCACTTAGAGGCTTTTTTGATTAACCTAAGATATTTGGGAAAATTACATGATTAACTTCATTCACGCCTTTCTCGCAGAGGTTTATTCAATTAGAGAACAATATAACAGGAAGCTAAAACATACATTATTGCCTTATAGTAAAACATCAAAATAGCTCGATACACTTTTTCCAACGATATTCAATACCATCTATAGTAATGTCTTAGGGAGTTTGTTATCGAATACCGCAGGATAAAGTGCATCGAGATGAAAGGAAATAACGTTAAAAAATACGGAAAAAATTTCCCAACTTTTTTGTGTCCTCTTTGCTAAGTTGGCTAGTTTTGAGACCGCCCGCGTATTTTTTTTTTCTTAATGAAGTTTTAGAAATTCGTAACTCTCACACTATGTCTTTTGTAAAGAAATTTACAAATTAAGTTGCAGATTACTATATGTCGATTTGTAGAAAAATTAAATAACTGAATTGAGTAGTTCTTATGTAGAATTTTGTATAAACTGAGGACTATACCATAGTTAACAGATATTTTGTTTGAATTGTTTGTTTGAATTTGGGCAAAATTTCATCTTTATTGTTAGCGAACTTTAAGAAATCTTTTCAGGAGATCTGATTAGCGCTCAAAACTTATTGTTACAGTACTGTGAAGCAGAATTTTAACATATTAAAATTGAAAGTTTCTAAGTCAATAATGTAGCCTATTCAATAGCACACAAAATTCCAAAATTCATTAATGAAATATGGAAGAGTTTTCCACGCAATCTACTTTTAGACTCACTAAACGGTTTAACGATGATTCCGGTCATCATACTTTCAGAAATATTTACCAGACTTGTCGATCACGCGACTAGTAGAATTGTTCGTCAGAAATATCAAGATTAGGTAATGCTAGATCGTCGTATGCGGTATTAAACCCGCGATTATTCGAACCATAGTCGGGTGTGTTAACTATCGAGCCACGGGTGTGTTAACTATCGCGGGCTACGTACATTCGACTTTCAATTATTATTTTTTGTTATGTTGGTACACTCGTCTCAAAGATATGTTGAAGGTTTTGTCAAAATAGCATGTGTATTTAGTTTTTTTTTTTTTGAAAGGCATAATTAAGGTAAGTGTTTTGCATACTCGGTAATTCGGTAGAGTATGTAGCAACTATCGCAGTGTCAGTCTTTTTTTTTGTCACTTTTAGATCTGGATTTACACAACTGGTTACGTATTCACTCTACGGTAAATCCTCAAACAGATCCAAGTAACTCAGATCGACAGATATCCCCTTTTCGTCGTCTTTCATGCTGACATAGATAGTCCTATACGACAGTATTCGTGCAAAGTTTTGCAACTGGCACAAAATCTGCAGTAAAACCACAAAACGCCGTCCTTTCATGGGTCTCTTCAACCTTTGGAACAGTAAAAAGTCACATGAGGCCAAATCTGGTGAAGACGGTGGCTGAGGCATGATAATGGTATTGTTTTTGGCCAAATAATCTCTCACAAGGAAAGATGGGTTAGCAAGTGCATTATCATGATGCAAAAGTCATGTACTTTTCCACAATTCTGGGTGTTTTTTTCTTCGCAAATGCCGCATAGCTTCAATATAATACTCCCTATTTACTGTACGACCTTGTGGTACGAACTCTTGATGCAGTACGCCATGGTAATCGAAGAAAACAGTGAGCAAAACCTTGATATTTGGTCGAACTTGGCGTGCTTTTTTTTTGTCTCCTGTACTCTTTTATTGGAACGATTGGGCTCTGGTTTCGATGTCATAACCACATTCCCATGATTAGTCACCAGCTATGACCCTATTACTCAAACCTGGATCATCGTTGACGTCATTCAACAATTCCTAAGCGATGCTCACGCGACGTTGTTTTTGGTCAAAATTCAGCAGTTTTGGAACGAACTTCGCTGCCATACGCTTCATGCCCAAAATTTCCGAAAAGATTGCAAGGCTGAGACTACCTATATGCCGACATCCTCAGGAACTTCTTTAATTGTGATTCGACGATTCTCCATAACAACTTTCTTCACTTTCTCAACATTTTCACCGGTTGTTGATGTGTTGGGGCGTCCAGAGCGAGCGTCGTCATTTACATTTTCTGGACCTTTTGTGAAAAGCTTGTACCACTTGTAAACATTTTTTTGATTCAGAGTACTCTCACCGTATGCCACTGTCAACATTTTAAGCGTTTTGGGCACTTAGTTCCATTGCCTACACAAAATTTGATGCAACTTCTTCGATCCATTTTTTTTCTGTAGTAGAAAATTGCCGAACACGCAAAACACTTGTCTTTTCTATGCCTCTCGCAGACAAACTAAACATGCTATATGGATAAAACCATCAACATATCTTCGAGATGAGTGTATCAACATAAAAAAAATAATAATCGAATGTACGTAGCCCGTGAAATTTACAAATTGACTTTATGTTTTGAACACACCTCGTATACACTTTGGATTAGAAATACTATATGCTGTTTGGTACTTCCACGTAAATAACTATGGATACATTATAAACAGTTTAATTGCATTTGTAACTTCGATTATGTCACTCTCAAAAATAAAAAAAATATTGTTAAACAATTACTTGGCTTTACTAAATTACTGTGCCAAATAATTTTTAGTTTAAATACCTGCGCACTCTGATTGCCTACAATTAATTTAATTTCTAATGAAACTTACTCATAAACCGTTGAGTATTTGTGCATGTGGCCTGCCAGTAATAAATTGAAAATATGCTGTAATCCCCGAATTAAAAATGCGGAAGACAAAACAATAATTCTTTGATAACATTTCTATGGAACATATTGTGCTGTGATAAATCTAATTTCCGTTTTAATTCCGTGATTAAATTGTACAACAGAAAATAATTAAAATTCAATAACTGTAACTTGTAATTACTATGGAACTCTGTAATTACAATTCATGTGTATGGAAAATTTTCATGTGGAATTTTAAATAGACATGTGCATTAGATATTGTTTGTAATACGAGAATATTTGTGGAATTTTAATACGCATATTTGAATGTTCAGAATTGCAAAAGTAAAACTTGTACAGGATTTTATTTGTGTAATAAAGAAATTCTACGGAAAGAAATTAGTTACGTTTATATTGTACCGTCAACAGGAAATCAATTATTGTAGTTACTGAAGTAGATTGTAAGAAGTTTAAACGGGAGGTAATCTCACCAACTTAACCATAAAAGGATATTTAATTCAGAATATTCATAGCAATCTGGCTACAGGATTTACTTAACTGTGAGTCGGCCATAGTTTCGCAGATATCTGGAAGGTAACTGAAATGTGATAAATTTTTAATTTTGAAGTAAGTTTGGATATATGGTTGGTAGAGTTTCCAAAAGGTCCGATAATTTTTTCTCATATGCTGCAGAGAACAAAAATTATATAATAGCATAAAAATGGTTAAAACTTACTACAAAGGTGGTGATTAAAAGCGATGTTTCAATCGAATAAAAATTTTCTTTAGCGATAAAGCTTATGCCAAAAAGCAAATTTGTCTCATACGGGGCTCGAAGACCCAGAAGTAATTACGGAAAAGCCATTGCATCCGGAAAAAGTGACTGTTTAGTGCGCATTATGGTCTGGAGTTGACATTGGGACGTATTTTTCTAAAACTACCGCAAAAGGATCCACTAGTGCAACCAATCCAGAGCCGGTCATTTATATTATATTGTTTTCCATAGCATAGGTCCAAGCATTAGAATCAAATACAAGTTTCATCAAAATCATAGCTTTATGTGTTTTTATTTAACTTTACTTTTGGAACGGAAAAATGAATAACCCTACATATACGATCTAACAAACTTTGACGAAGACAGAAATGAAAGAATCACAGGATTTACTTTATAATAATTTTCTTACGCAAACTCCCCATATTTACCTGATAAATATTCTGCACTACGGTATCTCAATGACTTTGGTTTGTTTATTTGGTTTACTTGAAGCTTAACGCATTTTAATGTATGCTGATATTGATATAGTGCTTACATCAATTAGAAAGACACACAAACGAATATTCATGTATTTAGTGTACTCATTTTAATTATTGAAATATTGGCACAGATATTCGTAATTTATTTACACAAAGAATTATTTCATTAGAATCCATTTGATATATTTTCACAATTAATGTTGACTTCCCCTATAGCAAAATATGCTTTGATGCTATCTTGGAAAAAAAAAATACTGCTAGAAATGTTTATTAATATACTATAACCATCTTATTACAAAGAGAATACGGAATGACTACATCCTTTGAATGGCTACAATGTAGCATAACATTGAATGAAAATCATAAACATAAAATAATTAAAATTAATGAATGGAAATGCATTACATTTTATGTTCATTTATGAGATATTTCGTTCGTTCATCCTTCAAATCTCTTGGCATTGCAATTGGCAGCAGAATTTATGATTTTTGTTATTTTTTTGTTCGATTTATTAAATGTAAACGCAAAGCACGATGGTGTGGTGAATATGTTTGGTTTTATTTAAGAGAAATGTTTTGCTACTATGTTCGAATCGATTAAGATAAATAAATATATATATATATATGATATATATGAGAGCGGTCCCAAAAGAAGAAGAAGAAGAAGTTTCATTATTTTTTAACATAATCTCCTTTTGTATCGATACACCTTTTCCAGCCATATTTAATAACTTCTATACCCTTTTTATAGTAATAACTGCCAAACTACTTAAAATAGCCATCTATCGCAGACTCCACCTTTTCGTTGGCAAATCTGGCAAAAAGAGTGCGTGATGAAGCAATTCAATTCAATTAACTTTGGCCATCCCAATAGTTGATGTGGGAACTGGAGCATTTTATTGATGAAACAATACTTTCTTGTTCACCCAGTGCGGCCTTTTTCATAATTTCATCACCTAAACGCTGCAATAAATTGACATAATATTACTATACGATTATGGAATTCAATAATTCCACATGAACACAGAAGATTCTCACTATCAAGTTTTGGATTTAAGAAGCTCTTAGTGTCTTGTTTGTATAATTATTATACTTCACTACAAATTGTTGATGCTACACATTCTATATCCTATCTTTCTCCATATTCGTCGTTAATACTGTTAATACTATTATTATAATAATTATTATTAAAACTTTTTTAAGAAACTAAAATGTAAAATTTCAAGCATGTATCGCAAAATGTTGGTCTGCGTAATCAATTTGGCCGTATGCGGTTTTGGGTTGCGATATGGAAATAAAATAATAATAATAAATAAATAATATTCTCCGTTGATGGTTTTTCCTTTCTGAAGATAATCTATAAAAATAATTCCATTCGCATCCCAAAAAACAGAAGCCTTGAACTTGCCCGCAAGTGAAACCGTCGTCGCCTTTTTTCGACACAATTCTCCCATTCCAATCCACCACTTGGACTGTTCCTCTATCTAAGATGTAAAGTGGTGGACCCATGTCCGAACCATGGTTATAAACCGACGCGAAAATTCCGCTTTATTGCTGTGAAACATCGCCAAACTCTCTACTGAAACATCTTCACGACGCTGTTTTTACTATATTGAAAGTAAGCGCAGCAATCATCTTGCGCACTACTTTCTCATCTTCAAATCTTTGGTCAATATACGATATATAGCACTTTTCGAAATGTCTGTCATTTCAGCTAGCTTACTCACATTCAGCCGACGATCATCCAATGCCATTTTATTGATTTTCTTAACTGTGCCTGGCGTGGACACTTCAATTGATTAATCACTACGGTGTTCGTCATGGCAACTCGTACGGCCACGTTTAAACTCTGCTACCCAATATTTTCCTGTTGTAAACGAAGGAGCAGACTCCATCCAGAGTAGTAACTGGCTCGTCTTTAATATTGATTGGATTGAGATCCCTCAAATAGAAATATTGAATTACATAACAGTGACTAATTTTTTCCATGTTTACAAATTTTCTGATACTGTTTACTTTTGATGGCTCAAGTAAAACTACTAAACAACATGGCCCCTTGAGATTTAGAACATGTGTTTTATAAGGTTGCCACTTTTTACCTAAATAATTTTTTCAAACTGCTGGCACCATCATTACGTCAAGTCGGCTGCTTTCGAGGCCACCCTTGTGGTATCGGTTTACTTCAACTGTCATTAAATCGAGTCAATTATCGAGTATAAGAAAAAAACAAATTTCATATTCCCACCAGTATTCCACACTAACTCCAAAAACGTTTTATAAATGTCGAGATGGCCTTAAAGCTCTAGTTAGTCCTCTTTGCATAGGGTATCCAATTCGTTGTCGAGTTTTTCCTGTACTTCATTCATTGAAAAGAAGCAATCACTTTATTTTGAAATCAGGAAAGATGGGAAAAAAATTTATTTATTTTTGAATAACAACACATATATCTTATTCAAAAAAAAAGTGATTTGAATTCTTTTAGGTGAAACACAAAAGTATCCAGAAATTAACTATTTCTGCACTGAACCATTTTTATAGAAATTACTGTTATGCTGTGCACCGTACTTTAATTGTGCTACTTTATAACTCATCCCTCGTACCAGGGTGAAATTCGCAATAACTCCAAATAATCCAGTAAAGAATATGGAAACTAATGTAAAACTTCTAATTAACAAACCGTCACAAATATATTCAAATATGAAAGTATGTATGTATATAAAGAATAGTTAAAATAACTTCATTACTTTTCCACAATATAACTTTAGTAATCTCTATATCGCATTGTATAGGGTTATCCATTAGTAAATCTAAATAAAATTCAAATAAAGCTATGATTTCGATGAAACTTTTATTTCACCTTATTTAAATGATTGCCTCCAAATTGGTTGGTTCGAGATAGTTTTCGAAAAAATACGTTCCAATGACACCTTCAGACCAATAGATTAATTTTCAAGATTCATAAATCAATTTTAATAGAAGACACAAAATGGATTGCTCATACAAATGCAGCTGTGAATTCTACGGAGATATTAATTCGTCCAAAGTTTCATCAAATTTAAATCCTCCAACAGGCCATCTTAGTGTAGTAAAATGTCCACTTATATATCAGTTACAAGAATTCCAAATCCCGTACTGAAAAGGAAACTACTAAAATGGTGACTGGTGAAAAGTTTGATTTAACTAATTTGTAGTGTGGTAAATTTTACGCCCGCTCCAGTTAGGTTAAAATTTTAATTATTTCAAATAGAAGATAATGTGAGAATGCATATCAAATTTAATTTTTCTGCGACTAATCCTTTCCTTATTTTATATCCAATCGTTATACGGAAACGAAGCACTGTGCACCAATGCTATCAAGAAAATATAATTACAAATACTTTTGTGACCATAAGGGGACGCAAATATTGAGCGTTGATATGATTGTTAGCATTTTGTGGATATAGTAGCTGAAAATAAGCTGAAGAGTATTGTCTATGCCAGAGAGGGTTATCCATTTAGTGTATTTAAAACCGCTGGTCTGGCAAGGCTGTCATCTGTTAAATACCTGTCATCTGAAGTGTTATTTATATAGTGAAAGGAATATGGATCGCTTATCGACCGACGAATGCGTAAAAAAAGTTAAAACTTGCTACAAATGAAGTGATTCAAACGTGGGCTTCTTTTTAACCAAACAACATTTTTTCAGTGATTAAGCTTATTTCTCAGTCAGTCGTTACGTCAAGAAGCAAAATTGTCGGATATGTGATTGTGGAAAAGCCATTTTATCCGGAAAAAGTAACTGTTTGGTGACAAAGTCCAGGCACTATAATGGAATAAAAGTTTAATCAAAATCAAAGCTTTATGTATGTTTTATTTAATTTTACTTTTCAGGCCTAAAAATGCATAACCATATAGCTACCAGTGATTTGAAAATTTATCAATTTTTTTTTTTTTTTTTTTTTTTTTGCAAGACCCAATTAAGCAAAAATTGTTTTTTTGGTTTCAGTTTGCACTGTACTCTCGCATACATTGATAAAAGTGTATCATTTGGTATTTCATTTTCGTTTTATAACTGTCAATTAATGTCAAATGTGCAAAGAATAAGTACGAACCCGAAACTGGAATGATTTATATGCATCAAAGCCATATTCTCTGCATGAGAAGGAGGAGAGTGAGTTTGAATGTTTTGGTCTAAGTTTTTTTTTTTTTTTTTTTTGGGGGGGGACGGTTTGTGAACTTCTGTGATCTTATTAGAAACAATCAATAATTTATTAACAAATGCCAAACAACATGTCTCGAAAACTACTTGAAACAATTTATGTGCTCAACTTTTCTCCTCTCGCTGGTGAATAATTTTACGATATGCTGTCAATTATGGGTTCGTTCACACAAAATCCAATAAGAGACAAAAAGTGAAAATGAAATTCACACTAATAAAAAGCAGACATTCACATTACAAATGAATGTGGAGACAAACCGAAAATAAATTGTAATTTCACCAATATTTGCTATGAATACCATATTGACCCGATTCTAGTTAGCAGTTAGGGCCATTATGTGGCCTATATTGCTTATGCTACGGCCACCAATAACAGTCACCTACAATAACTGAACCCGTGAAATGTGATCCAAATCTATGCCGCCTATTGACTTACACATACACATTAAAATTGGTACAAATTTCTGTGGATGCGACTAGACAAATATAATACCATTTATTTATGATATACGACACCTTATGACAAACACCATGAAGAACAAATGAAATATACAAGAATATCGATATCTACTTAAGGGTGTTTGTGCGTGTCTGTAAACGAGTGTGTTCAGATCAATCCCTCTATACTGTCATACGAACCTGTGCACCTTTATGTTTAGAGATACTCATATCGAGGAATATAATAAGAACAACCAACAGGCAATAACTATGAAATCAGCCATCATAAGGTTATGATGGCAGTGTGTATTATCGTTTGGTATAAAAAGACAGTTCCGTTTCGTATTGGTTTTCGTTCACCCTACACCACTTCGCTAAGACATTTGTGTTTAGTAATGGGTCGCGTGTGAGCCTCCTTCCTACAATAATTGGAAAGTTTGATTTACTAACCTGTGGTATTGCTGTGATATTTCTGTCGCGTCTTTCAAATGCTTCATTTTGGAAAGTATTATACTGATATATGAATATATGATAATGAACAATTCGTAAGCTAAATAAGCTCCGTTGCTATGGAAGATTCATAGCTTGTGATTCTACCACTTGGTTTATCATAAAATTTGTAGAAATTATGTCATACAATCCGGTCAGACGTGTGGGATCGGTCCTATTCAATAATAATAATAAACAGTAAACAAAATCAAGAAGAGTAATGAAAACTATATAGCTAAGAACAAAACAAAAAAAAAAAAAAAAAAACATAATAAAACGAAATTATTTGGTGCGCAAAAAAAATTTTATTATGTTTTTTTTTTTTTTTTTTTATTCCACTTTACTAGAAAAACATATTTACAAATGATTCATTGAAAATATTGCACATCGCTAACTACTACAGGGTGTCTGTCGGGAAGATATACTACTTTGTTTTGCCGCCATTTTAGTAAACACTAGTCTTGACAGTTCATATTTGGCAGTCATGAAGTAGAGACGTGGCAAATTTATTATGGGAAAATATTCGATAAACCAACGTCTTTTAATCGTTAAAACATTCTGTCAAAACCAATCACAAATTTTTGGGACGTGCGTTTAAGCTGCTCCAAATCTCTGAATCACTAATACGTTGATGTTCTTGTCTCACTGTTAGCAAACGCGATGCCCAGGTACATTTTTTGCATCAAATACATTTTAATTATCACCAATAATAGCCTGAATTTTTGGGGGCAAATACTGTGGTTATCCGCTTTTGAACGTCTACTGTATTCAACATAATTGATGACCGTACAACTTAAGATCAGTGAAACTTCGCCAGATGGTTGTGTCAACCGTTGCTGATTTTAACCGGTATATTTTCTAATCAAAAAGCTATGTTTAGTTAACTTATGAGCTTCCCTTTTTTCAATATATAGAACAAAGTTGAGTCGCTAAAATCACTACAACTCATTCACAAATTAACGAAACGACATGAATTTTATATGGGCGACATTTGTCTGGGCTATGAGGCGACATAGGAGTTGTTGACGGTTGCATTTTTTGACGCGCCTAATTTTCGGAATGAAATTTCGTAATATATTTTTTATTTAGTCAGTGTCGAGAAAACTAGTAAGTATTGCAGCAGACCGAAGCTCAAATTGTTCTCTTTACAATATATAAAAAGGTGCGTTTCATATTTATAAGGTCACCCATTACGGTGGCATTTTTTGTTGTTATGATGTCCTATCGAAATACTTGTTTGGATGATTGGGATCTGTGCAGATAATGGTACTTTTATTTTTGCGATAATTCTGTTTTTTTGTGTGTTTCACAATTATAATGCCAAGTTCAATTGGTGAGTTTTCAAAGGTACAAGCGGTAAGGTAATTATTATTTTTGTGAAGAGGTGGTAAAATTCAGTTATAAAAAAGACATGCCGTGGGGAAAAAGTTTGTCCAAACTCGAAATAGGTAAAATAATCGCTTACAAGGACGAAGGATGAGTGGAAGAGGAATTGGGTACAAATATGAACGCACTTCATTTATTTCTCAGGTAATTATTAATGATATTATTATTAAATTATTAATGCAAACAAACTTTGGGAATTGTGCAGACAACGGTATTTTTGTTTTAGCTTTAATTCTGTTTTTAACGTCTTTCACAATTATAACTCCAAGTTCAATTAGTGAGTTTTTAAAGATGCAAGCGGTAGGATCATTATTATTTTTGGGAGGAAAAAGTTTGACAGAACTCGAAATAGCTAAAATAATCGCTTACGAGGACGATGGAAACAGTGGAAGAGGAATTGTGCGCAAATATGAAACACACTTTATGTTTTTCTAAGACAATTTTTAATGAAATTTAAACGTGTTACTCGTGTTCAAAACATCCATGGACTTCTTTCTTGGTGTGACAAAGAAGTGTAATGGGCGTATGAGTGCTATCCGATGTCGACAGATGTTGCATTCCTCATGCGATACAGTTATTCCATAATATTTTTCGACGGTCCCTTAAATGGAAATTGATTCAGTCGTGTTCTGGGGCGAGTAAGTTGTAAATTTTCATGTCTTAAATACGCAAATGTCTTAAATTACCAGAAAAAAAAAAATGTTTTATTCCAGTTACATACAATGAATTGTATTTTCTAAGCTGTGGAAATGAACAAACTTGATATAAAAAAGCGAATCATACACCTTTCATCAATATGACAGGGATATTAAAATTGTTTATGCAAGTTTTAATTTTAGTTGGATTAGTAGCTTTCAGCATCTTAATGATATCTTATTCACATTGTTGAATGTTTCTAATAGGCAGCCGAGAGATTAATTCGTTTCTTCTTGAGTATTAAAATTAGTTGTTACACATAAGTTTATGACTGTATTACATCAGTAGTTTTAAATATTATTCGACACCTATTAGATTGAACGAGATTTTAAATGAAGAATTCCAAATAATTAAGTTACCAACATTTCTTCAATATTTTTGAAGTAATCAATCAAGATTAAGCTCTCAATGTACAATATATTATTTTAAAATTCTAAAAATTCGGTACCCTCCAGATAGCATATGAATGAAATGAATAATCGTTGAAGGACCAAGTAGTTCAAAAAAATTAATATTACTATTGTTATAGGTCAAACGATATTTGAGAGTAGATGTATTATTAGCAGTAGTAATATATTTTGTATAAATTTTCATGGAATCAGATATTTTCCAATAATTTACGAATATTTGCTTATTGTCGGTACGAAAAACGTTTTATTTTGTAGCTTTCATCAAATACAAATATTTTCTAGCTTTCATCAAATACGGTTGTGATTGTTATTCTAGACCGTCTGATATGACTAGATTCGATTTCCCCTTGCGTTGATGCTAAGCTGTGGGAGGGGCCAGAAGAAGCGTGACAAATTGCTGTATTCTTACATAAAACTACCATGAATTAAAGCATAATAAAAACGCAAAATTATAGCTTTGTAAAGTCCTCCTTTTAAGATTTACAGACGGACAATTGATTTTCGCCAAATCGACCAATTAGAAGGTGTGTGTAAATTTTTTAAATGAAAAATATTTATCTAATATAGGTTAAATTACGTAATTTATGTAACAGTTAACTGGTCGAATTGAATTTTCCCAAACACTGTAATACAGTACCCAAACAGAAGCTTAAGTAACTGCGTCCTACGAATTAAGGAAATCTTTTAATTTTCTCTAAATGCTCGATGTGTGCCAAATTTGCTTGAATTTAATTCAATTTATTGCAGAAATGGGCTGGTGAGGATATGCGGATGGGTTAGAAGTGTAGTTACTTCATCAGTTTTTCTCAAGCTTTATAAGGAATTATAAACCAATGAACAAACAAAAGTCAAAGTTAGAATAGCCTCCTAATTAGAATTTACGGAGGAAAAATTGAAATTCGGAAACTTTGTCATTTGTGTGGTAGGTATCAGAAAGAGTATCTTTCATGGGTTACTTGAATAAGGAGTACCAGAAGAGGCGTAATTACTTAGTCAGTTTTTTATAAGTTTTGCAGAGAATTACATACCAATGCTAAGGAGTACTGCAGTTAGGAATTATAGGGCAATGACTAAATTACGAAAAATCTTTAAATGTGTATGGGAGCTACCAGAATAGAGTAGAAGTGCGCTCCTTTTCACCTCTGATACTCTACTTTGGCATATTCTCAACGTGTATTAAATTTGTCTTTATAATGTGCAACCAAGTAGAAGATAAGAACCTAGAAATATATGAATTGAATTGGTCATTTATATGGGACATATTAGAGATGTTTTCCAAAATCTGCCATGCATTACAAGCCAGTACAATGGAAGAAAAGGTACAATATTGCAATGGACGAATAGGTAATTAAAGGCAATAAATTGAATCCCAAAGAATACATAAATTTCTACAGAAGATGTCATAAGCGATGAATCAGTGCAGTCCATTTGCAATTCCCAATCATTTTCTGGTAAAATTAGGCAGTGCTAAGTTTTAAGGAATTTTATAAACATGTAGGCAATTATCAAACTTGCCAGCCAGCCAGGTCATTCTATTGACGTGGAAAGTCATGAACCACATCTGCCCAAAGGTGCAGATGTGCTTTAAAGACTTCTTTTTGAGTCAAATTATAACACAAGTTCTTGGTTGAAACTGAAATCGCTAGTACAGTTTCAAATGTGGAGTTGCATTTCAACCGGGAGCTACAGACGCATAGAGTAAGAAAGGTGACAAGATAAGTCTCGCCTTCGCCAATGGGGAGTGTGTTCCACACTGGCATACTCAATTTGGTATCTTTCAGCTAGAAAAAAACAGCAGACTGTCGCAGTAGCCGGCTCCCAAACTTTCTAGATAAGAGTCCAACTTTGTTTGGCTGTTCCAGTTGTCGTATTGGAACCCTGTGCAATTAGAATACTGTGGATTAAGCCTTCGCAGCAAGAATACCATTAAATATCCGTGGACGCTGTATCAAATCTTTTCTTCGGGTAGAGGTACAAAAAGTTAAACAGATTTTAAGATGTTGAAAAACAGTTGCTACTACGTCAATTAGTTATAGCTTAGGTTCTACTTAAAATCAAGGCAGGCATAAAATATTTTAAATTTTCAGTTATATATATTTAAACAAAATTCATGTACATTTGTTGTATTCCTTGTCTACTATTTATTTTATTTCTTTGTTTCATTCGAATACAGGGTTGCCCATATTCGACGGACCCATCTGGCAACGCCATAACTTTTGACAGAGATGTCAGATCGCTTAATGACATACCGCGTTTGAAGCGTCAGTCCAAGCAGATTTTTACCATAGAACAATACACGCCACGCGAGCGCTCTGAAATAGTTGAAATTTACATTCAACAGAAGAAGTCAATTGTGAAAACTCAACGTGCTTTTAAAATATTAAAAAATGTGAGAAGTGCGCCTTTTAAGAACACCATTAAGCGTTTATACGAAAAATTTTCGACTGGTGAGGCTCTTTCTAATCCGAAGAGGCCAAATAAAAGTCGACCAAGGCGATCGGCCGAGAATATCGCTGCCGTACGAGCCAGTGTTGAGAGGTCCCCAAGAACATCCCAAAAACGCCGTTCTCAGCAGTTGGGCATGGTTCGGTCCACTTTACAACGGATTATTCGCGTTGATTTGCATTTGTTCCCGTACAAAATTCAATTGACGCAAAGATTGTTGCCTGCGGACAAGCCTCGTCGATTGGAATGGCCCCAACGAGTCATCGAAATGGCCGATGATGACGAGCAATTTTGGAACAAAATTATCATGTCCGATGAAGCCCATTTCACATTGAATGGGACCGTAAATAAGCAAAATTGCCGTATTTACGCCACTGAAAATCCTCAGGAGATTCAAGAATTGCCTCTTCATGACGAAAAAGTCACAGTTTGGTGCGGCGTTAGTGCGAAAACGGTCATTGGGCCGTTTTTCTTCCAAAACGAAAATGGCCATGCTGTTACCATCAACCAGGAGCGTTATCGCGACATGATGACCAATTTTGTGATGCCAATTATTCGTCGAAAGCGTATGAGGCAGTTCTGGTTTCAACAAGACGGCGCTCCACCGCACACAAGTCGCATAACAATCGATTTTCTGAAGAATTTGTTTCCGGGCCGTTTGATGTCGAAAAGTGGTGATTTGGACTGGCCACCGCGTTCGCCCGATTTGACGCCCGCTGACTTCTTCTTGTGGGGACATTTGAAGTCAAAGGTTTACGTTAACAAGCCAAGGACCGTAGAAGAGCTCAAGGACAACATTCGTGAACAAATAGCCGCTATTCCGGCCGAAATGTTGGCGAAAACGATGGAAAATGCTGCAAAAAAGGCACAATACGCCATCAACGCCAGAGGCGGCCATTTGAGAGATATCATATTCAAAAATTGATGTAAACAAATCTACTTGGAACAAATTAAATGAATAAGATTGCCAACCGCCAAATTTTTATTTTTTTCTTTGATTTTTTTTTAAAAAACATGGGTCCGTCGAATATGGGCAACCCTGTATATATGTAGATTCCATGGATGAATAATAATAACAGTGTAGAATTTCACCTATTTTACTGTGCGAAGTATTTACTTTCGAAAAATATATTCGATTTGAAATGAAACTTGAAAGCAGCAAGAAAAAACTGTTTGAGACTATAAAAATTAGATGTCTTCTTCTGATCGAATAATATAATTATCTTTTCAGATATTCCTCACTGACAAAAAAAAGATAAAAATAATCCATAGTCTATAACGTAGCAATTTAAATGCCATAACTCCCTTCTTGTTATAGACGTTTAACCAGGTGTAGGATATAAACGATACCAACCATAACTACACCGTCACATTTTGCTTCGATTCAAATGCGTTGTTTTGTTTTTCCCTGATTCCCTTTAACTCCAGCAAGGACAACAATCCAGGAACACGAAAACGACAACAAGAACCATAACAGCACAAATAACCACAGTTGTATAAATCCATATGCATTAGAAAATTTAACGTTTTGAATAGGCGTCATATTGTCTCAAAGTACGCCACAAGTTCCCACACAACAGCACTAACAGACCAACTTGTGGAGATCTTCAAGTCAGTTTATGTTGTTGTTATCGAAGTAGTTGCGGTAGTTTCCCTCTTCGTTTCTTGCTGTGTTCACTGTGGCTTTTCTTTCACATCGTTAGGCACAACAGTATGTATGGATGGTATTCAATTTGAAATGTTGATTTTATTCATTTATGCGACAAATGTTTTTACACGATATACACTGGTGTATACATACGCCAAAAGCTGGCACACATACATTTGTATCTTGGAGAAAAGTAAGTTTTGAACATACAGAAGACAGACAAATACAATTACCATAGGATACGTATGGAGAACCTTTTTGTGGATTGGAAAGATGTGCAAATTATAGTAGGCCAATTTAAGTTTATTACAAGAATAGTTAAGTACTTTCAACGACTACATCTAAATCTTTGAAGGATGAAGGCCTTAATTATTAACAGAATATCTTACACAATGGAAGATTAACGCAGTAAATGTAGGTACGATGCTCAATGGTCGAGAAGGCTGTGTGATTTATAGCATTAGAAGGTATCTCTAAAGGATATCGAAAACGAAACCGTAAAGCGAACAACCGGTTTGAACATTAACCTAAACTCTATAGTATGTTATTTAGGAGGTTTACGAGTATGTTATTTAGGAGGTATAACTAGGGAACTGATGAGGTAAAAGTTGAGGCGTTTGACATGCAAACAAAACACTTGTCTTATTTATACCTCTCACAAACAAACTAAATATGCTATACGATATAGATAAAACCGCCAACATATATTCGAGACTAGTGTACAAAAATCAAAAAAAAAAAATAATCGAGAGTCAAATGTACGTAGCTCGTGAAATTTCAAAATATTGTTTGAACACACCTCGTAAATAAACTCGGCAAATATAACAAAGAGGGTCACTGTTGATTTCGGTTGTAATATATTTTTAACTGTCAACAAATTTCAAATTGTCCATGAATTTCTTTTCACAAACGACCAACAACGCCCAGATAATATTCTTTATTTATCTTCTGACCTCCTGACAAGAATTGCGAATGCCAAAACATCGCTATCATAAAAAAAAACAATCTATATTACCTTTACTCAGCTTTTAAACAACTTTAACGCGATTTGTACGGCTTCAGGTCAATTGTAAGACGCCATACCAAAGCTTTTTGACCGGTTTGCATGTCAAACAACTGAACTCCTATCTCATCAGTTGCCTAGTTATAAGGCGTTTTATAAACGTGTTGTTGGAAATGATTCGATCTACCACGTCTTCACTGACCTTTACTCAATTCAGTGTTTGAAAAAAAGGTGTTTTCTTAATGAACATATTTTTCTACTTTGGGCTGCAGCGGTCCAGTTTTGTGAAAGAAGTGTGAACTCATCGCCAGATGAGTGGTCGCCTTTCTACTTAGTCAAAAAAACAAAAAAAGAAACAAAAATCTGTGATTATCGCGGTGTGCAATTGCAATTCTTGCTGTTAAACAACTAATATTGTGCAGCCGGTATGTTTTTGTTGAGAGATCGACACAGGGCACATTTGGGAGAAAAACTCATGGATTTTGCACCATTTTAAACGGATTTCCGGGCAAAAACTCAACATATGTCATCGATTCTGGAAAGCATTTTATCTGTTCCCAAAATCAAATTACAACTTTGTGGAATCAATGTTCAGAGAACCGAAGTAATTTTCAAGAATGAATTTGAAAACTATTTAGATGGATTAGATTATTCATATGTGTATTATTTCGAAACGGGCTTACCTAGAAGCCGATACAATAAATTCGTATAAATATTAAATATTAATAATAAATATTCTGTATTTTATTTACTAGCTAACAAATCCCTTTGAATCTCATGAATGAGACGTGTTAGAACCAGTTTATTGACCAACCAACTATCAGCACTTCTCTGACGTGAATGTAAACTTTATTGGCTAGCTAAAAGCAATATGCGATGGAAATTGATAGACGCAAAATATTTCATGTCTGAGAGGAGGACGATTTCGACGCGCTCAATTAGGTTCCAACAAACCTGCACAAGATTCGTAACATGAACCGTCTGAACTTTTGACACCTGTCCAACTTTGTATCAGTCAAATTTTTTAACATAATACGTATATAATAACAATAGTCGCGACTAACGTTCGCATGGTCGCTGGTTCATTCCCGTATACAGCCACCAATTATTATTTGAGCGGCGGTGGCTTCGATGTGTTTGACGAACGATGCGAGTGGTTAAGTAATCGACAGGTCTGGTAAATGCTTATCATACTTTGACGTTCGGAGTCGTCGTTAAATTGTAGTTCCCATTGAGTAAGTCCAAAAATAGGATGCATGTAAGCTCACTGACTTACTACTTAAAATTTTCACTTATATTAAAACCAATAGAAAGGTTGTGAACAAAAAACAAGTCGTTTACATGAAGGCTATAAAAATATGGACTACAGTTTTAATGAACTGTTGGTCTACTTTCACTTCTCGCTGAAATTGTTTGAAATGCAATAAGTGTGCCCCAGTTTCTATCCGGAATTAATAGGAGCTAAATTATGTCCAACTGTTGTGAATAGGTTATATACCAGCAAGCCAGCCAGCGATCGCGGCGTCATATGGAGGTAGGTAACTGACCCAATTGAATGTCTGGTAAAGTCTGTTCAAGCGTGGAACTGTCCAATTTTGTATTTCTTGAGTTATTAAAACTATGACAAGATCATTCGAATGGAACAATTTAAAAATTTGTCTGCTTAAGTAGTAGTACGTACAGTTTTAAAGCAAACGAAATTCGTGTGTATAGTTGGATGGCTCACGAACCGTGCTATTGTCAGTTGACAACTATCAATAGGGACCGTTATTTGAAGATGTTAAATACATTTTTTACCCAGAACCGCACCGATGACGTATCCGTTCCACCAGCGCTTGGATCCAACAAGATGGAGCAACAGTACACGTAGCCAGAAACTCCATTTTCCGATGGCCCCCAAGGCTACCTGATCTGATTGCACCAGTTTTTTTTTTTTTTTTTTTTTTTTTTTTTTGTGTCAAACCAATGGATTGGACTGAATTGAATCACTCCATTAAAACATAATTAAGGCGATCCCGCAATGAATAATTTTCTGAGCATTTTCTGAGCTGTATTTGTATCTAGAGCAATTAGAGGCATTTAAATTTAAATTAAGTGAAAGAATTTTCAATAACCAAATGTTTTTTATTTCTAATTTTTTTTTCGGCACACACTGTTGTAACAAATGCACAAATAAAGCCGATTGTCCGAAATGTAATATAATTGGTTCTCTGACTACAGTTGCAGCCATAGAAATTTTTCAACGAAAATAAATTTTCAGAGATTAAAAATCATTACTAACAGAGGAAATGATACTAAGTTTACAATACAGAACTAAGATTGTTCACTATCGTATAATTTTGAGAAGGGAAGTTCTAAAGCGCTTTCATTCGTCAACAATAAACTATTTTGAAATTTCTAACAGCAACTCTTTGTGATATTTGTCGGCATTCTTCCCCTGCTCTACTCAACCATTCAGATTGCTGAATAGAGATAAAGTCAATAACACTAAAGAACAAATCTAGGATAAGCAGCGTTCTTTGAAACTAACCTATGTGGTATCAACATTTACATATTTCCTCACATTTCAAAAAATTGTGGCAAGTTACGCCTTTAGCGAAAGTAGAGTGTAATTCGTCAAGGTCCTTTCGGTTTATGAGAGATTAAAACAGAAAATTCAATAATGAGCTTCTTTGTCCGAAAATTTTCACACTGCATATTACTGCCATCCTTGATGTCAAATTTAGACGTGTTAAAACTGTCACTAGTTTTTACATGACAAAACTGATGGTGTAAAGATGCTGAACAGATTTGATCCAGAAAGAAACTCCTGGTTTCATATAAGCTGAGCATAGTGCGTTTTTGATCCCTGTTACCTACATATATACAGGGTGTACCATAAATGTGTTGGCGGTTTAAATCTTCAATTTCTCGGTAACGCGCGGCGCGGGGTGGCGGGGGATATGTTGTTCGCTGCACCGCTTCCTGGAAATTTAGTCGCCATGGAACCGTACACGGAAGTGCAGCGTGCATTCTGTGTCTGAGCGTATTACGAAAACAATAAATCAGTGATAACTGCACGACGTTTGTATCGGCATGAACACGGTTTACACGATTTAAGTAAAGTTCCAAGCGAAAATGTGATACGAAAATGCATCAGAATGTTCGAAACAACCGGCTCAACAGTACCAATTACGGTTCGTGGTCGCCCAGTTTCTGCAAGATCAGCCGACATTGTGAAGCGTGTTCGTGTTTCAGTTCAGCGAAATCCGCAACAGTCAACACGTAAGAGAAGTCAGTCTTTGGATGTCAAAAGAACAACTTTACGACGAATTTTGAAACGTGATTTGCATTTGAAGTCCAAGAATTAAAACCCGATGATGCCAATAACCGACTTAACTTTGTCAATTTGATGCTAGAGCGGTTCAACAATTTCAACAACGTGATTTTTAGTGATGAGGCCAATTTTCACCTTAATGGCCATGTGAACAAGCAAAATTGTCGGTTCTGGTCCGAAACTAATCCCCGACGCTTGCATGAACGTCCACTTCACAGCCCTAAGCTTGTCTTGTGGGCTGGGATAACGTCAACCGGTATTATTGGACCATACTTTTTTGAGGACGAAAGAGGGCATGCGATGACGGTTAGAGCGAACAATTATTGCAACATGCTAGCAGACTTTTTGGTGCCAGCTTTGCAAGAACTTCAAGGCAATACCTCGAGGATGTGGTTTCAACAGGATGAGGCCACATGTCATACGGCTAGGGTATCCATAGATCTGCTGAAAAATGTTTTTCCTGGAAAACTCATTTCGAAAAGGGGGGATATTGAATGGCCCCCACGTAGCCCTGATCTCTCGCCATGCATTATTCAGGAAAGTAGCAAAATACCGAGAACAACTTTTCAACTAGTTTTCCAAAATTTGCGACTTCGGTTCCAAGAGTGTCAAGCAGCCGAGGGAAGCCATTTGGACAACATTATTTTCAAGTCTTAAAAATTCCCATGCTTCTACTTTTTAAAAATACAAATATATTTTTTTTATGTTTCGTAGTTTTTTTTTAATTGAATATTTAAACCGCCAACACCCTTATGGCCCACCCTGTATTTGGCATATTGTATTGAAAACATATTAATTTTTATAACTTCTTTGAAATCTAATTTCCTTCTCTGAAACACTGGTACGATTTTGAATTTCTCTGCAAAATTGTTAGAATTTTCTAATCGCTAGTAATTAAAAAGGTTTGTACAAGCAGCAATTTCTCTAGAACAACTTAACTGAAAACTTATCTCACAAATAACGAAACGTGATTCTGATTAGTTACTGCAACCCTCTTTGATTTGCAAAATACGTTTTTATTAAAAACGGAGGTTCTAATAGAAAGGTTTTCCCGCAGTTTTTACAACAGATTTCATAAAAATGTGCTGCGTAGTTTTGGAAACCGAAATCGGACTCCATGCACAAAATCTACGTATTCCATATTTTTTTTTTAACACCGAAGAGCTATAGTTTATTTTAATTTGTTCCCTATTGATTTCAATGATTCTTCTGGTTATCAAGAATAATTAAATCTGGCAGCTTTTTACTTCAAGAATTTAAGTAAAATACTTGTAATTATTAAGAACTGCGGCTATTAAAACTTGGGCACATACATAGTACATAGACCACGTCTACTACTTTAAATTTTATCAGGCATACATACAACACATTTTATTAGACATCAATTTCACTTTTGGCTCTAATATTTTGAGGCTTATCATAATAGTTAATTAACTTTAATATTTTTACTGCAAAGTCTGTCAATTACAGTTTTGCAATAAATGTTTATTATATAATTTTACAGTTAATTTAAGTGTAGAATTTTTGACGCTTTTATTAAACACAGCAGCATGAATGTTTTTGATTATTCTGCATATCCTTTAATGGCTTTAACTTTAAATTTTATTACTCTATGCAAATGAAACCAAATTAGAAAACAAAAGCAAAACTGTGTTCATAAATGCTAATGAGAATGTTCCTTGCTTTTGTAGATTCTATTGTAAACAGTTGTTGTTGTTGTTGCTACTGCTGCCTTCGGTGTCCCATTCTACAATTATAGCAAACATGCCACATCATCCATTGTGGCTTTCTGGTGTAACTGCTGCATTTAACGATTTTGTTCCGTAAGATTGCCACAAATATCGTAAATCTACCGTAATTACCATTCTGGTTGCTATTCCGTAGTCCAGAGCAAATTAGTTGTTAATTTTTAGGAAAATCCCTTAACTAAGATTATTGCAAAGAACTTAAATCTATATTGAATATATGTCGGAGATGACACAAAAATTTATGCAAATGCATTTATTCTGTTTGTCCAGAGCAAATCGTAATAAATAAGATGTACATTGAGTATAAAATGTAAAAGAAACGAAGAAAGATAATCTGGATTATGTGTGCCTTTGTGAACCTTAACTCAATTTCAATGATTTCTGGCCAAAGTAAAACAAATGCCTTCAATAAATAACTACATGCTGGGTTAAATGTGGACTAGCAGTCTGTGGAGCACTTCTAGTGCTCAAAACTTCTCTCTGGTACCTATTGAACACATTGCTATAGAAGTATATTTCTAAACTATAAATCTTCGTTAAATAGCGAATATAAAGCCCATCAGTATTACTGGAGATACATATACTACGTATCCTTGCTGCTCTTGCCTTGCTATTGCAACTGCCACAGTCTGTATTACTTTTTATTCAGATATATGGGTTGTAGAAACGTGAGGATATACAAGCGGGTACATTCATTGTTATGGCAAGTGCATAGTAGGGTGTCTCAAAAAAAAAGGAAACAAAAAACTAAATTGCATAAATGAAGTTCGGATAGTAATAAAAATCCTGATAAAAAATGTTTCATTGATAACAATAAAGCGCCTTGATTCATACAAGTATACGAATGAAAGTAGGTATATAATTGTACGGACGCAAAACTGTACAAGAAAATACTTGTTTTTCAACATTATTTTTTGCAGCTCTGTACTCTAATCTATTGATCGTTTACCCTTCCAGCCCGTTAAAAATAATAACCGATCTGTATCGCTGTGTCTCTTGACAACTATTCGCTAGACGTTTATATTTTCCGAGTGTTTGGTTTGGAGCTTTAAAATATCAAAATTGTTAACTGCAGACCATGATATACAACTCTCCGCTCAATCGCAATTGTATGTCGACACAATGATAATGGGAGCTATTGGAGTTGGTGATTATTTTTGAAAAACATTGGAAAATTTATCAGACACAGTCCGCCAATAGTGAAATACGAGGACTGTCCCAAGACTAGTAGGCCTGACGTGTAGATAGTGCCCAATAGTTTGAAAAAATTATTTTGTTTTTTCATCAAGGAAAAATTGTTAAACAGTCTTTGTGACCACTCTCTGGTAAATGAAATTACTTTTGTGGAATAGTATGTCTGCCTAACCAGAATTTAGCTATATTTTTCACAAGTTGAAACATAAAAAAATAACCAGCGGAACACTCCGATTTGGTTGAGTTAGAACAAAATATTTTAAAAAAGTGCCGATGAAGTGATTTCTGATTTATTATGAATAAACTCGAACTAGTGCAGAAATTTTAGTCAGGTATACTGATTTATAAGGGTGTCCCAACAAGAACGCAAGATTTAAATGACTGATGCAGCAATTGAATTGTTTCTTTGGCTGTATGACATGTGGCGCCGTCTTGTTGAAACCACATGCCCTCCACATTCATTTCTTCAATTCTAGGCACGAAAAACCTGGTTATCGTTTCACGATACCGAACACCATTGACTGTTTGCGCTTGACATGACTCATTTTCATGAAAAAATGTCCAATGATTCCTCCAGCCCAAAATCCACACCCCACAGTGACACGTTGAGGGTGCATTTGCTTCTCGTGAATCACTCGAGGAGTTTCCTCACCCCAAATGCGACAATTCTGCCTATTGACGAAGCCATCATGATGGAAATGGGCCTCGTCACTGAAGATGATTTTATCGGAAAAATCTGCATTTTCATGTTGTTTCTCCAATACCCAATTAACGAACTCCCTTCGCTGTCCATGGTCAGCTGGCTTCAGTTCCTTAGTCAATTGAACTTTGTATGCATGAAGATGCAAATCTTTCGTCAAAATTCTCTGCGTAGTGTATTTGGAGACACCAATTTGCTGAGCTCGGTGTCGAATTGAGGTGAATGTAGTTTGAGCGACATCATCACGTACAGCTGCGACATTTTCGGCCGATCGATCTGGTCGAAGACACATTGTTGTCTTTACATCACTAACAGACCCAGTTTTGGCAAATTTATCCATTCACCTTTTTGCAGTTGACTCTTTCGGAGCATTATTGTTACCCCAGATTGATCGCAATTTGAGAACTCTAGCCGCAAAACTTTCATCATTTTGGTAAAATAATTTCACAATGAGAATGCGTTGTTCATTCGTGTAGCGCTCATTTTTATTAACCTCGTACTTTCTACTAGCAAACAATAACCATTATTCAAATGTCAAACAATGACACTTGGAATGGCGCCAAATTTAAATCGTGCGTTCTTGTTGGGACAACCTTTATATACTTTCATCCAATGTCCTTCCGTCCCTGCAAAAGTTTGCGAAGTGGCACTATTGAAAATGCTTTGAATATAAACACAATAAAAGAATCAAAATTGTAACTTTCTGAAGTCCTCAAATTTAGGGGCAGCTAATTTTTGATAAGTCGACCAATTTGTATGTGTGCAGAATTAAATTTACTAAATGCATAATGGATATTAAATTATACAATATTTCATGCAATGGAATGAAAGATATGAATCTAGACGGGTATGGCTTAAGTTACATTATTAATATGGGACCTACCAGAGAAGGCGTGATTAGTCGTGCTGTTCAAGTATGAACATCCCTTATCTTCTGTCTTCACATCTGTTTCCTAAAATAGGAAATTTTATGCATTGGTTATTTTATCAGTAGATTAAAACAATCTTAATGCAGGAACATAAAATTTAAATCTAGGAACAACTTATCTGTTTAAAATATTTGGTATTGTAAATAAAAAATAAACCCGATTATAGAACATTTCACTGTGCACAAGTACGCACATATTTATAAGAACAAATAATTTGGCCACATTCATAAATTATCCAAAAATAACCCCGTCTTCAAGATAACAGATGTCTGCTCCTTTGCTTATCAATCTTTTAAGTTTAGTATTAGTTTGCTTTAGTTATCGTAAAATTTAGTTTTTAAGAGTTTACAAAATAAATAATTGGGTGAGTCGTTTCATACAGTCCACACTAAACTCAAAGTAACATTTTTTTGGTCTTTCGAGCCGCGTTCTAAATGTAGTTTTTAAATTCTTTAAGATATGTACCATTAAAATTCCGATCAGATTAAGTTTACTTTATACCGTTAAATATCCTAGAAAGCGGCTCATTTCAGCAGGAATTTTAATAATAATTTATGGGTAAAGAAGGAATATTTTGGCAAGAGCGCTCAGAGAAGCTGGCTGACACGTTGGTATTTATGTTTTTCAAGTTGAAATTTGCATTCTCTGAGTGCAAATTAGCATGAAAACATCAGGAAAGCTCTCATCAGCTGCCTTATCAGCAATCGTTTTCCTTTCTTTTCGTTCCCCATTTAAAAACAAATCTTAACACCTTATGGATCAGAATTGTACTTCTTCTAAAAAAATTGTTTATTTTTAAACTCAATATACAAAGCTTGCAATAAAAGAATGTGTTTACTTGCAAAGTTCGTTGACTTCTGTCAGCACTACTATTATTTTGACTGCCAAAAACCTATTTTTCTTTCAATTTAGTCATTGTAAAAACAACAAGAACAATGGAATGCAAACATAACGGTTAGTTTTTTTTGTGTTTAGATTAAGCTGTAAAATAGAAAAAAACTAGGCAAGAAATGTAAATACAGCGAGGCTACGAAACAAAACAACATTTTTATAAAGCCACTACTATTATTTTGGCTGCAACTGTAAGTGAAAAGTGAACCCTGCGCAATTTATTAATTTTGTCCAGTTGGATTTGTGATCTACCACACTGTGCGACGTAGATAACAATAATAATCGAAAGTTGAATGTACGTAGCCCGCGAAATTTGAAAATTCGCCTTATGTTTTGAACACACCTCGTGCATTGATTAAAAAAAGTTTGCTTGAATTTCTTATTGTATTTCACTTAGTGCGCCACCCTGTATTATTAAGAACATTTTCTTTGTTTTTTTTTTTTGTACCTGAAAGATGACTTTTAACTTTAAAACGAGATGTTTGTATTATTCACAGCTACCTTTGTAGCTTTAAGTTTTATAAAACAGCAAAAATGATACGAAATATTAATTTATTTTTCTTACGTACTCAAATATCTGTATTACGCCTCCTTATGCTAGCGTAAGTAGTTATTCAACAGACCAAAAATTGGCTGCTGACGCTATGTTTAGTTATTTGCATCAGAAACATCTATTATTTTGGAAATAAAATTAAATACAAATGCCAGTAAATGCTGGTGCAATTAATTTTGTTTATCCACAGAAATAAAAGCAGTAGTTGTATTTGAATTTTCATTTAATTTTAAGAATTTAATTTTGACTTTTCAATTAAAATATCTCTGTGGACTTAAAGGGGCTTAAAATATCAGAAACTGTACGAATTACTTCCTCAACTTATTTTTACCATAAGAACAAACAAACAAATGGTTGGCTTAGAATACACAAGCTTATGGCTTTGGCACATACCAGCAATTTGCAAAGTCATTTTCTTCATTATTAAAAATGAAAATAAACAAATTGTTATAAAAACTCATACGAATGGAATTCCTTGTTTTTCTGAGGTTCAAACTAGAAAGCATGCATGCATATAACAGTTAGTATGGGCAAAAGCAATGTGCATATATTGCACCGATATATATTTGCAAGAGTAGCTGCAGATAGCAGTTTGCATTCCATTCGAGGAAATACCATTTTTGGCACTTGTACTATTGGGTCGGAACGGCGTTCATATCTTATGTATGTGTGTTCATGGACTACAAAGGATTTTTCAATATGCACCCGTTTAGTATCAAGAAATAAAACAAATTTCCTGTACATGCATTTAGCCACAAAAATGTTGTAAATGTTCAAATGTTAAATGTGTATAATTCTGAACTAGCTGTTTATAAAAAAAGCAAAACTTGCGTACGAGTATATACTATTGGTATGGTTTCGATATTTTGTGCATATGTTGATTCCCGGGGTCAGGGATATGGAATGAACAAAGTGGGTTATGTTAAATACCATTGAGCAAGACCTTACTTTGAAGTAATTAAATATTTCCAAGAATTCACTGCCTTTTATATTATTGCAATACCGAACTTATTACAATTGTCGAAAAAGTGTTTCAAACTGTTGGCGCTTTTAATGTTTTTGATAGTTTTCTCTATCATAAAGTCTCTACTAGAAGAATTACATTTAAATAATTTACACGATTATATATATTTTTTGTTATTTAATTGTTTGTTCAACGAGTTAGTTAATTCGGTTAATTCGTTAGTTTACCATACGTCACTTCTCATGACGTAGAGATAGAGTTTCTTCAAACACTATCAAAATTTCCTCCCACCCCTTCCCTAAACTTTTTACTATTGTTTATTTGTGCTTTCGTTCTAGTCGTAAGTGATTATAGCGTTGAAAAAAAGTTTTAAAAAGTGAAAAAAATGACCGAAAAAGTGCACTTTAGGCATATTATGCTGTATTATTTCCGAAAAGAAAAACGGCTGCTGAAGCCAGCCGAAAAATAAAGTCTGTTTGTGAAGAAAATAAAAAAAACTTGCCAGAAAAGGTTTAAAAGATTTCCGGCGGACGACTTCTCTGTAACGGACGCTCCCAGATCAGGACGACCAAAAGAAATTGTTTCCAAGGAAGTCAGGGATTTAATTATTATTCATCTCCGTGCAACAGTTAGGGAAAGAGCTGAAATAATTAAAAATTCAGTCTCAACCGTTCACGGGGTCATAAATAGCTCGGATTTGTGAGCAACCTCGTGGGTATCTCACTCTCTCTTCGAGCCCAACCTCCTGAATCTCGTTGACGTCTGCAATAATCTAAGGATAAGAAATAACAACGCACCATTTCTGATGAACCTCATCACAGAGAATGAAAAATGGATAGTCTGCAACAATGTAATGCGGAAAAGATCATGGAGGAAATCAAATAAACCCCCTCAATCCACATCTAAAGCGGGCCATCACCCCAGAAAGGTAGTGTTGTCGATTTGGTGGGATGTCAAATGAGTACTCTCTTTTCCTCTGTCAACAAGTGAAACGATTAATGCGGGCAGTAGTCACAATTAGATAAATTGAAGGCGTCATTAGAAGAGAAACGGCCGAGGCTCATCAATCGGGGAGACGTCATATTCAATGACAACGCCCGCCCTCACATTGCCTTGGGGACTCGTCACAAACTATCAGAGCTTGAGTGGGAGGTTTTACCTCATCCATCGTACTTCCCAGACCTCAACCCGTCCGACTATCAGCTATTTCGCAATATGAACAACCACTTAAAGGATTTGAATTTCCATAACGACGAGGAAGGGAAAAATCGAATTGAACGCCATTTTTTAGAAAAACCATGCTGGTTTTATGAGAGAGGAGTTAAAAATCTCCCAGAGAGGTGGGAAAAGGTTATTAAAAAAGGGCGACATTATATAATAGATTAAAATAATTGTTTTCTTGTATATACATTTGTAAATAAACTTCTTTTAAAAACCGAACGAACTTTCCGAACAGCCCGATGTATTTATATATACAAATATAGCAGAACCAAAAAATCGGATAGCAAGTTGCATTATAAATCGTTTCTCAGCAGGGAAGCAAATTATATCTTGAAAATGGTAACTCTATGATTTATTGCTGTTTCGAAGTGAATTGACAAGATAATGATGCGTCTATAAATATATTTCTATCTTGGGGATGGAGCCATATAATTTCACGCTGCGAAATACTGGTGTGATGAGTTTAATCGTGTTCGTCAGACTTTATATAAGTGCAGTTGTTTATACCCAAGTAAGGTTTTTGTGGCAGCTAAAGCCGAGAACTCAAAATGTTACCGTCAGGATTAAGGAGAATTTTGCGCACAAAGTGAACACATACAAATTTGCGATGTGTAAATTTCGATGGACTTAGTCTCGTACGTTTTTCCCTCTGCTCATTCTCGTGCATCTCTCAGCTACAAACAGGGGGTTATCCGAGTCTGTGTTGGCACTGTTACATATATATTCATAATGGGATATCCTTGTGGACATCTTTGTTTTGGAAGTTTGTTCCACTTACTATCATGTTCATTGCCGCATCAAAAGTGGTCAGTCTTAATTCATTATCAGAGGTATTTCTATGGAGGCTGGTTTCTACGACTGATAGACCAAAAACGTCTTCCCTCTGTATTTTAGCATTTATATTTCCCAAAACAGTGGTAGTGTAGTTGTCAGAGTAGCAATTGTAAATTTTTTAAAGTAACTCATAAATAAATATTTGATCTCGCTGTTTTCGTCTTTCTTTTATATGTAAACGGATTTTTGCAAAAACTTTCTTTTAGAACATGTTTCCAAAGAAAATTTTCACAGAGGAAAATAATAGAAAGACTTTACAAACTCTCGGCTCCGAAGGATAAAATTTCGCATAGTAGTCTAAAACAGCTTTTTCCTGTCTGATGGAGTGTAATGACATTTTGGTGTAAGTCCATGTTGTTTATTTTTAGGAATCTACGGAGAAGTGCTTATGTATTTCCTCTCTATGGTTCACAAAGATACTTTTCGTGTATAAAAGTGCGTCTATAGGCAGCTTGAATATGGATACTTTTCTTATTGAAATTTCTCCCAGTGCTTACTCCATAGATATTTTCCTACATGAAGTAAGCATTTTTTCATATTCACTTACAACTTTTACAGCTTTAAGCCCAAAAACCGATCAATAATAATTCTCCATTTTTCATTATATCGCGACAATATGCAAGTAACAGAAACATGATTTAAACCAAAGCAAACAAAAATGAGAAAAAAGTAAAAACACCTGCATTATTTTACCGGAAAAGGAAAACAAACGTATGTAGTGATTTTTATGCACACTTACTAGGAGGAACTTCTCTTGTTCATCCCGCTCTGTCGCTCCAGCATTGCTGTATTGGCAAACAATTTAATGCAAATATGATTATGACACTATCAAGGTATTCTTTTCGCATAAACACAATGACAATGGAATGACATAAAGCCCATATGTATTCGTCTATAGATGTACACAAGCATGAGTATGAATGCTCGTATGCATTGAGTATGCATGCGATGATAAATGGGTTTCTCGATACATTCACGAACACTCGTACGTAACGTGGATATATTCATGTACACGGGCTAAGACTCATTCATGGCAGTTTAATGTTGAGCACACGGCTTGTCGTATGATGCTATTGTTGCCAGTGTAGTGTTCCTGTAATTGCAAGGATCATGACAGGGTTTCTGGGTGTGGTTGGGCACATAATGCGCATAATTTCTAATAGATAGTTTCCAGTTTTACTCTTGGATTACGGAAGAAATTATTTTTGAAATCAGTCTAACGTATGAGTGATATTGAATTATTTATAGCGCTTTTATAATGAATCACATGATTGCAAATGGTACGGAAAGTTTGACTCTCTTTCTTCAATGATTTCGCATTTATGATCAAAACGGTGTATGCTGATGTCCTTTGATGCATATATTTTACTGTGCTATGGTTTTGATAAGAGATTAATCCAAGTTTAATCTCTGGCGGTGTTGTTGTGATGCAACTTTGTAGACAGATAATGGACTGTATATGAGATTGATTTGCAATTAATTAATAAAGGGCCAATCCTTACGTGCCGGAGTTCTGGGCTAAAGAATGAACGGGTTTAAAATAATTGCATAATTTGTCGGAAAAATTATACAATTAAATTTAAGATTTAATGCACGAAATATAAAAAGAAGGGAACAGAGAAAAAAAATGCTAGTGCTAGAGTTAATTCATCATATTTATTTCTAGAGATTGAGATGCTCGCCGTGCGAGTTGTGCTGCAAAAGTGGCTGATTTTGAATCAGCACCTTTGTTGGTAATATTGGATTTTCGATTTTCCTTTTTTCATATTTTTACTGCTTTCAATTATTCGCTTTATTAATTGGGATAATTATCGATAATTAGTTTGTACATTAGATTTGTTTTTGGATTACTTAAATAAGAGCGTTAATTTTTATAATATTTAAAGTTCATGTTTTCATTTAATTTATAAAGTTTAAAATTAATTCATTAATTTTAAAAGTAAGTATAAACTTGGAAGTTCATACACACTGAATAATAATAAATGTGAGAATGTGTAGAATTTGATTCAATTCCAAACTATTATAAGAATGTTGTAAATTTTGAAAAAAAAAAAATATATGAAAAGATCACATATACGCAACTCCAGAGTAGTCTTAAAGTTTTATTTTGCTTCCAATATCGCTTTTCGAAAAAAAATATTTTAATGTAAAATTCCTGTATTTTTACCTAAAACAAAATACCTTTCTGAAACAAAAGTTTATGGCAACGCTGAATTGAAAGCGCGTAATCATTATCAAATAAAAATTCTTGAAATTTGTATACAATTAAGTCCACTACGGCATGAAAGGAAATTGATTTATTTAAATTTAAAAAGTCAAATGTTTTAGGCCTAAAACCAACTTGTTTCACGGATAAGTATAAAATAAAAAAAAAAAAAACAACATCGGCCATCAATATTTATTTTATTTATTTCGCTATCAAGAATGCAGATACATTAGTGATTTACCTACTACTCCATAAATCGTTTGTAAGGTGCTTGACTTTTAGTAAATTTTGTATGACCTTAATTGAATCGAAATGCCTTGCTCGAGGTGGTATTTTTAATTTCGACAACAAAAGGAAAAATCACACTGAGACTTATCAGATAATTGAAACGCTTAGATGTTAATAGGTCCGCTTTTTAAACACATATATCTGACCGTTTCCTGTATCCGGATTTACTGGACGAGATTTCCATTGTTAGAGGCTGAAAGTCATTCGCGGCACGCCTCTACGTCATCTCGTTCCTGGCCTTCTTTGAATTGTTTATGCTACTTGTAAGCATTTTTTCAGCAAATTTTGTTCACCGAAGGACTTCATTCGTAGACAGTAAAAATCAACGAAATCAATAATCGGGATTATACGAGAATATAAAACTAAGTATGGGTCAAACAAGAATTTTTTGGAAAAGGTATTTAAACTA